>NW_019060254.1:221784-260276 GCF_000696155.1 Zootermopsis nevadensis
CAAATGTAACATCCTTATAGTGATGAATAGCGCTAATTTAAAATTTTAAATTTTAACATTTAAATTTTAAATTTTAACACCCAAATATAGTTTTGTGTATTGACCTGTATTTTATTATATATTTTAATCCAAAACACAAACATGACGCATGTAAACCTTAAACTTCGTATTCCTTTTCAGTGCCCACCGACTTGCTGTTATGTGGCGCCTGTAGCTACTGTAGATACATCACTTCTCTTAAATACGCTGTGTGACACGGTTATTTCACGTAATTTACTTTTAGTCTAAGAATCCCCTCCAGATACGGATCACGAGTAATCAATCATAACCGTCATCTGAAAAGCTCGTCGTTAAATCCTGGTCTGATCCAGTTCTTCCAGTTGTCATATACATAATATTTCATTTTAAGACCACTTTTCTATTACACTTGCATTTACGTCTTTCTATCCTGAGTAGTTGCCTTCCGTGAACTACTTAAGTACCGTGAATTTAATATTTTGTCAAGCTACATACTCATTACATCTCAAATTTTATTAATCTAACAGTGTCATGTGAAGGAAATCGCTGTCTACTTATCCATACGTCGCTGTTTCGCTTTCATGTACCGTACAAAGACAGTTCTGAACCATATGAAGTGATGGATTTCCTGAGTATGCGTATCTTTCCTTCGCCTATACTTTAATTTAACTTGTTCCTTAATGTTGAGACAAAGAACTATAATTTTAGAACTTTTAGAGTGTTTATTAATAGCTCTTGGTGATCTGTGATTTCGTTTTTGTTCTTTATATTCTACATACAACGCAAGAAAATGTTCTAGGAATTGTATTCCCTTATTTCTAGACCAGCTTCTATACAGGCTTGTAATTCACTTCTGATCTAACATAGTTACATTGAAATCGCATTAATTTGGGTTAATGAGGACAATGGGTAGTCCGAAATATGAAGAAAATAAAGACGTATGTTTATTAAAATGTTTACAATTATGTTATTTTTATTACAAATTGCATACTACGCGTGTGCTTCCATACTTGTCAAAGCCGAAAGGAAATGGGAAATTGGGTTATTAAATTTTTGAGTGGGTGGGGTAATCCCTATTCATCGTAAATCAAGTGCGTCTATAAAAAGAAGGCAGTCCGAAATATGGAGAGTCCATATTAGTGAGGTTTTGCTGTATTATTTTCACTTTGAGTTAGCTTAATCTCCATTAGCTACGTAATTCTGTGTGTTGCATTCATTTCCAATCGTTTCTAATTATTATGAATTTTACTAATTGAGTATTCAGTGTAAAAATTATAGCACAAAATGACTGAAGCTTTAAAATAGTATAGCCACATTTGAATTGGAAATTAGCTGTTTAATTTATGTTATAATTTTACCATATCCTCCACATTATGGGATTATTTTTTTATTTTTAATAACTTATGTAAAACTGTGGAACGTTAATGTCATATTTAACTTTATTGTATTGTATGCAGGTATGAGAATAATATTGAAAATATTGGTATAGTGGAGAGTGAAATATTGACAGTTGGCGTTAGGCAGTCAGTGCATTTCAAGCTTTATTCTGAAAGGCTTTTGTATTTCATTGAAACAAAACAAACGTGTGGTGACGTGGTCCGAGCCAAGCTTCTATCCGCACACAAAGAAACGCGATACGCATTCTCTTTCAGGCAGATCTGTTGTCAGGGCTCACATGCCCTGTCACATTGGCGAGCTACACTGTCGGTAAGGTTTCCGTATTATTTTCAGTTTATTTTAACTTGTTTTTCCCGATTTCTGGGATCGCACAGTGCCATCTCCATACTTGGCCGCCGTGAACATCTGAACTCACTCTTCATTGTTAATATTAATTTCAGATAACCAGGAAATAATTAATTTGTAAAGTAACATTAGTTTGGATTTCCTTATCTGAGTGTCTTGAAACAAAGAATGTTTCTCTACAGAAGATTCTTTTTAACTGTGGTGCTGAAATTTCATTTGTGGGCTGGACATTGGATTTGTTTCAAGTTTAGTGGCACGAAGCTATAAAGAGTGCACAAACAGCATGAGAGTGAGAAAGCATGTGACTCGCCCGGAAAATTACCTCCCTTTGATGTTCCGTACAAGCCAGTGCCTCAGTGCCTGGACGAGTTCAGAATTATAATTCTTTGTACACTCGACGAAATAAATGACAAGCGACAAATGCCTTTTTTGCGAGAAACATGCCCGTCAACACAAAACCCTGTTTGCTGGTTCTGGACAATATAGATTTATGAAAATTTGTGTTGAATAAGATTGTGAGCCTACGATTTAATTTATCTGAGCTTTGGCAACAGAGACATAAGGTGTACTGTAACACTGAAGGTCCATTAACAGTAGTCCTTACTGCAGGGTATGACGCTGTTCAACAACGCAAGTGTGGGCACAATCGTGAGCAACCAGAGTCTGGTATTGCAGTCAGTATCAAGGGCTCGAGCTGGACTCTACACGTGTGTCGGCAGTAATCAGGAAGGAGATGGCGAGAGCAACCCTGTCTATCTGGACGTGAAATGTAAGTCATCTTGTTTCAGAAAGCAACATGAGCGCCCAGTTCAGTCTTTTCTGTTGAGATTATCACCTTATTAATGTTTCTTGCGCAGAGGAATTTGATTTTTAGGGCCCGTTGTAGCCTACCAGGCTGAAATATTTTTGTTTCATCACGAGTCGTAATGCTCTCTCTGTACAAATAATACTTTGCTACTTTGCAGAAAAAGGTACAAGTGAAAAATATATATAAATGTCGCCCTGTGCTTAAGCACCAAGCCATGAATAAGTACGGGGAGTGGAGTGGAAGCTCCACGCATTTTTAACTTCGTATTTTTCTGAGATGAGGACCAAACAATAAAAGTTATCGGGCGAACATTTATGCTGTTTCGGGCCAATAACATGACGCTTAGGTTTCATGTTATCAGTGGTCTCAGAAACAATCATCGTGCAACAAAATGTATGTGACATAGAATATAATACACGTAAAGGCATGCAACTTTTATTTTAAGCGTTTTTGGTATGGGAAGTATTTCACGAAGTACAAGGAAAAAACGATTTCTGAATCGTGCTATGTGATATTTTGTAGTGCGATTAACTATGTCCGTAATTGTATCTATATGAGTCCAAGATCAATCAGTTATGTAAAAGGCATATTTTTTTTTCTAAAGCTATGAGCCTGCCGCTGTTATTTGTAGTTTATGAACCTTTCTGTTTCATCTTCAGGGTACAAAATCTTTATAGAACTTACTGATACTTTCAAAATTCTAGAATCCGTATTTTGGAAATGTTAACAGAATAAAAGTTTAAGATCTAAAATTATTTAATCAGTGTCAGAAGTTTTGTATCCATATTCATAAAGAATACACTTATTTGAAATTTGAAAATAACTTACTATACGAAATACAGATGGCGGATAAGTTTGCTGTAGACGAAGTGATCTTGCTATATCATCTGGCGTGACTGCCATGGCCCAGTTCAAGCAAACAGAGTTCCACAAATTAATGGATTGAGTCGTCCTTCTCTTAGTTTATATGTCATGAATAAAGATGAGACAAAGTCAGAATGCAGTAGAAGTAGCTTGGCTATCGAAGTAAATAGTAGCATTGCGTAGTAGATGCGTTATTCACTTCGCAGACAAAAGCCACTACTAAGCTCTTCCAATTGCAGGAATCTTAGATGTAGTAAATTATTCAAATACAAGCAATGTCCGTGTTGGTGACAAATTATTACTGCAGCGACAACACCGCATGGAATTTCATAACGTTACCAGGACTTAGTTACGTTCAGGGTTTGGTGGTCTGGTGGGCGTTGATGTTCTACTCCGGAAACAGAGCTCGTTATATGCTTGTGACTCACATTTCGAAGATCTTAGATCGAGTCATGAAGTCTAATTTATTCTGTTCGTAGTTTACGAAGGGATGGGACAAGAGGTGTGCACCGGGTATTGGTTGGGAAACCAGAGGGGAAGAGACGGCTGGCGAGACCTAGACGTAGATGGGAGGATAATCTCAGGCGGGATCTGTGGGAGATAGGAGTTGAAGGCGACTGGATTTTGTTGGCCCAGGACAGGGTCCGGTGGAGGGCTTTGGTTAATTCGGTGATGAACCTTCGTGTTCGGTAAGCCATCTAGTTAGTTAGTTAGTTTACGAATTTCTTCCAGGAAAAGTACTATGTTAACCTAGAAAATAACTAACACAGAACCCTGCCATTGGACCTAATAGTAAACTAGTTCAGTCTAATTCATATCCTCGTCCATTTCTATAAAAATATTCCGATATCCCTCCATTATCTTCCTCAGCCTCCTTTAAATATACTTGACTTCTCCATCTGTTTCCCTTTTTACCCATATCGCATCAAGTATTTAGTCCACCGTAATGTCTTCATGTAACTATCCTAACATTGATGGCTGTCTTCTGGGTTGTAGCACAGTGTATTCTGGTAGAAGTTTACCGACGTGTCAGAGGTCCTTGCTGTCTCCGTTATCAGGGCCCTAAAGATGGAGGGTTACATACAGGGGACGGCTCTCGAAACATAAATTCTTCTAAAACCAGATATTATATTAAAGAACGAAGAGGTTGGTGTTGCAGTAATGACTGTACTATGGAAGCTTCGGTTCGAATCGCGTTCGGGCTACTGGATACGCCAAGTTTCTTTCTTCAGTCTGTACATGAGAATGCCGCAGTTATACTACCAAACTAGCCACTATCTACTCACCCCTTCTCATATGACCCGAATTATAACCTATAATGTAGAAATCAGCCAGCCGACCACATTCTGAAAAATGTTGTTGGTTAATAGGAAGCGCCTGCAAAATGGCGATTATGCTATACCCATTACAGAATTGTCAGAAGCATGCGCAAGGCGTTACGTTAGCTAATTGGCATTAACGAGATGGCATCCGCATTCTGCGGTAAATCATATTTCTATGTTGTTAAACTTAGCGTACTAAAAAAAAGTGATTTGTAAAGCTGCGAAGGAAGTTTAGTATTTGTGGTTGTGGTAATAAAAGTGGAATTTGATGATTGGTGGGAATGAGACAGAAAACGGAAGAACGTCGAGAACATTTCCGTCTGCAAAGAATTAATCTGTCTTCTTTTTTTTCATCCATCAAGCAGATTTAATTTAGATAATATATGGTAGCCGGTGGACTAGAACCCCTCAGTGTATATTTTAACGGGCTTCTTAGCTTTCCGCAGTCTTCCTAAGCCAATGCTGCAGATGACGGCTTCTCACCGCGTAAGATACGGTTTAGCTCCTGGGAGATCATTTTGAATTATATGTAGAAAAGTCCTTCACCATTGTCACGAGCATCCATGAGTTGCACTATAGGCTGTCCCAGCCAGCACATTATCATAATCTCGACCCTTATCGCTGTTTTTAACCAGACAAAGAGTAAGGAAGTTATCTTTAATAGCCGCCAGTTGTAAAAAAAATTACGAAGCATAGAAGTTTAAGAGTTGTACCTGTGTGCTCTGCGTATTCTCCCTAAAGCTCGGTTTCTCTTAAATATTGCCGTCTGTAACGGAAGGCAATCTGACAGGAGCCCGAATACCTTAAATGGAACCAACAGGTACGTACCAGAAAGTAATTATGACGTAGTCAGTTACTATGGCGACAGTCGTTCATTAAACTGTCAATTAAATTCATGCTCTAACTTTATTGACTGTGTGAAATATTATGGGTTTCTGGTGCGTGAAGAATAGTATGCGCTGTAATTAACATTAACATCGTGAAATATAGGAACAATAAACTTAATATAGCTTATGTGTGTATGTGTATATTCTCATGTCATTACATATAAAGGTTAACTTTCACGAACCGCATATTTATTATACAGACTTTTGAGATCTGCCTGTTAGACTGTGATGGCTTATTACTTTCCTTTGTGATTCATCCAAAGGGAACGGGGTAATTAGTTACCTGTACCACTTGATTTAACAGTCAGTGATTCTGTGCTTTACTAACAAAGTACAATTATGGGTTTAATTTAGTTTCCAGTATAAACAGCGTTTGTTAAATTTACCGACATATATTTTGTAAATATGACGCATTTTCTTGGAGGTCAAAATTTTAAATATTGTCCAGATAAGCTTCAACTCAGAAAATGTTAAGCTTTGTGCAACGAAACTCCAGTTACTGCTGTAATTTAAAGTATCTAAGAGGAAGAAATGAATCGCCTATCGAACTACAGAGTGGGTGGGAAGTAAGTAGGCATTGAGAAATGGTGTAGAACACGAAATGTATTTCACAAAAACTATTTCCTTAGGGTCTCTTTTATAATTTCCTTTCCTTTACCGTCATTGTTCTCAAATCGGACACTTTCCAAAAGGCGTCCTTATCAAAACTCCGTATGCTTCGTTGCTTTGTTACTTTCTTGGTGTGTTTATTCAATTTTCGAAAGTAAACTACATTAGAAACGGGTTACATCATAAGATTTCTCATTATGTACTTTCGCTCATTCCACAATAGTGAAAACACACAGTGTCTACGTATTTTGTTTCGCGCTTTGTTATCCGACACTTTAACCAGTAGCAATTTACAGAAGTGTTCTAATACTTGCATCAGGAACCTACCGGTAGGGGGACAGGAGATGTCTGAAGGCGTTTCTAAATACGGAAATGTTTGAATGCGCGATCTTGTACATAAGCCAGACGTGGTCAGAATAACATAGGGGCTTTTACTTCGCAAGCCCAGAAATTAGAACTCAAAGTGTGGAATTATTATTAACAGTTGGCGAATGTAAGTAAGATCCTGTGTGAAATCACACACACCAGCAGTTCTCTTGTGTTGCGTTATTACGTACAAGCTAAGAGAGCGCTCGGTTGGAAACTTCTGGATTTCATGTATGCGTTATTAATATTCTTGGCAATATGCTATCACGTCTCCTTACAAGATGTGGGTTAAACTACACATTTGTAACAAATTGCTGTTCTTGGAAGTTACTTCGCCACCGGATTTAACGTAACTGATCGTTGCAACGGCCAGTGGGAGAGGGAGAGGGAGAGAGAGAGAGAGAGAGCTCATGTGCGCCGAATAAGAAAGTGGTGTTCGGGTTAGTTTGTTCTCTCTGCGATAAAATCCGGGCTGCCTTTATGGAAATGAGAACTCTGTCTGAAGCAGAATATTTGTGACATAAATGAAACAAAACAGCGGAAGAAAGGAGAGAGGGAATTAAAGAAAAATGGCAAAGAAAGGAACGCTGAATGCTAAGAATATCTTGTTACTAAAATCTTGTTATTTCTAGTAGTTTGTTTCTGCTATCACAGGCTTTCTGCCAACCTTCAGTCACGTTCCTCGGAGCCAATATGTACCCAAATCTCTTTTGGAGAGAGCATATCGATCGAAATGCACAATTATCCACGGCCGTGTTTGTGCACTTTCCAAAGCTGTTGGTGTTGCCCCCACTCAAACGGGTCAACTCAACCATACATTTACACGATAAATCGATAGTGGTTCTATATCATATATGAATCGACGTATTTTTTAATTGCAGACGAATTCCTGTGATCGATTAATCGGTTGAAGTAAACAGCATATGCGTATTTATTTCCGAACCTTAGAATTTAAATCTCGATGCGAAATATGAGATCTACTGCTGTTTTATTGGCCGTCAAATCTACTGTCACCTTCTACTGTGGCTGTAAGACTTGTCTTCATTTCAGAACGCAATAAACACGATAAATACTAATTCAATGACAAAGTGATTCTCCATTCTTTCGGTGCTAAAGCCGTTAGACAGAGCAGTTTTACGCTAACTCACTTGAAGAATATGCCAGTATTGAAACGTAATTCCATCGTACAGTTATCAGTTGATAGGTTTCCATTTGTTTTCCTGATTTATTAAACCTGTTGTTATGCCAGCTTGCTCACAAAATCACACGGCGAGATCCTAATGCGTAACCTACTTGGAAGTCCCGTTTCTCGTGGTGCCAAAATCCCTCAGATTCGGTGCGTTTTGGGCAGTGCACCCCCATAACTTAGGTGTCCTTGGTTCTTGTAGGTGTGACGAGCAGTGCTGTGGTCTAATCTGTCTGCTCGGAGGCACACACTGACGCATGGGGATGCAGGCCTCTAATTTATTGCCCGCTAACTGGCAACTGCAAACACATCGGGCCAGTACAGAGACGATCAAAAGTGCAGAAACAGCACTCACGTCAATAGTGGCCGACCAGACACGTTCCTTCATGTGTTGGTTTGCTACGCCGCCGGGTACTGTCCGTCACCACTTTCCCCCCATTTGACTTATTTCCGCATTCGTGTGATTATTTGTCATCAGAAAGACAAATTATTTTTATTCTTATATTAGTGGCATCGGACGGAGTCGAATCGCGAACCGTTTGATTACGAAGCATTTATACCAACCGACTGTGAATATCTAGGTTGTGATACCGTTTAGTTTTGTTGATGGTTACAAGCGATTCGGATAAACATAGCGCCTACATCTTCATGACAGAAAACCCTCAAATCCCAGGTGCATAACCTACCAACAACTGGACCGGCGAGGAGGTCCTTCTATGTGGGATGTGAAATAATCTCAGTTCCTCATGTTTCCCGTAAAACTGATTATGAGAGTACAGCCAAGTTCCGAAAAAAAACCTGCACGTTAACTGTACATCAGTCAAATGACAATAATACTTTCAACCCTTGTCTATATTTTAAGAGAATTTTGTTACTTATTATTCGTTTTCGAACTAGCTACCTAGTATGTAACCCTCCACGAGTAGCGATTCTGCAAATGCTCTGTTGTACTGAAACCTGAAGCATCATGTTGAACACCTAAAGATTTCACCACCGGACTTTGTCCTGAACCATTTCAGTTAATCTTCTTACCACCTCTTGGTCTCCCAGATGGCTTTACACCCTTGTATTCTTGCTGGGTTTACTAATCTAAATGTTTATCCAGTCCTCGTCTCTTCGGTTCTGGACCATATCGAGATTTTAATTAAATTGCTCTCAGGACACAAGAGGTCATGTGTACGAACTGTCCCCCGCCCCGCTGTTCCTTAGTAGCTCCTTTCTCTTGTCCCAAAATAGTCTCTTTCAGCCCTTCCTGCTTTCTACCCTCCCACCCTTTCTGTCTGTCCACCTGCCAGTGTAGAAGTGGCCTGAAAATGGAGATGGTTACAAACAGTTCCGTGGAAAATACTCTTCTCCGTCTTCATGGTAAGTTTACCCTGAAGACGGAGACGGTAATTCCTCTGAAACGTTGGTGACCACAATAATACGCTGTTCCACAACCCAGGGAACCACAATCTAAATTACCACCGCGTAATGACCTTAAATCTCTGGCGTACTTAGGCCTAATATAGTATAATATTGATTTTCTTAGTCAACTTCGTCCTGGCTGTAATAAAATGTCTAATTGTTCACATCATGTCGTCAGCCAAGGATCGCAAAGCGGAAGATACTTATTACCTAGAATCGTTTACTAGTTCCACAAAATTGGGGGCAACTGGAGACAGAGCCCACCTTACATCGTATTTTTGGTTCAGCAAACAGTTTCGTTTTGAGCTCTTTATGAAGGCAAGAGTGGAAAATCCTACTTCACACATGTATTTGTAATGTGTATTCCGAGGTGTGTCGTTACCAAAGAAAAACCACTTTTACCCATTTTTGGGTAATTTACCCAGGTTTGGGAAGTAGACTGTGTTCTCATTACGCCTGGTGTAACATATTATTGTGGCAGGATGACGCATCCGGCACTGAACATACTACATCAGCTGTTGACTCTGGGTACCTTACCTTCAGCAGGTAGATACACATATACGCCATCTGTATATCATTCCTGTACACTCCGTAGGGAAATTTCATGTTTCTCACCGCACCACATGCTTGTGCGTGAGTAGAAGTGAAATATAATTCTTATTTTTCATTTCGACACTTCATTCAACGGACAGCTTCTGATCCTAGTTCAAATGTAAATTGTTGAATTGTTAACAGCACTGGATTAGTAAATTTGAAAAAGTTTTTATCTGCAATCTGCGCAAGAAATATTGATTTGCTATGGATGTTTTAATATGACGCGTTCAGAAATAATGTTTTGCCTATAATAAATTCTTCTCGAGCTACCAGACGTGTAAGCCACCTTACATGTCCGGTAGCCCGAGAAGAAATCATTATACTTAGTCGCCGTGAAAGCTTTAGACCAGTGATATTCAACCTTTTTTGTTCGCGTACCCCCAGATATAATTTCTCTTCAACTTTGTACCCCTAAAGTTGTTGGTGTATAATTCAAGTTATACATAGTATATAATCAACAACTAAAATAAATTTCAATACTGATTATTCAGTGTTTATCATAAAATAATATATATATTTTTAAATTTCACGTACCCCCTAAGATGCCTTCGCGTACCCCCAGGGGTACGCGTACCCCAGGTTGAATACCACTGATTTAGATCATACGTTTTGCCTAATTGTTTAAATACCATTATAACTATGAAGATTATAATACTTGTGACTTTAATACTAAGTTTATGTGGCATCTAAAGTAGCGTTGTAAAATTTGGTCTGAGATTATTTTGTTTATTCAAGTTTAAAGAGACTGCTTTAAAATCTTCGAAATGTCAACGTTGGTCTTCGGGTAGTCACGCCGTGTTGAGTTGTAGGTAGATGCCTTCGATTCGGATAAACACACTGTTCAGCCCTGAAGATGTAGACAGTATGATTCTCCGAAACCCTGGTATCTACGCCTTTATTACCCAGAAGATTATCGTGCGTATCTTCCCCGCTGCGAGAGCTCTCAGTAGACTATATCGAAATGTTTTGGTATCAGAGCGTAGCATTTTCCCCTTTTACGCGGTGCAGGTGTCGGGTATTAACCAGAATGACTCCAGTTTTAGAAACTCTGGTTCAATTGAAAAGACGTTGTAAGCGTACATGTGGTCAATTTTTATTTCCCTCCGACTGACGAGCTGAAAGAAGCCTCTATCTTGAACTGGAGGACGCAGAAAGGAGAAAGGTCCTTGCATATTCTACAACAGTGGTATTCAACCTGGGGTACGCAAAGACATCTTAGGGGGTACGTGAAATTTAAAAAACGTATAATATTATTTTATGATAAACACTGAATAATCCGTAATGTAATTTATTTAATTTATTTTAGATGTAGATTATATACTATGTATAACATAAATTATACACCAACAACTTTGGGGGTACAGAGTTGAAGAGAAATTATATCTGGGGGTACGCGAACAAAAAAGGTTGAATACCACTGTTCTACAGCACAATATTATAAAATAATGTCCAGTGTGTGAGCGGTTGCAACATGCACTCATATATATGTGCATTCATGTACACATACAAGCACGCATGCATGCATACATAAAAGGCTACGTATAGTACGTACGTTGATATTATAAAGCAGTATAGTCCAAACGTTAAGCAAATCACAGCTGATTGACCTACATGTCTGAGTACAGTGTGTCGCCCTGGTAAGTGTTTTGTGCATCGTGTTGGCAGTCGCGCCGGTGTGTAAGCCAGGTCAACAGAAAGTTCACGGGGTCGCCCGCCAGGAAACAGTCAGGATCCAATGTGAACTCGAAGCGAATCCTCAGGAAGGAATCCACTTCACCTGGAAGTTCAACAATACAGCGGAGATCATCGATATTGCCGCTTCGTACTTTACTACGGACCGGGCCCGTAGCACGACCTCATATACGCCCATGACGGAACTTGACTACGGCACTTTGCTCTGCTGGGGTCGCAACGATCTCGGCGTTCAGAAAGCACCTTGTGTCTTCCACATAATTCCAGCAGGTATGTTGACCCTCATACTGAACTCTGGAGCATGGGGTATCAATATCGCCCCCAAATCATTTAAGGCATGTGCACCCCTTCTTCCACTTATGATTCCTTGTTAGACAATCTTTTGCGTCTTTTCCGTTCTCATATAAATGGTTGTCGTATGCCTGTGCCCGCCCCTTTAATTTACTCTGTTTTGTACAAAGAGAAACAAACAACGGACTATTTAATCTAGACCACAGTCTCCATAATGCTTGCTTATTCGCCGTCTTAATGCTTATGACTTCAAAGTTATCCTCTTACCGATACCTAACCCTGTCTTCTTAATGTCAACAATTATAGGCTTATCCATAACTGACAGGTCTGCAAACTTTCAAAGATGATAAGATGATACTTTTTTCACTCGTATCTGATTAAGAACGCTAGATTTTATATTTAGAAATATAACTCAATTTATGTGTGTATGAGTGTAGATGTCTTGCAGTTAAAGTGGTTTATGCTGCCGGAATACAAACCATGCACGGCAAACTTGTTACACGTAAATTTTCATTATAGCGAAAAAAAATAACCTGTCAGAATTACTTAATTACTTAGAAAATGTGTCATTATATAAAATGTTGCTTCAATATAGCATATTATTTGTTTCATTTCTTAGTTTTAACGAATTTGTTTAAGTTACATAGATCGTGGGTTTTATATATACGAATGAGAAATTAATAGTTTTAAATGTGTCTTAGAAAAGACGTGGAAGGAAACGATATTCGGACACTAAGCTGAGTGGCTGAGGAAAGCTGGGGTCTTACGCACTACATTTACATTCGGCGGCTGACTCTGGTTTACATCAGACGAATAAAAAAAACGCGTTTCAGTATTTTCAATAAAAGAGTAAAGCTGTGCGTAGGCGCTTGGGAGGAGTGGTATTATAGCTCCTACTCGTTCTTAACCTCGGCACTAGATGGGGGTGAATGCTTAGTGTCACGCCCCGGCTGCGTTTTACCCCCGGGAAAGGACCCCGTTACCCATTGGATATCCAGAACGTGTCAGGACGCAGAGGCTAAAATAAGAGTCCTCTGCCCCCGTCGGGGATCGAACCTCGGTCGTCTAGTCCATAACGAGTTACTGTACTGATTTTCAATTCATCTCTGTATTATTAGTGTGCAGCATCAACAGCTAGATAGCCAATTACAAGTACAGCAAAATAACAAAATAAATACAAATAAATAACAGTAATTGAATTGTTTAGAAAATACATAGCTGCAGGGAAGGTTGTCTCTAATCCTCGCTAATTGCACAGAAATAAGGAAAGAATTTAGATGAATTTACGGAATGACCAATGCATTTGCTGCAGAACTACCACAGCAGTTCTTATTGTATCTGTTATCCAATTGCTCGCAGTAAAAGTAAACTTTTCATGTATTCATCCATCAGTATGTCCATCCGTGCAGCCAACCACCCAAGTGGCAAAAGTGGATATCGGAGGTAGTCTCCATAAGTCATTGAACACTTGGCAAGAACTGAACGTATGAAAGTGAAAAAAATGAAAAATAAAAAATAAGGGAAGATAGGTCACAAAGATAACCTCTTTCAGGAGAAAATAAGTCATTCATCCAGAAGCGGAGAAGGGGGAAAATTCAATTGAAACGACGTGAAAACTGTGAGTGTGTGTGTGTACGTATGTGTATATATATATACAGGGGAATGAAGAAGACAGAGATAAAGGCTAAAGTTTGGTAAAAGGAAGATGACAAAAGATCGAACGTAAGAGGGAATAAGAGTTCAATCTTTGGTAGTGACCGGAACTGTAGCTGCTGTGTATTAGGAGGGGGTGGTCAAAACTGGGAGGAGGCTGGAGTTTGAAGAGGGTGAGTCCTTGCAGACGACAGCCCCATTTTCAGCAGCTGAGAGTAAATAAACTATGAGCGATGATACAGGAGTTGACCGTGCCGAGTAGACAGACGGAGAGAGGAGAAACGGTCGGCCTTAGTTCTTACGACGCAAGCACTCGATCAAGGGAAAGGTCAGGTTAGGTCTCTTATTGACAAGGTCCATCCATCTTAGTTTCATATTTCAACACTCAAGCGAATTCTTTGTTTTCTCTTGAGATTTGTTCGCCATCGATCTAGATATAAGCTGGTCACATTTCATTATTTTGGCCCACACTGTGCCAGGAGCGAAACGCTCCATTATTGTCATCGATCGAGACTGGTCGCTTAGTATCGTGAGACAAAGCAGCGTCGATTTAGAATACGAAACTCAGGAATGATTTTATCAGGGCCGGCCCTTGAGGGCAGTTTGTGCTTCAAACTAAGGGAACATTCGTCATTCTCAAAGGTTTACACATTTTATGGTTTTCTAGAAAACTAGCTACACGTTTTAAGAACTCGCACTTAATGAAATTTTACGTAAAAGCAATTTGAGTTGACTTCATTTACAGACAGAAGTAGTTATGAATGCATTTTATAAAATGGTCTTCGCCGCAACAAATGTTCGATGCATCGAGAAAAGGTGTCAGCTGATGTCGAACGCTGGCCTTGTAATCCTGGGGTCTCGGGTTCGATTCCCGGCGATGCCCGAATTTATAACTTGTGTTGGGCAAGGCCGTGGTCTAGGCAACACGGAGTTTTCCTCCGGGGGCTTCCCCGGTTTCTCCGTGGCATCCCAACAATTACTCCATTCACACACAGAAGAAGGCAATGGCAAACCACTTCTGGATCATCTGCCAAGAACGTATATGAACAGGTCCCAGTCCGAGAAAAGAATGGAAGGATCCTGTTCATATGGACCTGTCGTCAGACAGAACACTAAATAAAAAAAATGGCTGTTTAATTGAGTCGTATTGCTAATAGGCCGTATTATCTGGACATCTCCTCATTGGTTTGAATTTCTCTCGGCCCGCCTCCTAGACGCGGGTTCGTATATTTTGTTCACTTATGTTCTCCGCTTTCCAGAATATGATTCGAGGGCCAACTACGAAACAGGTAACTGGTTTGGTTCTGCTATCATAGCCCAGGCGTACGTTGCACTGTGTCGCTCGTGTTTAAATTTGTACCTTGATCGTAATGATGAAACACGTCACAATCTTTTTTTGAAAGTCTACAAGAATTGAAGAAACCTACGGAGACATTCAGCCAGGAACAGTAATTGCAATTTTTCTGTTTGCGTTGTTCATTTCTAGCGTTAAGTTGAGACCATTCTCAGTTGCTCACTCCCACTTTTTGTTCGTTCCCATTACTTTGATTTTTATTCCGGAATGCGTTACGCTCTTTCAGAGCTGCTCATTTTCTTCCAGTTCGTCGGACACATCTTTGGATTTGAGGATTTCTTTTTTTTTTAGATTTCTTCTTTGCGGATTCTTTTCCCTGCCTTTTGTGGTTGTCGTCTGCTTTTCCCTTCCAATATCCGTCCCTTCCTTCAAGTTCATCCATGCGAGTGATTCTGCTCTGTTTCCGCATTTTTTATATCACAGGGGGTGGTCAATCTTTGGAATTTATCGCTTTTACTATCATCTCCCGTTCATTCGACCTTCGTCCCGCTATTTAACTACCTTTCGGCATTTTTACTTTTCTAAAACTGCTTATTATTCACTTTAACCCTCTTACATTTCTTAGCCCCCCAAACTTCCCTTGTTTCTGTTCTTTACAGTTTACAAACCATTTAGATGTGTTTGAACGTAATTCAGAATAATCGCTTTGCATCTACCACAATTCTTCGTCGTGCTCAAAGTTGCTTTACTGGCTTTTCCCAGTTGATTGAATGGCCACTCTGGGGCCTGTTAACTCCAACCCGTTCCACATTCACCCCCATCTTCTAAACTATCGAGATCATTACAACTACAAGAACAAAATAAAGGGGTTTGGGGAGAAAACTCACACACAATAAAACAGGAGTAGAAAACGAAGATCTGAAAAGATTTTTCTGTCCATGTTATGTATATTTTGTAATATTTCTTAGGCTTTTTAGATTTGTGGCTACATTTTGGCTACGTAATCCTTTTGTTCTTATTGTTTAAGCTATTTTTCGTACGTCATAACAATAAAGCATAAAATTCACCCCAGTTAAATAACTTCGTTTCTACTTGTGTCTAAAGTTTTGTTCGTAGAGATTCAGATGTTGCGGACAAAATTTATGAAACCGTTTGGTTGGCAGAAAAGCCCTCTAAGTACCAGGCGTCTGTATGTGTATAAAAAAGTCGACGACAAATAGAAATCAAAAGTTGCATTTGTTTTATTTCCACACTTCAGTTTCGGTGTGCCTTTGTCAGTTACTCTCCTCACTCTCCTCGCTTAAGAGGAGTGTCTGGCGATTAGACACCTTGATTTACGAGCACGACGCAGTTAACTTTATGGATATGTCTCTTTTGTTTGTCCAGGGACTTTTTATATGACCAGAAAATTTGCAGGAATCGACGTATCTCCACCACGAATGTCGGAGATGTGTTTGAACTTGTATCTGGTTGGTAATAGCGTGTTTGTCACACAAATGGACCGAACGGTTCTAACTAGCTGTGGCGATTAACCCTAATCTCTTTAACCTTAACAACCCTCACATATTTTAGTTTTCCTGATCGTGTGTACGTATCTAGTTCTCTTTATCGGTCACCGTTTGTCGTTCACGGCTATGAATTTGTATTGCAGGAAAGCCCGACGGTTTACAGAATTGCACGATATTAAACCAAACAGCAGAATCGCTCCATGTAGAGTGCACAGACGGTTTCGACGGTGGACTTCCACAAGAATTCGTCATGGAGGTTTATGACGCCATGACGCAGAATCTCGTCACCAATGTTACGTCACGAGTTCCAGCGTTTACTATCAGTGGACTGGAGTCGGGTATTGGATTCGATATATCTCTGTACGCAGCCAATTCAAAGGGCCGCAGTGATTCGGTACCACTGCATGCTTACACGTCCAAGGCAGCAGAGAAACGTACTGGTGAGTTATGTATATGCTTTATATGGGATTTTGGCCATAGAGTTGATTTACTAATTCATGATCCAGGGTTAGGTTAGGTTAAGTTGATGTTCAAGAATTGTGACTAGGTGAGGATTTTTAATGAGGCGTTTGTAGGCTGTTTCGAGGGCGTTGTTCCATCATTCGCCAACATAGACTTAGCGTCAGATACCTTGGAACATAAGTCTGTAACAGAGATTGAGTCCAAATACTTCAGCATACATATGCGTGTTTTAATTGTGTTTAAGGAATAATTTTATGTAGCACAGACCTTGGTTGTCATTTGAATTTAAACACGTACAAGCGTTAAGTAACTTGTAAAATCCGACGTGGATTCCATCTGGTTTGACTGAAATACAGTCATCGTATTTATGGTCACAACGCAACATGATTATTCTTTCTTGAGGTACGTACGTACGTATGTACTGTTTTCCACGTATATTTCCAAAGAGTGTCATCTGAGTCCAGGAATTTCTTTCAGTCTTCAATATAAAATTGGAGATTTTCTGACATTTATCTTGTGTTTTTCTTATACAAAGCTCCAGTTTCTGTTTGTAGTTTGATGAACATGAAACAGATGCTCTTATTTGGAAGTTTATAATAGGGATCTATAAAACTGTATGTCCACATTTTTGCGCACTACAGCACAATACTAAAGCCAATTTTTATAATATTAGCCAAAAGCATAGCACGCTTTAAAAAAAATTGTCTTGAAAGCCGTCATAAATATAGCTGAAAATGTTACTACTTCATGCTATTATCCGTAGGAATGAAGCTTTCAGGAATATTGCTTTGTTGCTATTTTCTTGTTATAAACTATTCGTTTATCTGGAGGATAACGTATATAAATATTTTTACATTCTGACAGTGTTTATAGATACAGGTAGCCCTCGATTTGCGCCGATTCAGAATAACGCCGGTTTTGAAACCAGAAAGTCAAAAAGTGAGAAGAAAAATTTACTATTATTTATAACGTTTTACAATGTTTCTCGTACTGATTCTTATACTAAATCGTAATTCTTACATCGCTGATTTTGAATAAAAATTATAAATACAGTCATTTCGGCAATTACGTATGTTTCGTTAACGCGAATTTGCTCCAATGAGATCGAGGAATCGGTAAAAGCTGTTTGTGAAATGCAAACTTTTGCATGTGCGAGTTTTCTCTTGTGATACGACGAAGAGGACCGTTATAGCATCCATGAGGCCTTATCGTGAAACTTTAAAGAAAGAAAGAAAGGAAGGAAGAAAGAATGAATGAAGAAATCACGACAGTCCACACTACATGCCTTCTTAAAAAATACATGACGATCCTGAGCCAGGGACTTCGTCAGAGAACTAACGCCATCGCCGATTGTAAGTGTATAAAATATATTTTTTAAATTCCATTCATTTTATTTACGTTATTTCAGAGCTTTAAATGTAATGCCATTATATTACTCGTCAATGTTTTGGTGCTGGGAACGCATGTCATTGACTTCCCGTTGATTTACATTATAAAACCGTTTCAATTTACGCCGATTCGTCCAGGAACACATCCTCGGCGTAAATCGAGGGCTACCTGTATATACAATTATTTTGAAATAAAATTAATCAGGTGTAATGTCTGTTTTTAATGTGTGATATAATTTGTGAATCCAAATTTTTAATTAAAAATATCTAGTGAATATCATTGTAATTCTAGCATAGCTGGATGCTGTGCCATCATGTCAAAAAACAGTTCAGTGATGGACTTTTCAAAATCAGGTTGGTCAGATAAACCACAGCCTCCTGAGAAATGTACAATCACACACCAGACGGTCAGTTCGCTGAGAGTAGGTTGCTACACTCCCCCTGAGGTGCTTCACCATAATCACCCTGATGATGTTCCCACCACGTATGTGCTGCAAGTGTTTGATGCCGAAACAAGGCACCTGGTTGCCAGTGCCACTTCTCAGATGGCAGGGATGTTGGAGATAACAGATCTGCCTGCCACCTACAGGGATCTTGTGTTATCTGTTCGAACAGTGACAGCTCATGCCACAAGTGACGCTGTCTCCATCTACACAGTTTTGCCCGAACAAGATCAGCGCCGTGGTGGTAAGGTTTTGAACTAGATGTTTCGTTTGCGTAGATAGAGGGAGTGGAACTAACCTCAGAAACGTAGTGTCTGTATTGGTCTCTTCATACGAAACTGAATTAAAAATGCAATCATGCTTTCAATAGATGGTAGACATTGATGTCATCTTCTTGAACAGAGTTAATAGAACAATGAGCATTTTATTACTTCACTGGAAAAATTGGTATTCCAGTTTTTTGTGTTCCACCGGATCACAAAATAATTCTATTTACGCCATGTGTATGATCACATTGAAGTCTAAAGTCTCAAGAAACGGAGTTGTTGTTTATTATAAGATCAGTTCTGTAAGTAATGTACGAAAGGAGCTGTAATTCAGGGAAACGGTAGAACAGTGTATGTATTGCAGTGCTTCTTAAATTGTTCTGAAATTATGTTGGAAATTGTGTTCTTGCTATGCCGCAGACATTATTATCTCTATTGTATATACATATTCAGATTGTGACAAATTATATATTTTTTATGTATGACTTGAGGTATTTTTTACCCTTAATACAGCTGACATACAAGAAGTCAGTATTAAATTATATTGTTTCATATTTTTCTAAAAACTGAATTTTCCTATCCACGTATAAACTGTATAAATTTGTTTGTCATTAATTTAAAAAAAAAAAAATTAAAATGAAATATGTAGTTTAGGCCTAAACCGTATTTTATTGACCTCATTTTGGGTGGATGATGGAACAGTGTTCATTGTAGTGCTCATAATGTATGGGTCTTTTGTTCTAATTACTGCCATATTCTTTGCATCAGAAGTTTTGAAAGTACTACAATGACACAGAAACAAATCAGGGAATGTATACATGGCATAACAGTTGAGAGTCATTTGCTTTGTAATTACCTCAAACATGTTTCATTGTTTTCTACAACTCTTGTTTGAAATGGTTTTTGCTCTAAGAAGTAGTTACTGTCAAGCAACACACTGAAAAATATGTAGGGCTTAATGCTAAGTATCCATTATCATTGTCAGAATTAAACTATAATTAGAATGTGCCAACAAACTATAGTAAATCTGCCCAGTATCATGAAAATCCTGTTGTATGCAAATAGACGTCCCTAACCTAAAAGGCATTGTTTCATAACCTATCACTGTGAATGCAAGACATTCCAAATAAATCCACTAGATGTCAGAAGCATTCAGAAGAACTACTACTGGTACTGCAGTAACATTTGATATGATGTTACTGAATGCAGCCTTCAGTAACATGACACAATTTTCTGTTTAATTTCGGGTAATTTCAGGAGAGAGGATCATTTTTCACACTGATGATTTCTTTCATCTAACATGCATATTTGAATGCCATGGTAGGTGCAGGCTCTACTAAATTACTTTATTAACAACTAACTTCAGCCCTCACTGCAATAGTGCTTAATGAGACTTAAAATAATCTGCATTACTAACATTTGGTACTGGTTTATGGAAACCTATTTTATTTTAATTTAATATGACGAAAGTATACTAAACATTATTATACACTTTCCTAGAATCTTAAATCCACTGAAAGAAGAAATTGCTATTCTCACAAATATTTAATATCCTTGCAACATATGAAATATGCGTGGTATGTGATATTTATGGGTTTTGAAGATGGTGTTGGTTATTTTTGATATAATGAAAGATTACAGAATGTAATTTACTTCAATTCCATGACTGATTGTACAACAGGGTATCGAAGAAATGTGATTTTGATATGGAAAAAAAAAAATCACTTTTTTTATAACTGATGAAAATACGCACATGTATTGTTTATTGTAGTGTGATGATGTATGGAGGGTAATGAATAAGCAGCTTCGGTAAGAAAGAATGACAGGCCTACAGTTAGCAATAATTGTATGTGGCCAAAAAGCCATATATCGTGAACCCCTGGTCTACATTTGCATTATATTTCAGTTGTAGACTAACAACTTTGGCACCAGTGTACCAATGAAATGATTATAACTGAAGTGTTTAATGTATGAGAAACAAGTAATTTGGCTTAAGTGTTTTGTCCTCAATAAGAAGGGCTTAGATCAGTTATAACTTGAAGATTACTGTCTTCTGGGTTGTTGCGCTGTGTAGTATGGTCGATGTTTACCAACATTTCATTTATAACTTGTGTTGGGCAAGGCCGTGGTCTAGGCAACACGTAGTTTTCCTCCGGGGCTTCTCCGGTTTCTCCGTGGCATCCCAACAATTATTCCAGAAGAAGGCAATGGAAAACCACTTCTGTATCACCTGCCTAAAGAACGTATATGAACGGGTCCCAGTCCGAGAAAATGATGGAAGGACCCTGTTCGTAATAAGTCGCCAACCTCCTGTAAAGGAGGCGGTGTAATAAAGAAGAAGAAATAGATACCACAAATTTATTTCTTAACAGGATCTGTTGCGTAAAGAAAAAAGACTGATAGAGAGCGTATGAGAACGTGATGCTTAGAAGTAGCCAGTGGATTACTCATCAGAAAATAAACACCGATGACTCCTTGTGCTCATGTTTGAAGTGCCACTGTTACAGCTGCGACACCAGCAATCCTGCAGATTACACCAATCCTGGGGGTTTTGATTGGTGTGGTGGCTGCCCTGGTGCTGTTGGCCGTCATCATAGTGGTCGTGATGCGGCTCCGAGGTCATGGGGACGAGGACGTGAAAGAACGTGAGGATGGCAGTGGAAGGCGGGGAACGCCGCCTGGAGGTGATAAAGCCTGTTCCATGCCACTCAGTAAGGACATGGATGAAAGCATTGATAGTATGGATGAAAAGAATCCAGACATCATTCCTCAGAACAGTGGTAAGTCAGTGTTTTTGTTCTCTGACACGACATTAAGAACAGAGGTGTAAGAAAATGAAATACTACTTCTTTCATTTTCCTGTGTATGGCATTGGGACTGACGGCACAGTTTTTCCAATCAAACGTTTGGGCCATTTCCAAGAATTTACTATTGCGGCCGCTAACGGGCCCATTGTCCACCCCACCAGATGTTACTTCAGTGAATATGTAGCATCAGTGGAATTATACTGACAGGGGAAACACCAAGAACTTTGAGAGCAACTTTCCCCAGTGCCACTTTGCCCGCCAAAAATCGACATGGACTGCCCTGGGAACAAATCCAGGTTTTGTGGCTGTGTGAATCTCAGATCTCTCATTTCAGATTTCAATGATTTTTCATTCTAATGCATTTTAAAATGTCTTAAACCCACGAACAGCTCCAGAAGTACCAGTTCTGCATAATTGTCGCCCTATTTCGTGAATAATCTGTGATGATTGTCGATCAGAATCGGCTGCATAAATATGTTATCATCACTCACCACAGATGTGTCATAGTTGATATTAATGATATAATATCAGATCAGCATACTTTTGTAATTATAAGTAATAAAGTAATTTTTCTTCATTGATTTTTCTATATTAATCTTTTAAAAAGAATCCCGGATACATCTGACATTTCTTTTACGTGTGACGTATCTGAAACATTATTATCAATATTATGATGCAGGAAACATGCTTCATGTTCCAGATACAGATTACCAAGATCCGGATGAAAAAGCATTTGAGAAGCTAAATAACGCTCCAAACAGAATCTATTCTAGTATGACACCGCGGCTACATTCGCCACCAAATAATGGCACATATGAGAACACCAACAACATCATGAATATCCCAAAAACTGTGAGTTTGCCGAATTTACATTTCCTGTAATTAACAGTATCAATGCTATCAGTGAATGTTACGTAATGAGAATACTTTTTTTGACTCTTTGATTGTGTAAAGTTGTTCTCCAACATTTTATGCAAAGGTATTTGAGGTTATGTGGCATATATATATATATATATATATATACACACACACATAACCTCAAATACATTTATATTTGAGGTTATGTTCTGTTTATTCTCACTCATTAAAATGGTAATCTTGAGCTGGCTTCCAGTTCTATAAATTTTAAGTTCAAAGCCCAGCCAAGAGCCATTACAGATTCTTTTGATTTCTAATCCAACTTCTAGATCCTACAAATAAAGCCAAAATTTTGTGAAGTTGATGAACCACATGATTCAAGGCTAAATTTAAATTGCAGGTCTATTCTGCAAATTGTCATCCTCATTACCCCATTAAAGTCATGAATGCTAATATTATCATCGTAATTCAGTCCTCTATTTACTAGATCTAGAAAAATTTGTGAATAATTTGTCACTTTGGTCGAACAGACAAAGTAAGTGGGTAAAATATCAGGAAATATTTAAAGTGCGTAATCTTGTAGCAGCACTTTCCCATGATTTCAGAATGATGAAATCACATACGCAGAACTGTCGCCGATGTACGGCACGTCGACTCTCAGACGACAGCAGCCTCACCAAGAACCAACTGTGTATGCGCAGATTGACGTGAGCAAGAAATTGGTCCCGGCGTTATCTTCAGCCTCAGAAGGCTGTCATCCTTCAGCACTTCCTGTGCTGCACCACCCTCATCTGACCGCACACCAGCAGCCCCTGCACGTCTTGCAACAACGTTCCCAAAGGCCCCGCGACGAGTCCCTCCCCGATCAGCAGGCCGATGTCGAGACGCCTCTCATCTCTCAGCCGACATCGACACCACATAGAGAAAGCATGGTATAAACTCATGATGCATCATAACCTTCTCCCAATAAAAAGTTACCACTAGACTACTGTAGCGTGTTAAAGTGTGCCTGTAGAAATACTGCATCTTGTTGTAGCGTAGTTTTATCTGTTGTCTCCCCATTAACAAAGTGCCAATGTTGTGATTGGTGTGAGTGGAATTTTGACCATTTGCTTGGTGCTTCCTGCCTGCGGTGGGTTCGAGCTGTGGAATGTTGACCAATAATTTGCTCCGAAATGAAGCCTCCAAAATTAAAAGCAGACGACTTTCTTCGGTTATGATTTTCGTCAAAATATGCGTCTTCGCTACCGCTACAAGTTACAGATGAAAAGTAAGTTGTATTTTTCATTAAGTTTACTGTCCTGCGCTACATCTTAGTTTCATATCCCATGATAATTGCATGTGGTATTAATGGTTTGGAACTAAGTTTTTTATTTTTATTGGACAGAGATCAGTATAAGCTTTTGTGGATAAATGTGGTTCTACGTTCGTACAAGCATGGCTTGCCAGCATTAAGTCAGTGTTTATGTTGGTATGAGCATCTGAGGTAGCTCATTCTGTGCTAGAAATAAAAATACTGTAGGCCCCCACTGAAATGGAGATTAAATTTACAAATGAGACAGGAAGAACAGAGATGAGAAAATGTCTGCACAAAATTAAATATAGAATTTAGTTATAAATGTTTGGTTAAGTAAAATCTAAAAGAAAATGTAAAAATTAATGAATTAAAATAATTTTAATAATTGTATATAAAGTAACATAATTACTGTTATAACAAAACTAATGTACAATACACTCAACTACAAATGATGTAGTGGTGAGATAAAATCTTTACCCTGTTAGTGAAGGTAGTAAGCTCCTTTTATACATCAATCAATATTTATCAGACTACATTCTTCAGGACAGACGCTGTCATGCTCATTACCATGAGAATCTAAAAGAAACATGTGCTTTATGATATCTACCTTATTGTACCCTTTCGGATTGCTGCTGCTTCTTCTTCTTCTTCTTCTATGGCTCTCCGGTCCGTATTCAATCCGTGGCCTCCTCAATTCTCCTCTTCCATTCAGTCCTCTGTTAGGTCCGTCTGTCCGAGCCTTTGATTGAGGTTTCGAAACATCTTCCTTTTTACGCTGCAAGGTTGTTAGCCTTGCGACCAACCCCCAACCTGGAGGACCAGGGTACCTATCTTAGTCCGACCTCTCCTCCTCGACCAGTAGCTATGCCGGATTGTTAAAATTCCCAGCTTAACTTTCATGTTCTTACATAAACAATTATATATATATATATATATATATATATATATATTGTTTTGTTATTGATATTTGTTGTTTCTGTAGCGATCAGCACTGGAAATATATGCCTGCATTAATTACATTTTGTACCTCCAGTTCGGACACCAGCATCCCATGTCAGAACCAGGAGGGCGAATTCCTACGTCCCAAGGTCCCCGTGTGACCACCACAAGATTCTGACTGTCTAATTCTGAAGTATGAGGCTCATCTCATCACAACATGAATTTGTACAATAATAAACAAGGCAGACCACAGTGCAAGTGAATTTTATAGAATATTGCAAGAGGAAACGGAATTTCCGTGTTTTTCATCGTCGGCGACCATCGTCAGTTTAATGTATATATGTAATTTGCATGTGAAAAAATATTCAGTGTTTCATACGAACTTGGAAAGAGAATCTTGAGTCATGTTACAGGAGTATTTATCCGAAGGAATAATTTAGTATTACTGATTACCTAACGTATAAATTGCAATGGCCGAATTCATTTACAGCTACTGATATTTCTAATGATTGTTCACGGAAGAGTTTGAAAATTGAACCTCTGTGTCGGTTACTGATACGAAAGTTGTATGTGACTGCATAATTAAAAGAAAGTAACGAGCTGAACCAAGGAATGAATTAAATAAACATTTTATGAATCCAATTTAATAAAAGAAGAAAAGTGACTTGCGGGCGAAAGACCTGACTGACTTCAGTTTTTTCGGGAATTAAAATGTCACGCTTCGAGATGACTGTAAAACTTTCTTTCATGGAGGTTAATTATATAGAATATTAGTCCATTTGTACTACAGGAAAACAGTGATATTTGTATCTGCAAAACCTCACTGAGGTAGAGTGCATTTGTCTTTGTTTTATACAAACTGATGAAATTAATCTACACTGAATTTTTATATTTGTCAAGCCTAATGAATTAATGAGAGAGATAAAGATCTCATTTCCTTCAATCTCTTCAGTGTGAGTGATTTAAAATGAATGAGAGCTCCCAAGGAAAATGTTATAAAACAATGTAAATGCTTATAACAATCCATTTTCTTATACATTTGTCTTAACTTTACAGTTTTGTTCCGAGAGGAATGTGCAAAGGAGGTAGGAGTAGAATGGTTCATGAATTAAGAGTAGTATGCTAACATTCCAAGAAGTTTAGGGTAAATTTATCATCAAGAAGAGATTACCTTGGTAAATTTTTTCTGTCCCACTATACGCCATGTAGGCGGTTGGGGGGAGTGGAGGTATGGCTCCTCTCTTCCTTGACCTCGGCACTAGATGGGGGTGAGTGGTCAGCATCACGACCCGGCCGGCTTTACCCCCGGTACCCATTTTAGAGGAGGCTGGGTGGGCCCCAGAGCCAGTCTGGACACAGAGGCTAGAGGAGAAATCCTCTGCCCCCGTCGGGGATCGAACCCCGGTCGTCCAGCCCGTAGCTAGTCACTATACTGACTGAGCTATCCCGGCTCCTAATATTCGTATAACGGTACATATATATATATATATATGAACACAAAGAACAATTCATGGAGATTTATCCTTTATGGATTACATGCTCCGTAATTTCACCAGAATCATTTTTTAAACTTATTTATATTTGTTACATGCTGTAGTTTTTTTAAGAACAGCCATTTTCTACATGAGGGTCACCAGTGGGTCTCTTGAGAATTTCAGTTCTGTGAGAGAGACTGGTAAAAAGTAAAGTAAAGTTTGTCCCACTATACGCCATGTAGGCGTTTGGGGTGAGTGGAGGTATGGCTCCTCTCTTCCTTGACCTTGGCACTAGATGGGGGTCAGCATCACGCCCCGGCCGGCTTTACCCCCGGGAAAGGACCCCCGGTATCCATTGTAGAGGAGGCTGGGTGGGCCCCAGAGCCGGTCTGGATGCAGAGGCTAGAGGAAAAATCCTCTGCCCCTGTCGGGGATCGAACCCCGGTCGTCCAGCCCTTAGCTAGTCACTATATTGACTGAGCTACGCCTGCTCATGATAAATATATTATATTAGGGTTATTTTACACAAAATCGTACCGTCAACATAGAATTAAGCGACAAAAAGTGTAGTTGACGCAATCAGAACAGAATGAGTAAATTGTAGACAAAACAAATATTCTATTTAGAGAAATATATTTCTTGAGGATGGATGTCTCATACATTGATATGAAAGTCTTGACTGAAGGCACAGTCAAGAAAAAGCAATTGCATTATTTTGTATGAATTTATTAGCCTACATTTCATATAAATTATTATGAATAAAATATAAACACTGCTTAGCGAAGTTTTTTGAACATTAAAGTTCACTGGATCCAAAAACTAGAAGAAATTAAAAATGTGTTTTGCCCTAATTAATGACACCGTGCGTGAAAAATGCAAACTATATTTCAACTGTACAGGAATTAAGAATCATTTGGCTGAATAATGTTTTTAAATCTGGAGTTCACTTTTCACAACATATCATCAAGTTACATCGACAAATATTTAGTTTTAATGTCTGTTTTTTGGCACTGACTTCTTAGCCAAAATTCTTTTCTTCCTCTTCCTTGACACTTCCACTTTACATGTATTATCTCCCCTCTTCCTTGTTCCTATGACACTTCCACTTTACATATATTATCTTATGACCAAGCCTTTCCATAGCATTGACAATCTCCATATCAGATTTATTTATTTTCTGTTTTAAACCTGTTGGGTTCATAACCCTAACCACCGAGGTCCATTTGTGACTTCAAAATATGTCAAACCATCAGAAACAGATTCAGTTTTTATTCTTCAGACTCAGTCTTTCACATACATTATTAATATACTACTTTTGCAAATTTAAAGTAACCCTGAATTATTCATCAAAAGAAAACCTGAAAATTCTAAGCGGATTACGTGTCCAGTGAACACTTCCATTACATGAATTTCATTGCACTGATTTAGTAAAGTTTTTTTTTTCTAGAACACGAAATATTTAATATACTAATTAGTTACTGGTTTATGTTTGAAGAGTCTGAATTATTTTCCATTGTCTAGTGTTTTAATACATGTGAAATGGGGTTTAATTGTTTTGGACATAAGTGAAACCTGCTTTGCACATTCTTCATTAATGGTTTCTTAATTCACTTTTTTATCTGAATCCTGTGAACAATTTTGAATGTTTATTGTTTTATGAATGTGAACTTAATAAAGTGCATTACATTCAGTAAATCAGTCCTGATTTGTAAATACTAATCATGTTGCAATTTTTGCTGTATATGTCAAATAAATATCTTTCTCTACAAAAGATATTCCAAAGTTATATATTCATATATCTAACCTAACCTAACCTGCAAGAGAATGGAAATGGCTCTGGTAAAGTGTTGGCTAGAAATTACACTTTGTTATCATCCATGAATATGTCCTCTTTTTTGTGTCTTAACCATAAAGTCTCTCATTATATAATTTCTTCCATCTCTCTTTGGTCTATGTATCCCGTGAACTTTATTTTCAGATACTGTCCATCTTCATTCTTCTTCTAGAGTAAGAAAGAAAGCTTGCATTCTTGGGAAACAACAAATAAACGTAAGTTTTATATATTTTACTTTATACTGTTGTACAAAGAAAAGGTACGTACTCAGTTTCATAAAATTATTATCATTTCATATTCATACATCATTTTTATATTTAGGCACTTTATTCACAATCAATATTACGTACAATCTTGTTCATGAAATATCTTACTTTTACAAATATAATTCATCTCCTTATTAATAATAAATTATTAACTTATATGTAGTTTTCCAATATTGTTTTTTCTTTTTCTGCAAAAAGTTTGCTAGGATTCTTGAGTCATTGTCTAAACAAGTAAATGTGGTTGTAGCTTCAAACACGATGATTTCTTTATTTGCCTAACTCACTAAAGCTTACCTGCATTAATAAACAATAACTGCATTTTGCCTACATTGCATGTTTTTAGGTTCATATGATTCTCAAAATAGACTGATTCTGTCCCCAAACAGCATTAAGTAATGATCTTTATAATGGAGAAAGATGCATGAAGTTTCCTTTGAGGCAGAATCCGAATTTTTGAAAGTTGTGATTTAGAGCAAATTTTGGCTTAAAGTGTGTTGAAAATCCACGAATTTTAGACTCCATTTGTTCTACTTCCTACTTTCCAGAATTTTCAAATATATTAAACAATTTAACTTGATAGCAGACAAAAGTTACAAGACCCTTTGTTGAAGACAACCTATAAGTGACAATTTTTACTTGATAGACGAAAAATGTGATTTAATATTAACTGCAGAATTTTTTAAAGTCTTTTCCAGTAAGATTGCATTTTCCCACATGTCTAGCAGCTTGTGGTTTTTGTTGTATTGTATGCTGAAAGATGGCAGCACAAACCGATCTTGGTCATCTGCGCCATCTGCAAGCACATGAACAAAATGAATTATTTCGATGACTGAAACAAAAATGGCATGCGGCAGAGGCAGTAGAATCGATTCCAATTGCACTGCCCCCTGCTATGTTCTCAGACTGCCGGATAAAATGGAATAAAATAATACACACAACGTCAAAATTAAATGGAAGGCTACGGATTTGTTGTGTTTGGATATCGTGAATGATGATCGTTATATGTCTGAAATATGTATTTTCTGGTTTTAATACTAAGAATAGTGACAGGTGAAGGGAAATTGTGAAGAATGCCACTCTTACATACTTTGTAAGTAACACAATTCGAAACTTATTAAGATGCTGGATTTAGATTATGTTATGTTATGGTTTTTGCATTGACAAGTAATTTGTGTACAGTATTTTTGCTTTTAGATGCATTTTATAGGCAAATATTGTTTTTAATCAATTGTAAATTGGTAAGGTATAAGATAAATTTAACCTTGCCGCTATTCATGCTATTTGTGACACAGCAGTTTCCTAATCAATAGTATGCTATTAATTATAAAAACAAATCTAGTTGTAGTGTGGATACAGTGTATAAGCACTTAAGTAATTATTTATTTTAAGACTTCATATACATTGACTCTTTGGTAATTCACAGGTGTTACAAATTCGAATTGCAATGGCATAACCAACTTTGTAGCTGTATAATGAAAGCTTTGTAGTGTGTGTGTAGGTATATATATATATATTAGTTTGCCAGAATTTGTTTAAATTGGTTTATCCTTGTAAAATATGTTTTGCATGTTCTTCTGTGCATTTATTAGTAATGTGTAACATCCAGTTTGTAACTTGTAAGAATACAGCTGACCTTAGTAGCATATATGAAACAAAAGTTCTCAGCAGATACATTTGAGAGTACATTTCTTTTATATATTTTACGTTTTTATCCAATACACATTGAATAGTAGTCAAGGACCCAGTTGTAATGTAAAAGTAAGTTTGAAAGTGAATATGTGACAAAAGGTCTGCTTATTTACTTGATGGAGGTGGAACATATTTTGGACAATGTGCCCAGCCATTTCAACTTCCTTAGTACTAATATATGATTCATATTCATCTGTTAAACTGATGAAGCATCACAGTTTGTGATTAATTGAATAAAATGAGGTGGGAAGGGCATGGAGGAAATACGTGCATACACAATTTTATGTGGATGGCCTAAAAAGAAGAAACCACTTGTGAATCATAAATGTTGATGTTAGGACAATATTAGAGAAGGTGTAGAATGGATTCCGCTGGTTTAGTGTAGGCTCCAGTGGCGTAATTTTGTGAATATGGTAGTGTACTTTTTGGATCCATAAACGGTAAGGAGACCAGCTGAACTAACTTCATGAAACAAAGTCCTCCTTGAGAAGTTAATACTGTGTTCAGCTAGATAAAAAATTCCTTACCATTTATCCAAAGCCAAAGGTTCATTACAGTACTCACAAGACTGGCCTCCATCCTGAGTTAGATTTGTCCTGTCCACATTCTCCAACTGTGTTTCAAAACATCCATTTTAATATTATCCTCCCACATTCTCCTACGTATTCTGAGTACAACCAACATTTTGTATGCATTTTTGATCCATGTCAGCACCTTCAATTTGATCGTATTATTTATCGTTATTATATGTATTTTCAAGAAATATACATCGTTAGCATTTACAAGCGTCTGAGTAGACTATTTTCGTTATAATCGTTCCTGATGACGTGTGCAAAGTGCAGATAAGTGTAACTGGAATAAAGCATTGTGAATGTCAGTGGTGTTCTTCAGGACTACAGATGGAGGCAGTATGTTCCTCCGAAACGTTGGCAGACGACGTCACAGTCTAGATCTAGACGATTCTGTATTTGAAAACCGTTGCATTGTTATATGGTGACTCAGAATTTGAACAACGTTGAGTCATAAATCTTCTTCGTAAGCCATGTGAAAGGACGTATAGGCTTACGATCGATGTTTTGAGCGCAGTAATGGCGCTGGTGAAATTCTTGCACTGTTATCAGGCGATAGGCTTATAGTCTTATCATGTGCTGCCTTTTCTCTTACAACGCGATAGTTGTGTCATGGAAAAGAATCTCGTTGGATCAGTTGGAATTTAGGGGTGGGGGTAAAGCCGTCGGATTCATCATCTCCATACTATAGTCCGCGACTAATTCGGGCTACATTTATTTTAATGTGGTTTGACGTTTTATGTTCTGGAATACCACACTGACCGTCAAATCACGTTCCTCTGATAGTAATTAACTTTTGCTCTTGCGAAATAGGAACTGTGTATTCAGTTGCATGTTCGAACTTGCTGAATACATGTGACTCGTGTCATGGGTAGTGGGGGATGAGTATATTCCTGCCGTTCCGTATGCGTCACCCTCATTTTGACAAACCCTTCACATGTTAAATTCTCCTCGGCGTGTTCAGAACACCATCGCCATGAGGCCTGTTCGGTGTGACATCTTGGACTGTATGGAAATGGAGCTCTGCGTTGCCTTTAAGTAAGTGACTTAATTTGTATGTCTGAGTGACTTGTGTACAGTGAAGAAATGCGAGTGTCTCCTTATTTTACTTAAACTGTTATGATTAAGGGAGGGGCTAGCACAAACCTTTGTTTTATTATTGCAGGAGTTGATAATTGTAAGTCTCCCCCGGGGCCTTAAATGACGTCCAGAAAATGAATATGTCGTTACATGTAAAATAAAACGGAAGGGTTGTCCAAGAAATTTAGAATTAAATGCAGGAAACTCTCGCCTTTGATATTGCATGTTCGAATTAATTTATTCTGACACACATATCAAGTACAGACGATTATTTTGGGTTGACATCGAGATCGTCTATAACGAAAATAAGTCGTGATAATAAAATAGGCTACGGCTGTGCGATATGCGATGTAATGGGAGGGAATCAGTGGTTTTGACTTCTCGCTAACTGAATTTCATTGCAATATCAAGTGACAGTGTATGATATGGATCTGAACATGAATTTTCTTCATGAGCGTGTTTGAAATGTTTGTACGTTAGACGTTGTTGGCTAGATACTTGTATTTCTTGTTCAGAAGTCAAATTGGTTTCACCATCTGCACCAAGTTCTGAGTCTGTTTCCTCTGTGAGCCATTTTATGGGCCTTGTTTTCATTCGTTCTGCCTAATACATGTTTTGGTCCTATTTAACTGGGAACTTTTATGTCATGAGCTACGTAGTTTGCAGTCTGCGTCTTGTTGTAATGCCTTAAACTTACTACTAGCAATAATCTAGAAAAATATCGTGTGGAAAGTTTGAGTTGGAATGGATAAGTTTTTTATAATATAAATTAATAAACTGAATACCTGACAGCAACAGTGGGCTAACGCACGAAGTTTGAAATCTGTAATGAACGAGTGGTTTGTTTACTTTAAATCTGTGCCTTAAAAAATGGATTTGCAGAAGTTGTATTGAAGTTTATCTCTATTTTTCTCGGTTTTGATAACGTGTGGGTTAGCCCACTCTTGCTCTCAATTTTTGAATAAGTGCTTAGGAATCGCTAATTTTATGAAACATTATCATGTCACAAAATTCTGCCCAATGGAGCCCTAGATTACGTTCCCCACGTAGGTCAACTGCTGGAAAACGTAGATATACTGGATACATTTAAACTGCCTACTAACCAAAATTTTAAGACAGTCCGTAAAAACTAACATAAAATGTGCATTTGAATAAAAATTTCCTTGGATATTATCCATCGTCTAATAAATATAAAACGTAAAACGACGTTTCGGAGATGGGACTCTATCTCCGTCTTCAGGTTCCTACACAGTTGGGCCCACTAGATAGAGCTACGTTTTATATTTATTAGACGATGGATAATATCTAAGGAAATTTTTATTCAAATGACTCTTCACCATCGTCAAGAAGTTTTAGATTTGATATAAAATGTGCAGCTTATGTGTTACGTAAAAGTTGTATTGGGTTGTTCTGGATTAAAGTAGTGATTGCATAAATTGAGGAAAAATAATTGAACGTAATGTAAACAAGTAATTTTAAGATCTCGTATCGGTACTCTGGCATTTAGAGGGGATCGTATGGGAAACAGACATAGAATATGACGTGGGTACTTCTTTAGTTTCAAAATACTTTAAGTAATGTTGCCGATAGTTACAGCTTTCATAATCCACACAAAAGCTGACTGACTTAGAGAATTATATATCGGAAAAAATGTTGAATTTTTTTTTCTCGCCTCAAAATTTCTGGCAAAATGATTGTGTGTTTATATTAAAGTATTTACAGAATAGTGTTACATTAAATTGTGTATTAACACGTGTGAAATTCAGACTCAGTTTTACAGGAAATGATGCGATGTATGACTGACATAGCCTGTAATAATAAGTATTGAGGACTATTATGGCAGTAGTGCTGATATAATATTAAATTACGCTGAGTTGTGATACGAAACATGAGTATGCAGACTCACTGCTTTCAGAAGCATCTGTAGATGGACACGTGTTCATACCGTGCACATGTTTTCTGAAGTGGGTGTACTCATCTTTGTCGCTTGAGATTTTGAAACTAGAATCGTGCATTCTTTGTTGATTTTCGGCTCCGATATATTTTGTGTGTGTGGGAGGCCGACTTACTTGATTGTTTACAGTCCACGAATGTATTAATCCAGACTAAATCTTTACATTTAGCGGGATGAATTGGTATTTTCTATGAAATTTTACCGTCGAGTGAGGTGCGAATATAATCCTCCACGAATGATGTGTCTGTAAAGATATATTTTGCCGATAGTGTACTGCCGGACCACTGAAATCGGATGAATATAAGACAAGTTTTTCTACAGCTTACGACACAGCATTGATATATTATCATTATTAAAATACCGTAGTATTGTGGTGTGATTGTTTGGGGATTTGATAATATTCCTCCTAAACTTACAGTTCGTTATCGGGAAGTTCAGTTTTGTTAGACTGTTGACTTTCACCTGCCAGTTTCGTCTGCTTTTAGTGCTGAAACGGAAATGACGGTCGTGAACAAGTGTGTGCATGTTCGTAGGTTAAATGACCCGACAAGACTGGCTTGATGGATGACCTCGTAGTACGCTGTCATGACTGCCGTTCTCAGAGCTCTGGTTTCTTATTGACACTGGAAAAATGCTGTTAAGGGTAAGTTTAGGACTATCATCAGAATTTCTTACGTATTTTCGAAACTTGCCTATTCTTCTCCGGGCCATTCAGCCCCAATTGGGTTGTGACCCCTTCTCGATTTCTGCTCCCCACTTCATGTTTACATTTACAGCTAGTGTATTGCTCGTACGCTAGATGTCGGACTAGTCGTCATTTGGGTGCGCTTGTACCCTGCGTTCTTAGCGTCACGTCCTGCCTGTGTTGTTTGGCTCTTCGTCGTTGTCTAACCGTCAATGCTGTGGCAGTCTTTGTGTTAGAAGCGTCTCCAGCTTTGATTTGGTTCGTGTATAAATATATGCTGTGACGTCTGTTGTTTACGTCGTGTGAATTCCTTATCTTTGTTCTCAATTTATAAAACAATATTATACAAAGGCAGATAGACGAAACGTGTGCAGAAAACATGGAATATTGCGTTCTATTATTTATGCGCGAGCGTTAATTTTTTTTTAAAATTAATTGCTGTTTATCGTAATTGTGTGTGTGTGTGTGTGTGTGTAGTGGTTCAACGTAGCAGTCAGAATTTCGTGTGATAACCCATCATCCCCATCTCGGGAACATCACTCCAAAATGGTTATCAAGTGAGTTAAGATGTATTATTATAATAATTTATTCAGAAATGTTTTAGTCCAAGTACGTAACATTTGGCGTAAATTTGTACCAGGTGTGATTAATTATGATCTATTTTCGTGTCTTTTGGTAAACATTAATGGAAAGAAATTACAATTTTTAAACCAAGAATTCGTCGTGACATTGTTATCTAAAATTGATGCATTATATTTCGTACACTGATTTCATATTTTCGAAAATTAACAATTTTGATAATATCCTGTTTGTGTCATATAAATTTGATATGGCTAGCGAAACCCAAGCGTCTGCCCCATTGTCAACAGTTAACGATCACTAGTCGGATAAACTCGTACATAAATGGCCCCTTCAAATTAATGGGGCATCCACAGAATTACATGGTACAAGATTGTTTGCCAATAGTGAGGTAGTGTACGTTTAGAAAAGTAGGCAGAATTGTTACAAACACAGTCAAACTGGTTGTTTTGGTAACCCGCCCGTAAACGTACTCTTGGTTTTTTTGACGTAAATACGTCTCTATGAAAGGGTCAGTGTCATTCCGCAAAAAAGCGTTACGAAAAATCGACAGAAAAATGTGTAACACAACAATGTGTCAATATGTACCGACAACAATGGTCAGCTTGCGTGCATTGTTGTTACCAAAGAAACTACGTATCTTTAGGATGAGTTGTACGCCTAAATACGTGTCTCCATTTACTCACAATATGAATTTTTTTACTTAATTCTGTAATTTTCATACGTTAAGTAATGGTACCAACCTTGCAACATAGATGGGTCACGTGTGTGTTTTAGGAATATACATTGTAAAATATTTGAATAAAAGAACAGTTTTCATTGACTGAATATGCATTTTCAGTAATGTTATTGTGCAGCTGGTAAATTGTGTACCAAACATTGCTGTTGATAAACTTTTCTTAGTAAGTGATGCGGATAGTTTTGATGGGGCATTAATGTATTCGTGCATTTTTTGTGTCAACGTCTTTCTTGCTGTTAGAGACAGGTACGAACCGTTTTTAGTCGTCTTCTTTAGACCGAACGTTTGTGTTGAACATTTATGTGATGTTTATTGGTGCGACCGAATAAGAAAGGTACAGAGTTAGGACAGTGTTCCGAAAATTTGTTCACCGACACACACTAACTTGTCAAACATACGTGAGGTCACACCACTAAGTTTCGCTACACGAAAACAGAGTACGAAAGTTTTTTTTTTAGTGTTCTGTCTGACGACAGGTCCATATGAACAGGATCCTTCCATCCTTTTCTCGGACTGGGACCTGTTCATATACGTTCTTGGCAGATGATCCAGAAGTGGTTTGCCATTGCCTTCTTCTGTGTGTGTGTGTGTGTGTGAATGGAGTAATTGTTGGGATGCCCCCGGAGTAAAACTCCGTGTTGCCTAGACCACGGCCTTGCCATATATATGGCCATAAATATGTAATTGCATAGAAATCTTTGCCCTATGGCATATGAAAATGAAACGTAACACATGTTCAGTAAAACTATCGATGATGAACCAGTTTGTGTGTATGTGCCAGCGTGATCTTGCAGGAACTGAGGAAAATCACGAAAACGTGCCAGGATAGCCTGTGTTTAGGCCAAGATCGAACCCGTTATCTCCGGAATATAAAGCAGGATTGCTAACCGCTTGGCCGCAACAGACGATGGGCCGAACCAACAGCACGGAAAATATTCTACGTCCAGCGGCCTCTGATCGGTTCGGGTTCGGATTCAGAACTACATCTGAAACCATAAACCCTCAAACATTTGGTAGAAATCCGATGGGGGAATCGGTCCATCGCAAGTCCTGCGATTACGTAGAATAACACCAAGACAGACAAACGTGGACATTGACATCTGTACATCGAAGTGGATTCAAACCCGTGACACTAGGTATTCAAACCGGTCGAGAACCGTTTACGTCTAGGTCTACGGCGATGAAATGTTTGTCCAAAACAGTTGTTCGGGATGAATTGAGTTTAGAACATTACCAAGATGGAGGAACAGTGTTTAGTGTTGGACCGAAGCGTGCTTGGTTAACTGGGCTTGCCTTACCATTACGGGCCTGGGGCACGTCACCACATTCCGGTTGATGCAAGTAGAAACTTGTCGAAGTGACGTAGACGTACTCCGTACCAACCCAGGAACGTAGTACGATAACGAATCCTTCATTCAATACGAGGAAGGCCGCTGTTGGTGGGCTGTTTCTTTGACTTCCCGCCGGGAAAGAATTAGAACGCAGGAAATTTATAATGATAACGATGAAGGGTTACTTAGGTAAATAACCTTTTATCTGTGATTCTAACACACCTTCCAAAGACTTGAAAACAAAATGGGTGGCCCTACCGTGAAATTTGTAGTCAGCATTTGAACTCCTGAGGAGAGGAAGTTATAGTCTGTTCGATCGTCCCATAGATAAACCAACAAACATCTTGAGTCTGAGAGACACAGTGTTTTGAAAATATGAATTGAGGTAAAACATGTTCGCATACACGCTGTGTCATGGTGTCTCATGTGGGATGTGGGAAAAGAGGAGTTCCCATGAATGTCACTTCTCAGCAAACACTAACAGTAATACCGACAGAATTACCTTGTAAGTACAAATTATTGTGTTAATATTGAAAAGTGCAAACGCGTGTAGCTTTCATGAATTTATTTGAATTCGGCTGTATTTGTTTATCAGACACACGCGGCCGTGGTACAATGATAACAGTCCAATTCATTATGAAAACAAGAAGCAAATACATTATACAACCTGAATGAAATTATGGAAAATTGTATTCAACCAAACAAGCTACCCGTGTAAATTAATGTCAGCGTAATTTTATGGAAGTTCATTTTATCAGGGGCTGGTGGCAGGCTGTTGTTAAAGCGGTAATTAATCTTTGGGGTCCATAAAAGGTGAGGAATTTATTGATTAGCTAATCGACGGTTAGCGTTATGAATTGAGTGATGATGGTGAAAACAGTAGCCTACACAGTTTTCCGAAACAGACTTACAAGTGTTAAGAAGTACGCAGTTGACACCGAAAATGTCTGCGCTGTCCTGAAAGAACGTATATGCGTGCAGTGTGTGGTTGAATATGAGGCCGATCTCTAGCGAACCATGCATCGATTTTAGGGGTCGGGAACAGAGTTTTATCGGGTCGGTGACTGTGTGAAAGACGTCAATCTGAATATGTATTTTTAGTGCTTCGGATACAGGGTTGATGCGGGGTGCTTTACTTGAAGCATGAATTTAATTTGCATCTCAGCCGTGACATTCTCTTCCATTTCGAGAATTTAAGAGTATGCCTCGGAGATATTGCGGGCTCGGTTCCAGACCACCGCAATAAAGCGAGTCACACAAATTTTTTGGTTTCCCACTGCATATAAAAGTTATGTTTACACTGTACTGTAGTCTGTTAAGTGTCCAGTAGCATTATGTCTAAAAAAACATTGCGAGAATTACCAAAATGTGACACAGAGACACGAAAGTGAGCGCGTGCTGTTGGAATAATGGCGCCGATAGACTTGCTCGACGCAGGGTTGCCACAAACCTTCAATTTGTATTTAAAACCCCCCCCGCAATATCTGCGAAGCGCAATAAAACGAGGTATGCCTGTATTGGACTAGCCGTGTAAAATTGACAACTTATTTTAGTACAAATTGAAGTGGCATCTTATTGGTAATTATGAA
>NW_019060254.1:260863-292949 GCF_000696155.1 Zootermopsis nevadensis
TTCCGTTTCATACTAAAAGGTGCATATTTTTTGGTTATTTTTGTCCTGTAATTTTAAGCTGTGCCCAAATGGCAGTGACGTAGAGCTTCCTCGGCGTAAGTTGGTGCAGCCACCGTGTGTATGCAAAACACGCACGTGTTGGCCAACACTTAGCCATCTTCATGTGCTTTGATGTCTTCCATTACAATAAACTTAACAATTACATGACTCATATTGTGATCGTAAAATACTAACCTAAACGCATTTGGCGAATTGTATAAATATATAGTTGTACAAGTTCCTTTCAACTAAAACACTGAACAGCTGTGTACTGCGAGTACAGAGTAAAATGTGTTCCATTTTCATTTCGTTACTTCACCATAGTTTTTTTTAAATACGCTAATACACATTTATGTATTTATTTTTTCTTCGTTATACTGTATTGGTTTATTTTAGGAAATACTATGATTTTGAGATTTCTGCTTCTTGTTTTCTACGAGTACACGTCAAAATATGCTCGACAAATTGAGTGCTTGTCTTCACAAACATTGTCTTGTAGATATCTACTCAAATATATTTCGTGAGAATAAGAACAATTATTTATTTTCCTTCTGTATTAATGTAATTTTTTTCCAGATCTCTGTTAAATCGGAGAGGACAAGCATTGAAATTCTGACTGATATGATTTTTTTAAAAAATAAATAGTTGAATTATGGCGTGATTACTTCTTTATGATCTTATCCAGTGTGCATTTCATTTTGGTTCTCGTTTGAGCTCATAGAGACGTTGAAACAATGAATTTAACTAATTTTGTGCATGACAGTTGCCTTGATTTCTTCTCACGAATGTGAAAACTGCCGTTTCACCTCAACATGAACACATTATGAGTGAAATCTGTGTGATGCAATAATGTGACGTCAGAACCACCATATAACAATAACATGCACATGCTTTGTTGCGCTTGGATTTTAATCACGAGGACAGTTAACCTTGGGATAATGAAAACGCAACCTCGTCGCCAAAAGAAAGGGCTACGGAATGCAAGTGTGATCGTAACCATTCTTATTTGTTGCACGTTTTATTTTACTACAAGAAATTCGAAAGTTGTGATGTTTAAATGTACTGAAGTAATTAAAATAAGAGTGCCTCGAGACAGTTGTATTCAGTATTCTTTGTGTTTCAGTGACTATACTGATTGAAGCAAGCAGTTGTTTGATCTGTTATCAAGATGTGTATATAATGATAAAATGTCATGTCATTCCTTCATATGCTAGAGTTGCCCGGATCGAACCCCAGGTTGTGGACTGACTCGCCGAAGGGTTCAACTCTCCGACATTACTTAGCAATTTCGATGTTGTTAAATAGCCGAAGATAGGTCTGTGTGGTGTGTGTACTCGTGTCCAGTTATATTAGGTACTCAGATTCGTGAACTAGGACATGTTCAAGACTATACGTTGTCATTTGTCTTTCAATGTTTTAGACTTAGAGCATTGCTCAGTCGGTTCAGACTATTTATTGTTTGTTAGTACAGTTGGAGCCTTATGTTTTAAAATATATCGTTAAGCTATGGCCTCATATTTTCAGATTCAGTGGTAGTTATTAAAAACACAGTTTCATAATCCACGCAACACATGTTCGGACTTCAAGCTGTCTACACCGCCGTGGCTATGCTAAGCATGTTGACGGCTCACTCCTGTCTAATGAGACGTCATTAGTAAGACTGTAATCTCTCCACCCTTTTAGACAGCCTTCTCTAACAAACGGTCGATATTTGAGCCTCTAGACCTAGACGTACCTACCCTCTTGTTTTAGAAGCGAAACTGCTCTAGCTGTCTGTCTGGGTACCGGTTAAGTGTTCCTAATGCAAGAAGTAACGTGTCTTGTAAGTGACAGTATCTCCTGCCGGTAACAAAGTTTAAAGAAGGAATATTTTCTGTTTTATACTCATTTAAATGTGTGTCTCATGTATAATGCAAGTGGCGTCTGTTATCCTGTGAATGGAATCGTATGTAGGAGACGCTTACTCATTTGCCAATCCACGTCGTCAATGTCTTTATTTCTAAGATACGTTTTAAAATTGTCTTCCTACCTAGGTCTCCCGGTTAAATTTGTGTATGCATTTTCATATCTTGGGGCACACTCACGTATAAACCAAAAGCGAACTGATGGTTGTCTCCACAGTTGTTGGCATGAATGATTTAAACCTTTGTGATGAAGCACAGTAATTATATATTTTTAGAATCATACCTGCTGTTTACAGTCTGTACTACATTGACTTGTATACATGTGCACAGTAATACAGTTAATAACTTTTGATATTAATGTTTTTCTACAGTTATTTCTCTGCATTGGGGTTATTTCAATGCAGACAACCACAAATTGGAGTGCACGGCTGTTACACACACATTGAGGACATGTACGAGATTCGAACTCGCGATCCTTGCGTTCGCTTGCATGCCAAAGGCCACAAGGCTCTGCCAAACTTGATATACTGAAGCGTGAGGTTTTTTTTTTGAGAAAGTTGTTTTTCACTTTGTAATTCGTACCGTAATATTCTTTCGCCGGACGTTTCCCCTCACCATATAAATACTAGAACATGTGGGTAAGTACTAGGAAGAAATGCGTTGCGTTAATGTTACTGCCCATACTGTATGTTAGACGAACAAGACATGAAATTGACCCAGGCAAAGCTGAGGCCAGACCTGTCTGTCGGGATAAACCGGTTCACGGACACAAGCAACTGCCTTCTTCCTTCCGCGTGCAGGGAACGGACTGCGTTACATGAATCTATTGCTTAATTTTGTTGACTGAAAATGTCATTACTTAAAAACAGTTCTTGTTGTGAAGGCCAGGTTGCCAACGATATTAACTTCCAAGTAAACAACCAAAGTCCACATATTCACACATTTTAAGTTGAGTAATTAGTTTACGCTTTGTTTATAACGTTTCTCAGTAATTGGCGTTTCACTTATGAGGCCCAGACTCATATGATGGACTCCAGTGTTAAAATTTAATCTAACAGCATCATTAAAGCTACTTTATCAGCAATACTAAGTTCTTCGTAATACGTTACTCCTGGTCTCGTAACTGGTATAGTGAACTTTGACCCCTGTCGTGCTGTTTTCATGGTTAGCCTCACCAGTTTCACAACCAAGCCCATAGGAAAGAATGGTTAAGGGTGGTGATTAGATACAAGTTAAACTTCATGCTCTGGATGGGACTCGAAGTCAGCACCAGTACCGTCGTGCTCCAGCGACCTCCATAACCGGTGTCATAGCGTAGGCTTTGTAGAAGAATCCCTGTTTATGTTCACTGCGTTTTTGAGTCACGAACCAAACCTACTGTTGCAACACCAACTTCGGAGCAGATGTAATTTGAGACGCCCAAATCGAAAGTAGCGCACTTTCATGAAGACAATAAGTGAACATGTGTTTGAAACACCCAGCTGAGTTCATCATTTTGTATTGCCATATGGCGGCAGTGACGAAGAACAGTAGTTTGTATTCTGGCATTGTATCCGCCTTCTGTAATATTCAGACAACGTAAACATAGTCTGGGACAGTGTGCCCCCGAACCGGAATGCGTCTTTTTCCGGGATGCGTGTTGTCTCCCTCCGGTAATAACTGTACGATGTTGATGCATCACTGCCTATCAGGTAATACATCTTATGCCGTTACGTGTTCAAGACTTGTTAATTAGGTCAGGGTACATTCGCTTGTGGACTTACAAGAATTCCGTATCCGATAAGTTCGTGTGTCTAGAGAGTGAATTGTTATCTGTGTCCAAATGGTATAACCGTTGTTTGTTTGTTCAGAAACATCTCGCAAGCCCGTATTTCCTAGACGTTGCCCGCCTGCAATTCCTTCCTAGAAACAATGCTTTGTTTACAAACTGAAAGTTATGATTTATAAGAAAGTATAGAATTTGTCTGTGTGACGGAGAAAAGGAATTTGGACGTCACGGGGATATAATAGGAAGTTTCGTGTGAATTACAATTTATTTTGTGGAATATTTAATTTCCTTGTTTACAAAATAAATACTCTTTTATTGTAAACATCCTTTCCAATAGTACCAGCTCGTGAAAGTGTTCGCATCAGGAATTGTACTAAAACTAAATGTGAATTTAGTATGACGGGAACGAAGTGGACGGCGTTCTGTGGTATCTAGGCTGACACCCGAATTGCAACAAGATTATCATCATCATCGTTATTGTATTACGTAAATTAATATGTAATTTTAACTTTGTGATTCAAGGTATTCCAAGAAACGCCTGTCCCATGAATAACTTAAACGTAATATATAATTAGGACCTATATGACATTTAAGGCTTCCTCGTGATTCAAAGGCGTGCCAAATGGTTACGAGTTGATGGAAATGACGTTGGTGGTGATAATGTCCGACAGAACTCAAGATTATTCAACTTCTGCCGCCCAAGAGCAGGTTATCCTTATTCCAACTTTATCCTAATGTTAAAGAGCATCTTCCAACATTTTTTCTTCCGGAATGAGTACATAAATATCAGTTGTTGCACGGAACTGGAAAAAGGTTTTATAAATGTGGGTAAGGAAGGAAACCCACATATTTATAACATACTGGCAGTTTTGTTTAGTAGAACTTCTGTTTTAACGAATACAGTTTACTATCACAGTGGTTTATCCGTATCCATGATAACACGACATAAGAGATATACAGATGTATAGTCGACAGGGACATAAGTTGATCGGACATCTAGTCGGAATGTCAGAATTTTGGGACGCTCTTGAGTTAGAAACCATCTGCACATTGTCATAATGCATGACACGGTGTTCTTGAATGTAACTATGAAGTTATCTATGCGTGGAACATTAACCCCAATGATTAGGTTTGCCGTTGAAGCTGTGCAGTGTACGAACGACCTTTCGCCATGACTAGCCGAATAGGCAAATTGAGAGTTAACGAGTGTTGGTATAAAGACACACAACGTAGCTTGTAAAGAATGTAGAATTTGGAAACTTATTACGAAGGTTAGGCCAATAAAAATATTTCTTCCCGTAGTTTATCTTAAATACAAGTCGGTCTTTTGCAACTTTAACGCAACGAAGTGAGAAGCAGGACCTAGAAACACATCTAGGTTGACTGATGTCTAAGAAACAATCCATTCCCAGGTCCCTTAGCGGTCCGCACGAAGGCCTCGACATAGATTTAAATCTGCATGCTTTAAACCATGACGAATTTGCTTTAGAATAACTTAACTCTTAAATTAGAGGTGAAAAAAACACGAGAAAGGGGTGGATGGAAGTCCTAGAACTTTAACTTTAAAACTACGTCTGAAATTGAAGCGTGGTGTTTCTCCGTTGATATTAAACGTAACGAAATTAAATATGCAAATTGTTGAAGTAATTGACGGTGTTTGACTTCGGATAGGTACAGGATCTTTGTGGTATGGTGCCGTGTTGTCTTACAGGGAGCACCAGCGTGTCGGAGGCACATGTTACCTCCAGCTTTGTCTCTTCTCTTTATAATTAGGGGTTGTAATTTGTCACGTCACGTGTTAGATACTCGGTGGTCGAAGTAAGAATGTGCATTGCTCCTTACGTTCGAGATGAGAAAAATCTTGGAGAACGGTGTTAAGGGTTGAATGACCTGACGCCGCCTTCTGGATCCTCCGACTGGCCTTGGACGGTTAGTGGTCATCGGTTGACTACAGACTACGCTTATCCGACTGTGCTGTGCTCTTGGGCATATTGAACCAGTTTTTTTAAGTCACTAGAAGGTTTCTGACATTTCTTAGAAGAAATTTAAGGGGGTTTTGTAGCGTGAGCTCTTTTGATTTGTTTTCTCCTGCTTTGAGTCGAACTTTAGTGCTTTACTTTGTCGGTGGTGATGGAATCTGTCTAAGGATATTCCTGGTTTCTATTGACTTTATGCCATCCGCACTGCGAGTTCAGAGGTTGTGCGTATTGGAGGGGTAGGAGGAAGAGAGGGTTGTGCTACTGTTCCGAAATCATCGGATGTGCAGAACCATTTGCATGCATATACACACACACACACACACACATATATATATATATATATATATACATACGGAGCGTGCAGGTTGGAGGTTACAGGGAAAGCAATAAGAAAGTAAAATTTCGGTTGTTGGCAATATGTGACTATTCTTGTGAACAATTTTATATGCTGAGAGGTTTACACAGCCTCCATATTGCGAACTTTTGACTGCTAATGAAGTTTTTTTCAAGCTCAATGAAAGTCAAGATTGATAAAGAGTTCCACAATCTCTGGTTTCCTTGTGAAGTAAGAGATGCTGATTAACGTAAAAGCTAAAACATCGACGGTGTTATGTGGTACGATCGTTGAATTCTTTCTGCACTTGTTCATGCCAAGGTACTAATTTGTTGTCAACACAAAGTCGCTGCGAGTGCAGGAAAATAGGACCCAGTAATAACTTATTTCACCTTGCTACAGTGAACCCTGCGTACATACAGGCGGATGTAGCTTGCACAAGCGAATCGTGTGACATTGGTCTGCCATGTGAAAGAAATGGTGACCCATTGTGCACTCAACCAGTATGCACACTGGTAGTGTTTTCAGAACAGGAGCGGATTTCAGTGTGTGAAGTTTTTTTTCAATTACTGAACGTGCATGCCTATAACGAAATCCGTGGAGCAGAATCCTTTGAAAAGCTAATAATCGCTTATCAAGACATCCCTTGCCTTTGAGGCGCCTTTACACAGGACTGACTGGCGATACGATGATGTGTCGACGCTTTTAGGCGAGATCTCAGCATGCTACTGCTGTTGTCTGTCAGCCGTGACACTTCACCGTCGAAGGCGTTTCACGGTTTTTTTTTTTTGCAGTTTTTCGTTAGTGTATGCAGCATATTTGAGTCGCGTATCGTGACATATGCCATCTCACAGTCATCTTATCGCAAAGAACAGTTCTGTGTGACAGCGCCCTCGTGGAACAGAAAGTTCGTTAACGTACTGACGATTAGGAGTGTCTGCCTTCACTTAAAAGAACTGAGGTATTTGTTTAGCAGCGATGTATTTATTCAGTGTGTAGCCAGCACCCGCGAGCACGTGGTCCAGTTATTTATCACAGAGGAACTGCGACGTAGCCCTGTACTTCTTCTAGTGTACACGTGATCCCAGGAAAAGTGGATTTTTCGAAATACCGGTATGACTTGTATTCTTTCCTTCAAACTGTTAAACGTATGTTACGTATATTTTTAATGTATTTGTCAGGTCTATCCTGATTTATGAAGTAATTCTTCATTCTGTTGATTCATCTGCTACTACGCTTACACTAATTTTTAACCTAAGAACACATTATTTAACTAACACAGGCGTATACAGATTAGAAATGTTTTGCCCATATGTTTAAGATTTTTATTTATTACTGTTCTAAATATCAATCTTTGGTGTTTGTTTTGATATCAACAGTTCTGTCGTTTTTCAGTGTTGGTTAACTGTAATATATACTATGATAGTGTACAAATCATTTGCGATTTCGTATTTAGCATGGCATTTTGTTTGTGATAAATTAGCAACTGATCTGTTTCAAGTTTGTTTCTACAAGGACTCCACGTATTTCTCCTTCATATCAAGTGCTTAATCGACTAAAAGTTTTATTCGATTAACAGGCATCGTTAATATTTATTCAGATTTAGAAGGTGTTAGTTATCGTCACTGCAAACCTTTGAATGAATCACAAACGTCCGTGTCACATATTTTGTTTGATCTCTATGGACACGGCTGATTGATGCATTCAGTATTGTAGTACGGAGCACAACCCGAGAAGCCTGGATTTCTGGCCTTAATAGACCTCAAAAGAAAGAAATACCCGGTAGAGAGAGATTAGATTTGCGGACGCCATGATTTCGAATCTTTAGAATCCATCATTTCCTCGGTGATGTGTGCGTCATCATGTAGTCGAAATAAATCAAATGCTGCCAGAGCTGAATTGGGAAGTTTCTCGTGTCATTTATCATCTTGCTTTTAAAACTGTAGTCGGTTTAATGTATAATTTCTAAGTTATTTTATGTCATTATCATGAACATTTCTGCTAAAGTCAACCTGTTTCCCACCATTTATGAATTTATCGATAGCGCCAATAATCCTTAATAAAATAAGGTAAGGTAATTCCTGTCCCTGCCTTTATGCGCAGTTGACTGTCCGTATTTGACCAGGAGTGCACGTACGTTCCCTGCAAGTTAATATTTTCTGGAGAATGAATGGAACATATTTTAGTGGGTCTTGTGTACGCTTGCTCGAACCGTGGCTGGTGCATATTAGCAGCACATGGTCATGGTACATGTTTGTACGTCTTTCGAAAGATAATTCAGGCACGTTAATGTGGACCGAAAATTAATTCGGTCGATACACTTAGTAGGTACGTTACTTAAGTTTCGTGAACTCTTACTCGGAATAATTGTCCGAAAAGGACGACACCAGGATTTCATCAGATCAAAAATATTTTCATTTGACTTGCAGAAGGAGAATTCGATTTGGTGTTACAGCAGAAGTGCCTTTAGCCTTGCCGTGTTTGTCCACGGTTTCTTCATGTCCGACCCAGTTTGTGATCTGATGATCCAGTGACTTCGTATTTTCTCAGCAGGCTATCTCGTACCACGCCAGCCGTCCCGTCGGTCTCACCACATCACTCATTTAAAACTGGTTTGTTCGTTGTTGATCTGAATTCAGCTGTTGAAGTTCATATCTGGTGTCTGTACACAGTTAAAAGTTTTGTTAGGTATCGCGTAGACTTCACTATTTATTAACGTGAGAGTCGTTAGGGATCATGCGATAGGAAATGGACCCTGTCCAACATAATATTGTAGTGTGTGTCCCTTTACAGGTGTTTTAATGAATTTTGACTCCTGCTATTGTTAATTCGCAAGTTGCTTTTGAGAAGCTAGTAGTCACTCAGCTATCCAAGAAATTTCTCGACTTTTTAGAGCCCGAACTCGTACTATCGCGCTTACAAGAGACCACCACTGGACACTGCCCTGAGTTTGATAACACCTGTTACTCTAAGATCTATTTTGTAAATTTCTTTTCCATCTACGACTTGATGTCTCAAGGGGGTTCTGGCTTTTCCAACTAAAGTGCTGTGTACATGTTAATCCCACGCGTACTTCTTGCGTCGTCGACCTTGTAAATCTGATATAATATTTCGAGAAAAGCTCTTATTATGAAGTTCGTTTTTAGCCTCCTTTCATTTCCCTTGCCTTAGGTCGAAATAACCGTTTCAGTAGAAACGTGTTTTAAATCTCCGTATGGTATTGCCAGTTTGAGTCTTCATTAATGCGACATGTTTCTCGAAATTCATGATAATAGTGTCAACGTACTTTACTGAAGGCCATGACAGTAGTAGTTTATTGAACAGCTTAACTTGCAGTCACCACTAGGAAGGTTACCGTGTACTTAGTAGTCGTGTTACCTCTTGCGGGAAGGTTTAATTTATTAGCGTGTTAAACCTGCATTCAAAAGTCGAAGCTTACTAAGACGCTTTTTACGTCCTTTGTCTTCCTCCCGGACTTCTAAGCAGTTCCATTCCTCTAGAGTCTAAAACTTCGTTACAAAGCGGAAATTGATATTTTCCTAGCTCTTGAATCTGAAAATTTGCCTCTTGGCTTCACTGAATAATCTCTTTGTAATATGATCTATGTGAACTCCGTGGATCATGTATATAGTGGTATGCCCAACGTGTATTTTTTTTATATTTGTACCGAATCTCCCATTCGTATTGAATTATATTTTCCATATAAATCCCGTCTTTAGTTAACAGTGACCTTTCTGTACACGTTTCGTCAGCTTGCACTACCGCTGACAGGAATTCTACGTTCTGGTTCAGTGAATTATTAACATAATTGAATGTATTGTTATGTATGGCTGAATGAAATGCATTTAAAATATGTTGGGTTTGTTCTACAGATTCCTAGTTTGTGAACAAGATAATTAACCTTCCGGTTCCATAAAATGAGGAATCTGTTGACTATCAGAGCGACGTTTAACTTTACGTAAATTGCTGCTCTGTGGAGTTTGTTTCAGGAAAGGCAATTTCCCTTTTCTATGAAATTAGTTTAATTGAAGACAGACACTTTAAACGCGTGGCGAAATTGATGTCATGGGGTAAATAATTTGTGAGGGTGGTGAAGTTTAGGTTGGAGGCACACTTGTGTTGGTGCGCGTAGGCTGAATTGGGCTTCAGACCCTCGATGTCAGTAAGTTCTTGAAGAACTGCCTTGCTGTTCGGAATGGGCACGATTGTGGGCAGATGCCCTTCCGATTATGGGGCCATAGTTCTGGAAATTAAGCGGGAAGTGGTATTCCAGGAGAAATTAGCTCATGGTGATAAAGCCTGCTGTTACAAGTTCGTCATAGCTGTTACTCATCTGACAAGAATTAGTTGCATTTACGAAGATGCTCTGAATGATTGGTCAAGACTGCCTAGCTGTAACGGCTACAGGAAGGCGTCACGTGACTGCTGACTCTGTGTTAATTGATTAGGCGAGATATTGTTTACGTCTTGCTCCAGAACTCTTGTTGGTGGCAGGTACGAGAGATGACGTAAAGAGAAAACTTTTACGGCGTGTTTCTCTTCGATAGTTCACTGGGCACATCGTGTGAATGATATGGTTTAGCAGATGTTGCGCAGAAATATTTTTGCGTTCAGACCAGAGAGAAAGTGATTTTTGATCGTGTTTGTTTTGATATCGTGGGGGAACTAAGAATGACTTGCGTCTTTAAAAGGTTTGAAGTGAAATAATATTCGTTGCAATATTTTGGCTGTCACAGTTTATCAGTTTTGAGACGAAAGGTCGCTTCTTTGTTATCTCATCCACTTTCGGAGAGACGGGTAAATAAAACTGAGATTTTGTGACGTAATTTTTAGATGGTGTTGGTAATTTTGTGCAATACAAATATGACTCGACATTTGGCTGCTGCTCTGAAGCAGATCTCCCGGTGTAACTCTAGGTGCTTTCTAGGTTTTATATATATATAGATGGATTGATGTTTCGGCTTATAACCTCCAACTGTCTGGCCAATAGAAACACGCATATCTGGCTGATGTAAGATAACATTGAACAAAGGACGTTGCACAATTCATGGGAGCTTTCGCTTTGTGCAAAGCAGTAGCCACGACAGTTTTTAAGCTAAGGAATTATTTTAATCGCTTGCTTTTGTTTGTAAGTAAGAGTTATCTGTAACAAAGTCAATGACCTGAATACAACAGAAATTAATGTCGAAAGACGAGCTAGATGCTGAAAGAAAGCCAGTTTTTCTGGCGGCGAGACGTAGGCACCACAATGTAGCCTACTCGTCAGTCTTTGAAATGGACCGTGGCATCAGACTACCGTATATATAGGGTGATTTGAAAGTTCCTGTTCACCTGTTAGAACTACGTGTTGGAGGACGTGGGAATTGACGCACGCGACTTGTGACACATCACGTGCGCCACCTAGGGTATGGGGTCCCTTTCATTGAGTTAAAATGCGGCCGGGGCGTGAAGCTGACCACTCACCCCAATCTAGTGCCGAGGCCAAGAAGGAGTAGGTGCTATATACTGTCCACAGATCACGAGAAAAACCCTGCTGGGTGAAGTCGTTTCTGGTGCGGTGCGGGAGGAATGTCACTTATCAGCTGGACTAGAGGGCTGCTATTGGTGGGAAGTGCGATACGTCAGAGCTTTACGCTACTACACACAGACTGAAAACATCAAGCCGTTAAGAGTAGCGTGTAGTGAGTGCACTTCTAATGTGTTCTGTGGGTGTTGCGATAATATTCTAGATTCAATCACTGTGCCACTGTGAGGTAATCTTAAAGCTGTACCCATTAGAACACGTTAAAGCCTGTCGTCTGTTGTTCGTTCAGTGGTTGTGGAACTAATGCTTTTAGGATGGGTCGTCACTCACCGCGAAATCTTGCGCATGCTCGTATATCGAATTCCTAGCAGGGATTTTCTCCTGATCTGTGGACTGTACCTCTTCTCTGCCCAAGCACTACCATGGCATGTAGCGGTACAGCTCTATCTTACTGTTCTTTAAATTACTTTATCTTACCATTACTTTTTGTGTAAAATGTGTGAGAGAAAAGTTACTAAACCCATACCTCAGTCTCAGAGAATTGATTAGGGCATTCCTCTTAAAAGCTAGTGCTGTAGGGAGGGAATGAGATAGGTTCTGTATTGATTGGTTGGTCTGTACAAGGAAGAGCAGCTACGAGGCAATTTTCTCGTCTGCCCTTCCTTTAATTTCAAAGCGATACGAAAGTCTGCATTGTGAACTCCATGCCTTGACGTCACCTTTGTTGGCATTATAACGATAGACGGAATATGGTAGCATGACTATGTGATATCTCATTGATTAGCGGAGCTATAATATCACATGGTGCATCCGTACGATTGAGTATGATTATTCTAACCAAACTCTGTGTGTTAGGACATGTACAGTAATAAATGACAGTTTTCTGGGAACATTCTCAGGTCAGCACCCGTTATTCTTGTTTGTTATGCCCATTGTTCGCACTTTTAAGTGCTGGCAGGAAGTAGCATTAGAAAATGTATCTGTAAAAGGCTGTAATGAAGTTAAAAATAATGTTTTGTAATGATAGAGTTCATGGCTTCGACCATAATTGCAGATGATTCAAGAATACGGAAAGGATTATTACACCATTCTTATTCTGTCTCAAATGCACATTGTGGATTAATTATTTGACAAGACAAAATGCAACCTGCAGTAAAGTAGGAACATTAGACGTTCCTTTATATGATTCAGTAGGCTGGAACTTTTAAATGCGTATGGGATTTCGTTACTTTTATAATTCACTTACCTCTACAAATGGTTTAATGTAATTTTTTCGCATTAGGCTATACAAATGCGGCATTTCAGTTTATAAAATATATCAGAGGAAGTGATATGTAGCACGCATGGAAGAGATGAGAAATGCATACATTTTAGTAGGAAATCCCATTGTTCGTTGTTTGTTGGGCCTCTTTGGTGAGTCATATTCCTTGAAAAAGTGGTAAGACATTGCAAATATGAGCGTTATGCGTCACGAATCAGTTCCCAGAAGTAAATTTAATTGTACTGTGTTGATATGTAGGCAAATGATGCATTCCAAGTGACCACGTTAGTGTGAAACAGATCTGGCATGATTTTATCTTGCACAATTTGATAAAAATATTTTCGAGCAATTCGCAAAAGCTTCATTTGAATATCTTTGACGCTACGTTTGAATAGTTCGTTTCTTACTTTATTAACAAATAATACTACTCGTTTTAAATGACGAGATTTAAGGTGTCTGTATACAGTACAACGTTGTAGAAATACGTTCTCCCATTCGATAGGCAACAAAGATATTGGCGAATTTATTTCAGCCTCAATCTAATTGAATGGGTGAGTGGACAGCAGATTTAAATAATGTTTCTGGTGTCCTGCATGCGTGTATAAACATGTGTGTATGTATTTACACCAGTATATAGTTAACATTAAAAGTATTTGGTTTATGGTATTTTTCCCAATCGAGGAAACCTCCGGAAAAGAACAGAAGGAGAGCATTAAAATGGACCCCAAGGAAAATAGTATATTAATTTGGACAATGATTTTGCTTATGGTTTGCTTTTGTTCTTCCGGCTATGAACTCTTGGATTTCGTAGTACCAAGGAATGATTTAGGTTTGGTATTACCGAGTGAATTCTGCTGCACAGGCAAAAGTCGATGTTTAACGCGAAAGGTTAAAGAAGAAATTGAGTAAAATATCTGGAACTTTTTACACCTTTTGTGGTTGTCACACTTTACTTCGTTAACTTTTTCATTGCCTCTTGCTAGCTTTCACAGTATGGATAAAATGTTGTCATAACTTTCTCTAAGGAAATCGTCCTTTGTTTAATTTATAATTATGTAAATATACCTGTTTGTATTGATAGGTTTTAAATGAGTTGTTATATTCCCCGAAACGAAGTGTTCTTGCTTCTTAAGACTTAGGATAAAAGTGTGTTAAATTCCCTAGTCAAAGTCCGTTTTGTGGTTCTAAATTTGTTTCATGCAGACAGTCGGATGTACGAAAATGTCGAAGATAAATGAACATGTTTTAGGTTTTGTTAGGAACGCACCTAAAACGCGGACAAACGCCAGTGTCCTTAGCCATGTAGTGCGACTTAAGCTGTTCTTTAACCTCTGGACCGAGTATCTGTATTTATCTTCTGTCGGTCGTAATGTTTTCCTTGAACACTTAGAAACATGTTTATTGCGTTTTCAAATAGTTACGTTTCATGTGTACTTCAATCCAGTGTTGAATAGTGAAACTAGTCGGTGTGTGCGGACAAAGCAATTTGTGACCCCATTATAGAGCACGGATAGTCCCATCTACGTGACTGCCGGTGCTGCATATCATTAAAAGACGCACACTTGAAACACTTTCTTCATTGCTTAGTTAACTCTGTCTCTTCTCTTCATATGGTAACTGTACTTTGTTTTACCTTAACCCAGATACGTGAAGTTAAATGGGGACATACCTAATTGTAGGCGTGTGCAATGACTTGATTAATTCTAGTGGGTTTAAATTTGTTTCCTAGTGTGAAACTGCATTCCAAACCAAGGTCTTTGATGCAGCACTGGATTTAAATTTCACTGTTCACGGCTTCTTGGTATTTTACCAGGTTTTTTACTTTCGTCTCTTGGCATGTAAATTAAACGTTACGTTTTGTAATTAAGTCTTTCGTTTATGAAAATTAATTGCTATTTCAAGTACGAAGTATGAAACGAGAGAAAGTTTCTGTATGCAGTGAGTACACTCACTGCAGTTGATTGTAGAGCAGTTTAGTAAAATGTCAGTGAGGCGTTACCGTGGTTAGCATTCATTGGGTGTTGCATGTTGGCTTGTTTTGTTTTACTAGAAGTGTGACGTGTCATAAGTCGTGTTTGTTTACGTGTTTGGGACATTCTACACTGTCCTACCCCTTGAACTTCATGTATGTATGGGTGGCAGTGTATGAACTGCTTAATATTTAATTCTTGTTCCTTGCTTATGTAACTGATAGTCTCGAATTAAAGCTCCATGCAGTGGCGTTTATGTAAGGATGATGATGCAGGTTATTGTGCGTTTGTGGTTCTTTTCCCCAGACAAAATTCCATTGTTTTGTTACACAATTTCCTTATTTGATTATTGCCATGCGTCATTTCCCTTTAATAGGAATTCTGTTGCGCCGTGCTTGTTGTCGTGATGCTCAACACGTCTCACGGCCAAGCACAAGTTTCTGCGTAGTTAACTTTGGTATAGAAATGGTGTGAAGAAAGCGTGTTCGTATGCAGAACGGCAAATCTATTTGTAACAGACCTAGGGGACGCTTGAAAGAGGCTTAAATCGCAAATTTCATTCCACAGAGAACACGAATTTGATTTGAGCTTTGTCACCATGAATCATCTCAGCCATGATTGTGAGTGCTTTGATTCGGTGATCTGCTTGAATTCGATTTATTCAAAGTAGAATAAGTTTAGCAACCGCGAGATGCTGACAAGTTAAGAGTAAAGAGGACAGGAAATGCAGTCGTACGTATCGTAACAATTCTGATGCTTTCGCAGTGTTCATTGCCTTAAGATTATCTGTTCGAAAATGGCAAATTTTGTGTAATTATTCTGAAACCGTAATATTTGCGGGAAAGTTGTATTAGGAATAACAAGTGTTTAATTTTTCTCAGAAACTTATGTTAAAACATTTTTGTTTTTTCCAGAGACTTATTTTTTTACATTTGTTTCAGATCGGATGGCACCGAATCACCTCTACTGGAAGAACATGAAGTATCGAGTCCGGCACATAAACCCAAACAGATCACAAAGTATGGCGAGCTTACCATCTTAGGGTGAGTATTATCAGTTTCACAGACATTGAATATCTGTTATCTGTTTGTGTATTGGATTTGGAATCGCAAAACGGTAAAACTCGATCCATGCCGTTTTAATAAGTCTGGAACAGTAACTCCAGAATCATTTCTCACGTTTTTTATCTTTATAGAAGAATTTCTTTGAAAGTATATATTGGCTTGATAATGTTTCGTTGGTTGACTGTCTCTTCGTCTTGACATATGAATAAAAGGCTGTGTGAGTAGCCCTTTATATAAAATTATTCTTTTCCACTGATTATCATCAAACAATAAACAGTAAGTAGAGAGATTATGGCTTTCGCAGAGGCGGTACGAGTTTATAAATCACAACACTAGAATGTTCACGTTTCACAAATATATCACGATAATTTCGAAGTTCTACTTTGAATAATTGCATACTATTGTCTCATCTCAGATGACCTACACCGTCAAATTAGATGTGACCAATGTTTCACTGAGAGTGTGGCGTAGCAAACTGGCGAGTTTACAAATTTACAACTTTCCAGGCCTTAATTGAAAGGTGCAGAGTTACTTAATAAGTCTTTCAGTCATGCCTGTTGGTTACGAGACATTAGTGTGTGACCTTGATACCGTAATGCTATGGTGTACAGACCGTCATTTTCAACAGGGAAAGCGTTTTGTTTTCCTTTCCAGAAACGAGGTTGTGAGAAATGTATCAACAGTTCTAGTTGGGATTCTTAATGTTGGTTTCGCTAATGTTGCACTTTTTCTTTTCAGTAACATACTTTCCAAAAGTGTCACACAAAATTTAACCCCTCTCTGTTTTTGAGCTTTTTTTTTTATAAAACATGAAACATGCTGGAACGTATTCTTTGAATTTTGATGAAAATTTGCGTGCTAGAAGCTGATACTTAATCACTAAATGTAATTTGGATTATATTAACCCGTGGTTGACAGACACTTGAAAGACAAGCCGTGATGTTATGCGACTTATATGGTACATATTGCGCCACCTACTCTCAGAATCTTGGGCAAACAAAGAGTTCTTGCCTTCAATACGCAGCAGAAACTGTATTGGTTCAGTCTTCATTACGTCATCAGAGGAGGAGAATGTTTTGTTCCTCAGATGGTGCTGACGTCAACAGAAAAGGAAAATACAGTGTTATGTAGGTAGATCTCATCAGCTCTGTGAATTTGTCGCAAGTAATTAAATGCAGATGAGACATTTCGGTCTTTCTGTAGGATTTCACGTTTTTAATTCGTGTGTGTGTAGTCGGAACAAAAAAGGACACCATTTCAGTTCAGAAAAGAGGCTTCAGATAGCATAGAACTCTTCGTTTGTTCATTGGAAGTCCAGCTTAAAACAACGGTATTTATCGGTGAAACCATAGTTTCCAGTTTTATGAAAACGATTTCATGAATCCGGTTTCCTCTTTGTGTGTGGAATGTGTGACCCGCTTTAAAAGCCACTAATTTAATTTTGTTCACGTCGATAATTAAAGCCTGGGACGACGGTGGCATTGATAACAGTAAAACAATAATCCGGATTGTTTCATAGTTCTTGCTACGCAGTACTTGTGCGTGGCAGTGCCATGCTAGCACAGCACGCATCTTGTACCAACCATCCAATCAATATTAACAGAGGCTTCCTATTTTCCTGTCCGTTCCCCTCCAGGTTCATTTCAGGTCAGTTCAGTGCCAACTTTAATATATGGTACAATCGATAGTAGAATGAGGACACGTGCGTGTTTACTTCCGGTCGCCTGATCAGTATCTTTTCATTTGGAAAACAGTTATATTCACGTATAATAAACGTAGATAAACGCTGTAGGGGGCTGTGGAATTATACGTATTTACCGACATACAATATTATCTGACACTTGATAAGGAAGTAACTCTGAAAACTTATCAAAAGAAATACCAGATTTAGGTTTTGTCAACCTGCCTCTTGCCTTCCTCCGAATTTTTAGTCATTTTGGCTATGTTATGATTTAAAGTTAACTTGCAATAGGTTATAAATATTGTAGTTAATGATCAAACACTTGATCCAGAAAAATATTGTGCTCCATGTAAGATGCGAACAGCGAACCGGATACAAGTTACTATACATAGAACTGTGAGTCTTGACGCACAGAACATCCACCCAGTTTCGTCGTCTGATGTAAACATTCACGACCTTCCTTTCTACGAAATCAGCAATCCATGTAAAGTATATGTACGTGCTGTCGCTGAGCTTATATGCTCGATTTTGGTATATCATTCGGTTAAGTTTGCCAGTTAGAACGGAAAATTGTTCGTAACAAATCGTAATTTTTTCCAAATGAGCGATCAGGATTTGTAGAAAATCCTTAACGAATTCATAGATCCTGTACCACTCCAACTTTCTTCAACTGCCAGACCACAAGTTGTACAGTCCGCGACTGTAATCTTGAGACTTGCGGAGTGAGGAAGTGGGATGAATAAGGAAAGATAGCGTCTCACTTTAACGCTTCGGACTTCCTGGATTCCTTGCAAGTGTCAAAATTACGATCTTGTACTATAATTGTCTTACTGTTTTCATAAGGTTCGTGCATGAGGATCAAAATACGCGTTTCCTTCCTTCTGAACGTTGGGCCTGTGACAAATAATGCTTTGTATATGAATTATTTCCGCGATTAAAATCTCGTCTTCTTCATGTATTCACTACTCGTGCCACACAAATGGCGCAAACAGAGGTATAAACATAACGCGCATTATATTGTGTGATGAGAATACAACCGTATCCTTGCGACCGACTGTGGGTTGTAACGTAGTTGAACAGTAGTTGCGATTTAAATGTAAGGTAAGGTTTCAGAATTTTCACTCCCACATATGTTTAACGTTAATTCGTACCTGTATCTCCATCCATCCGTTATTCTACTTGATGGTTAAAAGTAAAAACTACCGTTATCAGAAACATCTGACTCCACATAAGAGGTGCGTCGGTATTTATTCAGCTGTTCATTGTGCAGATATATTTTTTGTTCTGTTTCTGCTGTTTTAACTCTTTACCGGACAGTTGTAACCTAAATGTGCCACAAAATTAAACAGTCAGTGACTCAGAATTTTGTTTGTACTGTATTCATTGGTTTAGTATGATTATCGTAATAAGTAGCGCGTATTTCCCTAAACAGCACAAACCGTTTGATTTGTGGGATGAAAACACGTGTTCTCTTTTGATATAGGAGCCGGTGTTTGAAATGCTATTTAGATTAACTTTGTGTTACAAAGGTTAGCAAATATAACCACTGCTGACGCACGAAGGCATATACTGTATCATTCTGCAGCATACATGGGTCAAGATAACAAAGACTTTACAGTACGTAAGAACAGAATGGTAAGGTACGGAATTATTTCAGGAACTGTATACGAAAACATTGATGGAAGTATTTCCCAGGGGGAACGAAAAATTTTATAAACGCACTTTGGTAGCCTCATAAGAAAAACGTAAATGACGCATTTGAGAACAAGTGAAACAAGGACAATGTTTCGTACGCGCCCACAGTATGCCACTTGAAGCCGGACACGAATCTGTTGAGTTGAAATCATTCTCTGTTCTGAACTAGGGCAACTGGTTGGTTGATCTGAAATGGAACAAAGTTCAAGTGAACAGTGTAGCACGAGGTTGGTGTGAAACTTCGTTCACAATGCAGGGCTTGTACAAACAATGTGTAGAAATATCCATGAAATATTTTAATTCATTATTTTTTCTGTAAATGTATAAATTTTAGGCCAACACTTTCGATTACGTTCTGGTCCGCGACAGGTGATCAGGTAGTCGTGTTCTGGGCTGGTTGCCATTCACACTTCTTGCAGGCGCACAAGTCAGTGATGCCCTTCCTTACAGCCAAAAATCTGTGTTTGATTCTTTCCCTGGTGAATATATTTTTTGTTATTTCCATGGATCATTTTATGTTCTATTTTTGAGAGGCGTGGTAGTGAGTGAAGGAGTTGTGAACGGAGTTTTGTTGAACTTTTGTTATGCGTACAAAGCAGTGTTCTGCAACGTTTTGTCACCCGCGACGCACTTTAATTTATCAAAGACATATTACGGACGGCACACAACAGAATGTCTCCTCACGAAAAGCAAAGCCTACCACTTCTCGTTGTAGGCCAGTGGAGATAGACAGACGTGAATGAATATGTGGATGCTGGATCAGGAGTTAACGGGAAGAAGGTGTTAACTACCAGGAGTGGAGTAGGAATACAGGAACAGCTGATTCACCATCTTGTAATAGATCATATTGAATGTGATTCAGAAATTAAACTTTGTCTTATATGTCGGATTCTAAGTTATAGGAACTGTTTTCCCATTAATTGAGTAAACAGGGCGAGTGGATATTATACCAGTATTGACGTTCTGAAAACTGGTCTAGTATCCAACGTTGGTCACATGAATATGTGGTATTGATTCCAGCCCTTTTATAATGTTTTATTTTTGTATGTGCGCCCATTTCGTCGCATGTGCCCTTCATGCTCCTGTATGCATACACTCTGTATTCTTGGCAGCCTATCGGTCGATATAGACTGGTAGCTATTGATCCTTCACAGAGCGAGAATTCTGTAGACCCCCACCAGCAACCTACCTGACACGAAGCCAACGCTTAAAATTATAATGGAAATGGTCCGTTGTTCTAATCACACTGACGCTGCACTGTATCGGTTTTGTACAGTTAATATCAGGTGGGACAGTCGCGTGGAAGTTATAATGGATTTATGATAAATTAGAAGATAACTAGACGGGATTTGAATGGAACGTTGAGTAACATGCACTTCGTGTGGCAGATGTATTCGCGTTGCTATCTTAAAAGGTATTTGTGAATGAGACATATATATTTGTGTATTTTATTTTAATACGTGCCTGTGTATGCATTACTGGACGTGGCTGTTATTTGTATTGTTAAATATTTTAATTTGCCGTACTATATGTATATACAAATTTTGAATAATTTATTTTTTATTCGTTCTAACATGCAGTAGCGTTTGTACGAAGATCTTATTTCATAGTTAAGTTTCAGTCACTAGAAGGGCATAAGCGCTTCTTTATAAGATGGTTCGGTTGTCTTTTCCCAAGCAGAAAACATGCCTGATAATGCTTATACGCGTGTTAATGGGAATATGATGTAAGAGACCTTGAAATGAACTTAGTTTCAGTTGGTGTCGGGACTATTGGTTTTAAAATTATTGGTTGTATTATTGTTAACTACTGATATTGCTCAAATAGTTGAATAAGTTGCGATTGTCTAAGCATTTAACTCTAATCGGGGAAACGAACTCATAAAGGATGTTGGTGGGGAAAAACCATGTAGCAAGTTGCTTCTTGGAAGATAAAATTCAAATACGAGGTTACGCTAATATGGATCGTACTTGGCCTGTAGTTGTGTTTACTGAATTTATGTTTGCATCAGTGGCGTGTCTCTTTTAGCGCTAAACGAGGTTTTTCGTAATCGAAACTGGACCTGCATAACACCGGAAAGCGAATCATACCAGCTGATACATCAGGCATGGGGAACTGTTCGAGAACAGAGTTGTTGTTTTTTTCACACCATGTTGAGCCTTTTCTGGGTCTCTGCAGCTACATTGATTTTATGTTGGCTGCAGCCGACGTTGCCTACGAACCGTTTTTGCCCAGAGCTGGTGAAGTGTGTAAGTGGATTTAATTGAGATCACACTGGCGAAGCGTGATAGATGGATTCCATTTCGCGCTGCATACAGCGGTGGTGTCAGAATCGCCTTCATTACACATTCATTCCAATCGAATGCTGAAACCATAAATATTTAAGTTGAAATAAAAATACATTGTTATTTACTATTCTACTTAACCGTCTTGGGGTATTCAGTTTTAAATCTTAAAAGTGTGGTGATATCGCAGAACTGTACTTGACTGGTTAAGAAACTGCTAGCTTCTCTACGACTCTGCTCTATGAAGTTTTTATGAGTTGTAAATATGAACATGGACCAGATATTGTGTATTTACCAGGCATTTTGACAATGTAATTTATGTGGCAGACGTTAGTAATGCTGCAAACAAACTACATCTTTTATTGTGTCATTCCTTCAGAAGAATATCTGTATTTACCAAGCTCGTTTTTATTCTAACGAATTATATTCGACATGGAGCTTCAGTACAAATGGACACATTAGTTAATTTGTTCGTTTGTTTAAGGTCCACCGAGTGACACTGATTGTTTGAATGAATTAAACTTAAAACAGAGAAGCATGCATCTTGTTCGCGGCGGTTATGTAGGCATACAAGTCTGATTTGGTTGGGAGTTACATGTTTATGAAAACGGCTTGCGTTACTGATTTCATGGAACAGAGTCCTCCTTGAGAATCTAATGGTGCTTTGGAGTACTGAGGAAAATTCCCGACTTTTATGGAACTCCAGAGATTTATTACAGTGTTAGCAAGAGCCCACCACCGGTTCCTATCGTAAGTCAGATGAATCCAATCCACGCTCTCCTACCCTCCTTAAGACCGATTGTATTATTCCTCTTCCACGCCTAGGTCTTCCTCGTGATCTCTTCTCAGGCGTTTCAGCCAAAATTTTCTGTGCACTCGGGAGATGAAATCTTAATTGAGGTGAAGGAAGTTTCTCTTCAAACAATTTTTGAAACATCCATATTACGACAGCTTTCATATGTACGTTTTTACTAAGCCCTAAACTTTAGGTGTTAGAATGCTTCATTATCGACGTCCTGTCCTTGTGGAAAGACAGTTCCGAAGGTTATTTAGAGCCTGACCAAGGCAGGGTGGGAAATACTGGTTTTGAAATTAAGAGCGCGATTAGATGTTCTCACGTCCACGTACGAATCTGCGGCGAAGCAATCAGAAACCAAAATGCTTTATCGGTCATAAGCAGTCGGAACACCAAACTTGGCTGCAGTGTTTCATGCAAATTTTTGTCAGAGTTCCCAGCTTTGCACAATCACCGTTCTCTGTCATTTACTTAATAATTTCCAGTCCTTATATATTTTGTCCTCCCACTCATACAGTTATAAATAATTAAAGCTACACATAACAGATTTATATTGCTCATACATTGCGACAGATGGCGCACACAGAATTAGCGTGCAGTACAGTGTGAGGCGTTAACATTGGATTAAAAGAGATATCGCTCAGTGACAGAAGATGCATACAACTGGCAATGAAAGGTCGTTCGCTGTAGAAGTGATTCTATTATACGAGGACTTTGTACTTTACATTGCTGTTCTGTTACATTTGCTCTTGCCGTGATACAGAGAAGCGAGATGTTCGAAATAATTCCACAGAGTATAGTTTGTCACTTGACTTTTAAGTATTCGAATTGCCCATAAGACTAGAAGCATCGCAAACAGATTTTCGCTTCCTGCTATACGATTGCATACATTTAATATTTTTCCGAGATGCATTTGTTTAACTCTTTACGTGTTTCGATGTCTCCTATTGCATATTGATGGATTTACATGAGTTACGTCAACGAAAACCATATTTCGTCTCTCTGCTCTGTGTTAGAGGAAGTCCCAAGTTTTATATTGCTTTTAATCAAAAGCGCGTATAGTTTTATGTGCGTAATCTGTGAATTTCTATTAACTAATTTGGGTCTGGATGACCCAACCGCTGATGACCATTTGGGGGCTGGATGACCGAAGTCCAGAATCTGGTTATGGCCTTCTTTTGTTTTCACTGTCGTCTTTTCTGAAGACGTACCGACCAAATAAAGTTCGTTTCCCTTTTCGTCTATTTTATGGGGTCTAACAATTGTTACGTCGTCAATGCAGCATGTTTCATGAACGGTCTATAAAGCAGTTTCTTCTTGCTTTTATCCGCGGTGTCGTGTATGTTGAAGACACATGTTTCATGAACGGTCTATGAAGCAGTTCCTTCTTGCTTGTATCCGCGGTGTCGTGTATGTTGAAGACTTCGGCGTATCAAAGTGACGAGTTGACCCAGTTCCTCTACTCTTCCTGCGCATAATCTGCTGCTGACTGTACTTTCTCTTTTTTGACTAAAGATAACCTACATCCAAGTTAAGGTGGACTATGAAAGTACATAAATTATCCTGTCTTTGTCTTGCCAGCCTGGGGTTCTTTATTTGAGTAGACAGGCATTACATATCCAGAACTGTTCGTGCACGAGACCTGGTGTTCAGTGAAATGAATATGACCTCCTTCGGCGATTTTATTCGTCTTATGGCAGTCAGACCGTTACAGAGGAGCGGCTTCAGATAAATGGAACACTTGACAAAAATGTTTGATGCCCTGTTGTATAAAAAAAGTACGAAATCAGATTTAGTGGTAGTAATATGACAGTAATTGGTCTGGGCCTTTTACGGATCAAGTACTCAGTACAGCCGTTATATTCTTTGGGAGCGTGTGAGTTCGCCTGTTCTCTGTGTACGTTGCGTTTCTACCTGTTATAAATTCGATGAGCAGTATTGCATTTCAATGTCATGTTTCTGGGTACGGAAAGCCTACTTTCAGCCTATAGTTCCAGCAGTATCTTACAAATTAAATGAAATAATTGAACGGAATTGGGTGGCCAAAAAGAATACTAAAGAAAGTAATATGGGCAGGATGAGAGAATGGCTAGGAGGAACGAAAAAAGAGAACGAACTAAATGGAAAAAGAAACGTGTGATTGTCAGTGTTCAGTTTCTCGTTAAGAGTAATTGTTTCTCTAGTTTTCCCGAGGAAGATCTGTTTGTTTCCCGTTAAACTGAATTGTTTGCAAGGCTGGTGATTTACGTTGATCCTTCGAGGGAATCTGAATCTAGTGTCGTGTAAAATGGATCCATTGCTGCATTCTGGGTCATAGGCTTATCATTGTAGATAAGTTATAACGCAGTGGGCGTACAAATCTGAAGCTCCGTGTACTTTGTTAAGTTCGTGTGCATTTCGCGAAATCTCCTGGAAGTATACCAAGATTCACACTAGCTTTTAGATTTCTTTTGGTGTTCACTATCGAACGAAGACTGACGTACATTACAAACCACAAAACTCGAGATTGTATGAAGAATAACAGCTTGTTAATTACCAGTATCTGTGGGTAAATATTTACATTCGTACTGTTTACTGATGTTTTCGCTTTCATTTCACGCTTGTTTTTATCTTCGAGTAGGTTTCAAGGCGACGTACGATTAACACACTTTAATTATCTCTGCTGGAATTCGTCGTTACTCTTGTATTTGTGTATCTGAACAGGAAGAATTAACAAGTCACAAATTGTATCATGAAACGTGTGACGTTTTCTTTATTTACGTACTTTGTAAAGAATATTGCTTGGAGATTATTTCTGCCATAACTACCATATTTTATATCATCTTTTGTCTTGATACGTAATGGAAGCGATGTATTTAATACAAAATGCCACACTGTATTACATAACTACTCGCTGGAAATTGTATGCAATTGATGCAACTTGTCTGTTAGCAAATGTCATGTGCATCATTTAACAGACGGGTTCGATAACGCCATGGGACTCCTGATTTGGAGTTCGTGGGTTTACTCGGGCTTCTCCACTTGAATTCTGTCAGTGCCGGGAGCGGAAGTGCACGCTGTGCAGAGCTGCAAAATGTGCGTAATAGACCATACATCGTCGTGTGTATGTGGGTGGGTGGTAGACTCGTCGGCGTCGAAGGCTATTTGCGCTTTATACAATTTAGTTTAAAAACAAAAACCTGTGCCTCGGTGTTGTGAAATTTAACCCTATGCGATGTGTCGCCCAGCAGTATATGCTAAAGGTCAGTAATAATATGACTGTAGTAATAATAATACAGGCAGGCTGTATGGAGAGCTTTCAGTAAGTTTAAAGTACAAAATTACAAATTACAAAACCAGTAGATTAAAAAAAAGGTAACCGTATGTCTGGCTACTAAAAGTAACCAGCAGTTCGTAGTCGTTACTTCTTTAATCTACGAAAATGTTGTACAGGCCTATTAGTGGTTGATAGACTTGTGCTTACTTGTTTTCTTGTCTTGTATGTTGCAGATATAATGGGTTCCTGCCACCGGGCGACCGAGGTCGCAGGAGAAGTAAATTTATGTTGTACAAGAGGTCATCGGCTAACGGAGTCAAGCGATCAAAGCACTATGTTGTCAAAACACCACATTCCTCCCAGGTAGGCGTTACTCCTCAAGTTGTAGGTGGGAAGTTCAAAGTGCGATGTACCAGTTTTGAAATTAATGCTCAAAGAAGAAGAAATCGTCCCATGATGCTCAGCTGTCGATGAAAAAGTTATGGTGTCGTACTGATAAGACCGATAACGTTTCCTAATTGTGGTTCACTCGTTGCTTGTTTCTTGCAGCATGGTGACATGCAGTAAATAACTTGGTAAAATTGTGAGTTGTACGTTTATTGACGACGTTTTAAGTGTTTGTCATTAGACCAGTAAGTGATGGTTAGTTTCTGAACAGCAGTAATAAGAATGAAGCTTATGTACTCGAGCTGTTCAAATTTGACTTGGAATATTTAGAAAATTCCCGGTCCACATTTAACTACAATAATGTTGTCTACCTTGAGTCTCAGAGCCCAGGGGTTTCCCACCAAATATCCCGTAGTGCTTAATAGAATCGACCTACACCGTATAGCACACATTGTGTTCTGTGATTGTATTTGGTAATTTCTTTGCAAAACTCGAAATATGAGGATATTGAACTTCAAACTATAGAAAATCACTTGTTCCCTTTATATCCTGGTGTGTAGTGGAACATTCGCCCTTGATTTATGGTAGCAAATCCCGGACTTCTACCCCAGTATAATATATTGACAGGCAAAGAGGTTGCCTGTCGCGGCAGTTAAATATTGCCAAAAACATTCCCAAGTCTTCCTTTGCTGCTGCTTTTTAAGAAATTGTAGCGTTGGTTTCACGAAGACACGTTACAACGTGCTTTTCGTCACGGTATGCACTGAGCAGCCAAATTAATTATCTGCATTCACTGCGAATCAGATCTGACTCCGTTTCTATGGACGTAGCTCAGGGTTTATTTCTCACAAGGGTGTAAATACTTTTCTCGGAATATCTTCACCAAGATTCTTTATCTCATAGATTGTTGCAGGAGATTGACCATTGATTGAGCCTTCGTTTATTTATTTGCCCGTAAGTTTATGAACTTTGTGTGAGAGGATGAATATAAATAATGAATTTAAATGTGTAAGGGAGCGTTCGTCATGGTTTCGTGGATTTACTGAGGAAAATTTCGAAACGTATCGGGACGACAGTCTTCAGGACAGGAATTGAACTCGTGATCTGCATGGTGCATATCAGGAGGTCGCCATTTCGTACCAAAACCGAGTCTCAGAGAGAATGTTTATATTTTCTCGCACAGACGATGCAGACTCGGTATTGTTATGGTGACTGTAAAGGGAGAAACTGTGAGCGAAGTCATTAACCCAAAAGGGATGTGTTTTGAGGGTGCGGTGAAGTGTGGCGGAAACTGCCTACTTGGGTCTTAATACACCGCCAGGGCCAATTTACGATAATAGGCCACTAGTATTCTGTTGCCGTAACAACAGGCTAAACGTCGCTTTTTTTTATAATTTTGATAACACATTAACATCAGTTAATTGTTCTAATTTAAGTCTGAATGAAACGTCGGTAAGTATCTACCAGATTACTTGGTCATCGTCCCACAAGTCAGCCATCTTCATTCTCGTTGCCGCGAGAACCTCGTATCTAACAAAATATGTTTGGTTTTAGTTTTTAGAAAATTAATGTGTTTACCCCTAATCTACACAATATATTGTGTTCTAGATACAAGCCGAACGGTCATTGGCCGGTTTTAATTTCTTGATTTGCGTTAAACCCATTAGCCATGATTTTCTTCCGACAATGCTGAATTATTTTATTCGTAACTTGGAGCCCGTTTGCATAAAGTGCACAGGTAACTGTTTTAACGGTATGCACTGGTTTGGTGGTAAACCAGGACAGTAATTTTTTTGCTGAGAAGAATGTACGAATTGGTTTCTTTTGCTTTACGTTTTGTCTGTACTGGACTCAGCATTTAGGTTAGGACCGTTATTAACTACTGCATAAGAAGTGCCTGACATGCTGTTCCTGAAAATCTGAGAGATTCTCCCCCCTCCCTCGAGTTCGATTAAAAGGGAACAGTGTTCAGAATATGAATTCCATCACCTTGTTTTTTCTTTTAAAATACTGTGGTTGGTCGTGTATTGCTCAAAATGAGTTAAATAAGCGAGATTTGTATGAAGGGAAAAGGTTGTTTAGTTTTTAGGAGTTCGAAACATAACCAGTTTGCTTAAGTATAAATAGTATTATATTTTGAAAATTCATTTCATTTTACAATTAAGAGTGTCACTTTTGATGACGACACCTAACGAGACAGGAAAGATGGCCCCTGTCGGACATCATATTTATGAATTTCAGATAAATTATTTCGTATTGGAAACCCTGATGTCACTAGTTCGTTATTACTGCCCGTAAAATACATTTCATATTTTAAGACAAGCAGTTTAATTAATAATCTGTGTTATTTTTGTCTCTCTCGCTTGTTTCCCATTCATCACAAGTCCTCTGGGTCCTACATTTGCAGACCTTGCATTCCTTTAGCATGTTTTACGAATTTGTTGCGATCATATTTCGTATTCAGATGTAGTCTTTTAAAACACTCGAAATATGCATAAACCTGCTTTAAAACTTGACTAGCGAATATTGTATCCTTTATTTCATGCAAATTAAGTTAATATTGTTTGACATTTGGAATTTGCAAATTTCATTGGGCAGAGTCCATCTTAAGAAGCTAATGACGACTTATCATCTTCCTGTCCTCGCGTAGGTCATCGCTTCTGCTTTATTATCAATTATATTAAATATACCTCAGGCAATGGACAGTGTGCAGCGTAGTGTATAATGAATCAGCCATTGTCACAACCTTTGGAGATTGTGGATGCAGCCTCAAGGAATAAATAGGTGAGACACTTGCTGTTTGTTTTCAGGCGATCCTCGACGCGGAACAACACTCCATATCCTACACATTATCGAGAAACCAAGCTGTCATCGTCGAATACATGCCTGATGAAGAGAAGGACATGTTTCAGGTGAGATACAATCTTTCGCTGCATCCATATTGTGTTATTCTATGAACATTATTAATTTCTGTTACGGCAGAGTGAAACGCCTGTCTAGGATTGGATTTTTAGGTGGTGAGATGTTTGAGAAGCAAGAACTGGTGTCATTGCGTGGTTTCACAGATCGGATGTGCACTTGACAATATAATCTTGCCTTGTTGTACTCGTCATTTCGGAAGGTAGGATGACGATTGTCGTCTTCTGGGTTGTTTTTGCTGGTAGTCGCTTACCGACGTTTCAGAGGTGTAAAGCTCATAGTATTTTCTTCGTTCGGATATGATGTTCCGCTATTCTACACCGAGAAACGGGATATCGTATTGTTTTAATAAATTTTATTTCAATGAGGAGTTGAGTACTTTGTTGGTTGAGTACTTTGTTGGTTGCTGTTTCAACGCCATTTATTCAGATAGGAAGTTGGCTTAAAACCACGTATTGTAACGACACTGCTGAAAGCGGCACCTACCCACAATAACACTAAACTATGTTTAAACGCGTGATTAATGTTATTGGTCGTCTACGAGTGCTTGGTTGAGAAGTGGGATTGTTCTTCCGTTATTGGCCTTTGGAATTGTCTGTGGAATTAACTGTTAGCGAGTCTTTTATAAATGTTGGCAGTAGACTACGACATGAGATGGTCGAATGGGGTTTAGTTGTCGACAGGAAACGTTTTTTTCTTTTCGCCACAGCATCCAGACTGACTCGGGGGGCCTACCGAACCTCCTGTCAAATGGATACAACGGTTTATTTCCATGGGGGAAAGCGACCGGGGGCTTGGTGACGCACCAAAGGACACCTTTCTACCTTACACCTGTGTATATGTCGTGCGTGCATGCGTACGTGCGTTTGTGTGAACGCTGTACACTTATTGAACCATACAAACATTTGTATTCTTAGTGGACGGAAAAATTATGGTATAGAAGTAGAGTACAGTGTACCTTGAATGCAGTCAGGAAAGGGGACTGCAAACGTCTCGAGGGTCGTCGTCTCCCCCTTCTTTTTCTCTGTCTATTAATATCTTGTCTCTCGTACTTATGTGGTATTCTGAATGTTTAGTGCTGACAGGAACATTTCAGGGATTTCTTCCTGTTCGTTGTTACCTATGGGATTAACTTTCTTATACTATTATGTTAAAGAAAGCTTGGACACTTTTAAGTTCGTTAGATTCTACTAAGGAAGTTGGCCTAGATTTATACGTAGAGAAAAACTAAGTGTGTTCATGTCTTGTCACCAGATTGCAGGACAGCGATAACGATAACAGATCAGAACTCCGTTCGGGAAGAAATTAGAGTTAATTAAATTTGGGGAGTGCTTGCTACCACGCATTTCAGGACTGTTTTATATTTTCAGCTGCTGTCTAAAGACAAACAATTAATAAACATGACTGTAATCTTACATATTTTGTGTGGTTACCTTTCACATTAAGGAAAAAGAAAACAGATTGGACATCAGATTGTCTACTGTTACAGTTGTTTGTGGATACTTTTCTGTTAAAATGTTTACGGTGCGTTTCACCCTCGTTATAATGCGGTACCAGAGACCAGCTGATGGTCACTTAATAGGGACGACATCTTGACTCGTAACTGATGACTCAAAGGAAATCCGCAAAATTTAGTTTGGAGTGTTGATGAGGACTTACCTGTCGTCATTGCTTGCTGAGTCAATGAAATTTCCCTGTTTAACCTATTGCTTTCTCCCGTAATGCCGACATTTTACAGATTTTCGTGTTGTCTTGAGACATTGTAGGCTGTTATCAACTTTGTGTTCGTTTCTGCAGATTGGCCGGTCGTCGGAGTCGCCCATTGACTTCGTGGTAATGGATACAATTCCGGGGGACAAGATGGGCGAGAACAAGGTGTTGCAAAGCACGATATCACGGTTTGCATGTCGCATCCTTTGTGACCGCTCCAACCCACGAGTGGCACAGATCTATGCTGCGGGCTTCGACTCTTCGCGGAACATATTCCTTGGGGTGAGTGTCATTAGCGAACTGCTTGCACATGACAGCAGTGGAAGTGGCTACAAGAATTCGGCATCATGTTTACTACCCCCCACCCCGTGCCATAATTGAGCCATAGGCTGTACCAACATTTCAAGTGGAACACCATTAAATATGTAGGATTTATTCCCGTAGCGTCTTTCCCCATTCCTGTGTCTCCCCATCCCTGAGCGTGAACGTGGCGGGAATATTTCCCCGAGTGTGGTAATACACGATGTTGCTGGTTCAGTAATTGCTTTGAGGGTTGTTGTGCATTTTCCATATGTTCGCGTAATTTCGAGATTTCTGAAAGACTGCAGATAATCATTGTCGGTAATAAATATTTTAGGCTGTTACTATTAGACATAACTCGAGGGAAACACTGACGTATGCATTTTTCAGTTTCAGAGTAGGTCTTTTAAGTCACGTAATTTACTGTAGAATAGATTAAATTTGGGGAGTGTTTGTTACCATTCAGCTCATAGCATCCCGTATTAAAATGTTGATATTAAAATATACCTGTTAGGCTATTTGTTTTTGTGGAAATTGGTCTTTCATGCTAAGGGGGTAACGTAGATTAAAACTGTCTAAGAAGTTTGCTGATGAGAATATTTGGACGCAAGAAAGAGACAGAAAATTCTTATTGTGAATGTTCGATTTTCTAGAAACTCAAGTTTCAAAGCCACTATACTGTAATTCTGATGAAATAAGTAACATTTAATTATTATATTTCATGATCTCCTTTTGGGTAGTTCGGTAGTTTTCGAATCATTCAGCTCCCTTGTATTCGTTTATTCTTTCAAAAACAAACTGCATGGTGCACAGCCCCCGAGAAACTTGTAGTCGCTCAACTAGTCGTATTCCACGTATTTTATGGTACCCGAAGGTTTAATATAATGTTATAAATAACTTACCTTCACTCAGATTAAGATGTGTTGATTTTATAAATTTCGAAATAAATAGCTAAAAATTGTGCAACTGTTTATAATTTTCGTAGAGAAATTATCTTTTCTCCACAGCAGAATGTACAAATCTGAGAGGAAACAGCGTTCCTTTGTGACTGGACCCTACCCGACCTGATTTTATTTACATTGTGTGCTATTTCTGGCGTTCGACTACCGTTTTCCCACCCCAGTAGTTCACCTGTACAAGAATTCTGTTTACGACACCCAGCATTCTTCTTCCTTGCTTCCTTCAAATACTCTCGTTATTCCAGATATTACATT
>NW_019060254.1:295079-332270 GCF_000696155.1 Zootermopsis nevadensis
CCAGACGAAATTACTAGCAAAAAATGTGCGTATGTGTCAGCCTTACGTACCATACTTTGATAACCACTCATTTGGGCAAATGTATTCCTGTTAGAACAGCGTAAACATAATAAAACCAATTTTCGGTTTTTTGAGATCATCCATTACTCATTGACGTATCCCAATGTTTCTCGACCAGGGATCTGCAAATTGAATAAATTTTATTCGTTTATTTTTATGTTCTATTGCTGCAAGTTTTAAGCTTTTTCTATCATACGTTTTACTTCCGAATCAGAATAAAAATATGACAAAATCTATTTATTCTGCCTTATTATGATTTGCCTGTATTCTATTTAATCCCAACGTATAAAATTATTTTGTGAAAGAGGTACGCGGCACCAGAACGGTTCGGAGACACTGGCGTATCGATATTGTCTATAACAACCGTTTCATTTGTCTCAGAAACTTTAATGCAATTGAATAATTTCGTTCATGTAAGAATATGAGTATATTATATCTATCGTTATATTCAGCGTTCTAATGGTAGTAACGGGGCGTGTTTAATATGCATTCGAGACTTGCAAATAGAGATGACAGTACGATGGCGGAAAAACAGTGAGATCACCACGGGTTGCGTCGCGTCACTGCTCCAGGATCTGTTCTGAGTAGTTTAGCCTTCGACAAACAGGAATTGGTGTGTAGAACTTGCGAGACGAGGAAGTACGAATATTTTCCTTTCTCGCAACACACGCCCATGAGAGCCTTGAACCACCCAATTCACTGTCCAGGAGAGCTTCCTCTGGGTGTAAAGGCGGCCGGGGTGGGAAGCTGCCGTCTAGTCACCGTCCAGTGCAGTGCGAAGGTTATAAATGCATCTCCACGTCCCCTTTAATCCTTACGACGTCGTGCGAAAAAAAATAACTTCTTTATTACATGCTTCGTAATATAGTTAATGGTCTGTGTTTATCACTTCTAGAAACTATTGTTTTTAAGAATCCGAACGTTATGAGTCTCAACACTGCATCAGCGGATAAACTTTTTACATCACTTGCAGTGCGTGGGATTTTCTGTTCGCGTACAATCTTATCAGCGAAAAGATTCTGTTTTAGCTGGTGCCCGTTAAGTAGAAATCATGCCCACGGCAGCTCTAGTGAGTCTGACAAAAATAATGGACAGATCCTGTGCTAACACATGAACCAAAGGTTAAATGTAATGAAGTAAACTTTTGAAACCTCGGCTTCCAGTCCGGTTTCCTTTGACAAATGCTTTTTTCTCGAGCTTTGATTTATCACGGAATTATTTTCGCTTCTCACAGTGGGTGTAGCCGAAAAAAGATCCTTTCTGCATTTTAAAAAAGGCAACACAGTGCCTCGTCATCCCATTCCACGCCATGCCATTCTCCTGCCTGCAGTCATCTGTCTTAACTGTGGGTTAAGTTTTTTACCTACTAGCCCACTTCAATTCAGGGAGCTACTCGATACTAATTATTTCCCATTATAAATTAATTTCGGACATCCTTCTTTTGCGTCCTTTACCCTTGTTTTGGAGCGCTTGCAATGAAAGAACTAATTTCGTCTCCACGGGTTAATCCATACAACGCTATGGCTGAAAAACGTGAAGGGAATATATAAGTTGAGAGACGTTGTGGTAAGATTCGAAGATAATATTAAAATGGATCTTGGTGGTATGTTGTGAAAACGTGACTACTTGGATCTAGATTCTGAAGAAGGTCAAATAGCGGGTTTTGTGAGCACGGTGATGAACATTCGGATTTCGTAATAGAATCATTTCTTATCAACTGCTCAAGGAAGAGTTAGGATGTTACGTGTACCTGTCGGTGTTCGTAAATACTGCATTGGAAGTGGCTGCAGAGAGTTGCATTACCCACTGAACTAACGAGTGTACATAACCTTGAACTGTTCCGTGCAGGAGAAAGCGACGAAATGGCAGGAGAGTCGCGAAATCGACGGCCTGACGACTAACGGGGTCCTCATCATGCACCCTCGAGGATCTTTCTGCGGTGGCGAGGCGAAACACGGTCTGTGGCGAGAGGTGTCTGTCGGGGGCGGCGTGTTCTCCTTGCGGGAGTCCCGATCCGCCCAACAGAAAGGAGTGGTGGTGAGTGTTAATACCGCGAACCTGACGCCAACGCAGGCTATATGGCTTCTAAAGATGTAAGTAGTCTCCGCGTGTTACGGCCTTCCAAGTACTAACCTCGAAAACGCGAATGTCGTTTGGCCTAATCTGATCCATACAGAGGTAAGTGTTCTAAGTCTCAGTAATGGTCTTTAATAAAAGTGCTGTGAATGTTACGGATAAATTAAAAATGTTTAATAAAAAGGGACGGTTTCATGGTTACTGAAAATTGGCACAGCAGAAAGAACCTTCTCTGAGTTTGAGAGAAATGCGAAAGAGCTCAAACTCGCCAGTTTACGCGCATCCCGTGTCCTTGATCACGTCATCTCATCAGAGTCTGAATCCTTCCTGGGCTGTGCGACCTAGGTTCGATTTCTGGCAGGGGCTTGGCCATTTTTACTTCTCTCTTTGCCGCTACTACGTGCAGTCCGTATTTAGGAACCATCCAGTCTCTCTTTGAGCGTATATCGGGTAGTTATTTTCAACATCACAGTTTTGATTTTATAGTGCATGAGCAGACGATAGGAACAGTTTTTTAAAAATTCGACCGCGAGACATTTGTATGTGTGTTTCAGGTGGATGACGAGACCAATGTTCTTCAGGACGGAACCCTCATTGATCTCTGCGGTGCGACGTTACTCTGGCGGTCACATGAAGGACTGGAGAAATCACCGGTGAGTCGGATGGTACCCATTTGTTTGTTCATAGGAGAATCGACGTTTCGAAACGTAATGAATTTGTACTGCGTTGCTGAGATGTGTCATTAATGCTTTAGTATTCTGGGCTCGTTCGCAGATGACCATTTGCGTACAGAGTCCTTACACTGCTATGAACACGTTAATGAACCTTCAAGTTCCATAAATGACGTCGAATTTTGTGTCTAGCTGAGCGACTGTTGGATTATCAAGAGGGATGTTTTGACAGAGTAATGTACAAAGCACCTTGTTTTGATGTAAAATAATTAATTTCAAAATCATATTACGTTGTTCGCTCGTGGAAGTATGATTTGTGTTCCAATAAATTGATAGTGGAACCAGTTCCCTAGCTAACGTTGAATAACGTTTAACTGTGGAAGTATATTTGTACTGAAATAAAATTTACGTCTTATCTATACGTGACGTCATCCGCCGACAGCTTATCTATGTGTAGCGTCACGTACTCAACACACTCACTCTAGAACCGTTCTTTGTTGCCAAATAAATGGCCAAAACTCCTAAACCGTAAGAGTTTGCTAAAATCTGTTTGCAAATTTGAAAAACTCGTGTTTATTGACGTATTTCACTCGCAATATGTCCCGATCTAACTCTTACGTTTTAGACGTGGCAAGCGGTTGAAGTTAAGGAACGAGGGTTTAGTTATTCCATGTTTTGGGTAATTATTTCAATATGCATTATAGAATAAAGTAAACATCACGTAGAAAAAAGGCCTTTATTTACTCTTTAATTTATATTATTAGGTTTATATTCTCTATCTTACATAGGTCTCGAGTTATTGGCGTTTGAAGAAGTTACACACCAGCGTTACCTTACGTCTTACAGTTTCCGTCGTGTGTTACGTCAAAAATTCTCTCGACTACCGTCGTGTATCATCATTTCCAAACGAGTACAACCATTAACAGCTCTTAAAACTCATCTCAGCAGTTGGTCTTTTCTTTCCAAAACTCAGGTTTCGCTATTTGTGTGATTTTCTGACGTGTTCAGGAGTGACATTTGACTGCATCGCTTTCGCGTCGACTCTATCAAAAGGAACTTGTGCTCTTCAACGTCAGACCACCGCGTTTACTAGATATACAACGCAGTCTGACTGGTTGCTATGACTACAAGACAAGCAGGGTGTAATAATAGGTCCCGCGTGGTCATCCCTCGGAGACTCTGTTATCTTCTAACTGCGGGAGATGGGATATTTTGATTGCTTAGGGTAAAATGAATGACTTGTCACGGCCTGACCTCCTGCTTGGATTTAAAAATGGTGTCTGTGGCCTCTGAAATACTGATAGTCGTTATTCGCCTCGAAGCTTCGAGTCTTCTCAAAGGATCAAGGAAATTGCATGGATTTCCTTTGTGATGAAATTGTAATCTTGTTTTTACGTCCGAATGCAAGGATTTGGAGAAAAGCATTCTGTACTTGTCCGCGGGTGAGAGCACTTTTAGTGAAGTGATAAACTGTGGATTGAATGTCCGTAGTTCGATTTTCGACAGTGACGGATTTTCTGTCTTGTATCGTCCATGACCGCTCGTGTGACCTGTTTGATGAGACAGCCATCGAAACGACTGAAAATGTTACATTGAATGTGAACAGCATGTCTATGAGTACTGTTACAAAGTTTTTATCTCAGTAGTTGGATTCTGGTGAATTTGTAAGGGGAAAAGGTTGTCATAAAAATTAACGTCAAGCTATCTGCGCTGCTCCGACCGTAATAAACTTACATTTCTCTTTTCTGAGATCCTTTTTACCGTCAGAATAATGGAGGATGTAATCTGTTTGAGCGGTGTGTCGCATTGAAACATTTGCGTGGTCTTTGACCGCTTGTTGCAAAGCCACGATTAATAATTACGTGTTTTCTGATGTACAGAAAAAGTGTACCTGATTCAGTTTATGGCTTGATTATTTTTTTTGTTTTAATAAAGCCGTAAAATGGTGACATTGGTTTGATGAAGGTGTCGTAACCTCGAGTAAATGTGTGATTTCACGACAATCGTAAAATATTACGTCTACTGTCTTCGGGAGAAACATTCCTCTCTTCGGGCTGATAGGGTTTGATAAAGGAGGTTGCAGAAAACTGCAGTAATAGTCGACTTTAATTTCCCTAGGGAGTGGGTGGGATTCCCATTTGCAGTCGGAGTGAGGAGACATCTTTGTTAATATACTGTATTACTGTAATGAGTTATATTGAATCTTTAACTACAATAGTAAGCGCTTCAAACTTCATTAGTAGCCTCAGTTATCACTTTTCGTATCAAGAATTTTTGTTCGAAAACTGAAAATGAACTCGGCTTCGTCATTTTAATTCTGCGAAATAAAATTGATCCCGGTGCCGGGTTCTCAGAGAATCAGCTAATGAATAGGGGTGATGTTTTGTAACCCTTTCAGACATATAAAATAAGCCGGAATCCTCAGAATGATAATCTTTCAACCGCGTTCGCACACCTTTGATTTCACCATTCAGAGTCATTATGACTGTGGTGAAATTCAAGCACTTCCTTTCCACGTGGCTGGCATGCAAAAAAAAGACTAGTTGTCATAATGCCTGTCAATCCATCCATCTTTGTACAATACGTTGTAAGTTTGAGTAGTCGTTTCGGGCTGGGTATTTTGATGCATCTACAAGATTCTCGCATGTTTCGTAAAGTATTTTAAATCGCGTATTATGTTTTTCGTATTGAAGCCCTTTTATACGTAGAGCGTACCAGTAGTTCGGATTCTTCTTCTTTTTTTCCTCTCTTTTGCCTTCGTTTATTTCTCTGTGAAGTCGAAGTCGTCGTCTTAGCTGCCTGTAGTGTGTCAAACACTTTCAAAGCCAAACTTGTTTGTTTGTTTGTGAATTTATCTTTCCTTCGGGGTAATTCCTAGACTTTTCGTATCTGTGTGTTCAGCTGGACGTCAGACTTTTTCGTTTTTTTAACAAATTGTATAAGAAAATAAGTAAGTCACGGACCAGCCATCAATGCATTGGCTCTTGGCCTGAACTTCGAAACTGTGCGAGCCATTGGGTTTGTAGTTTCTGGACACTTTGTAGGTCACCCACGTGGTTCGATAACCCGTGATATGACTGTTAAGGTGTCATAAGAGAGGAACGATAACTGTGGACAGGAAATCAGAATTATTTTAGGGACAAAGTAGAATCACGAAAATTTTGAACGAGTTACTTCCCGACTGTTGACGATGTTCAGCTGGATTAGAATGAGAAATCGTTGAAGAGACCGGAATTCCAGAAACGGGAGAAGCCATTTTGCCCACCTCAGATTCATCTCGGACCGCGACTTCGCCGGGATCTCTCCTGCTTGGTACTTGACGGAGTTACCCACGCCTTCGGGTGGTGGAAGCTTTTTCGATCCAGACATTTCTCTACTTCCTTTCGCTTTCACTAGCAAGAAGTTTTCTGCACATGTTGGACAGTATTCCAGCATTCATACAGCGCGTGTTGTAGCGAATTCTTCATTTTAGATTGTCCCGCAAAATATTTTGAATGGAGACATTGTATTATGGGAATGTGCATCGTGTTGTATGTACTCGCATTGTTTTTCATGCGAAAACCATAGCAACTTCGTTGTCGTATTATGTTGACGACAGTGCTCTAAATACTGAGCATTCCGCTTACACAGCACGAAACAAATCAAATTGCTGTCTCAGAGGTGATCGCAGGAAACGCTATGACCGTGTGACGTATAGAAGATGTGTATCGAAGCAATCCTTTTGCGTTCGCCAGAATGTGACATTTGACCTTTTCGTGGATGTCTGTGGATTCCCCACTCAGGAAATATCTGACATTTGACCTTTTCGTGAATGTCTGGGGATTTCCCACTCAGGAAATCTATGACATTTGACCTTTTCATGAATGTCTGGGGATTCCCTACTCAGGAAATCTCTGACATTTGACCTTTCGTGAATGTCTGGGGATTCCCCACTCAGGAAATATCTGACATTTGACCTTTTCGTGTGATCGAGAAGTTCTTCCACACCCAGCCATACTGATGTTTCTTGTTCGTACATGTATGGGTCCTCTGTCCCGTGCTGTAGAAGCGTGCGACCCATTTCGTATAGCCTGTGTCGCAGAGTGTGGTAGTTTTTTATCGTCCTGTAAGAGACGCTCAGAGGCGTGGTGGGGTGGAGGCAGGGTATTTCAGTGGGTCGATATCGTGCCTCGTGCGGCTGGCTACTGTCTGTTGACATGTGTTCCGTGTGACGTCACGAGATGTGCAGCTGCGAGCACACCCCTCTGCTTTGTTTACTTCGTGCACTGTATTTTGAAAGGGGGTGTGTGTGGGTTGTTGTACTCTCCCAGGGTTTCACATCCTGGCACTTTGTATCAAGCACTGGATTGATTTCGTAGTTTATTTGTCGCTCATGTACTGCAGCCAAGGCGATGAGAATCCGACGTCCAGTTCCTCCGTAGTTCTGTAAGCACGGGCGTGGGTGGATTTTTTGGTATCTCGATCCAAAAACCTTCACAGGCTGTCGGCTTATAGACCGTGTTACCTAATGGTGTTGAATTAAGGATTGCGGAGAATATTTGTATAAACCTAGATGTAAATGACAGAACAAAACTACTGTAATAAGATATAAACTGAATTTTCCCCTCCCAATTGCCACTTATATGTGTTGTACGCCTGCTGCATGTAAAGTTGAGAATAGCAATATCAGTTGTGGTGGTTCAATTGTACTTATGCCCCTTATTAACGCTGCTGATTGACCTTCAAACCCCTCGAAGGAAACGTGCGACGTGAACGTTAACAGCAATACACTTTGGCGAACTGGACAAGTAGGAAGAAGCAAGGACCACCCACGTGTAACGGTATAAAAAGGTGACCTCCCCCGTTAAAGGATAGAGTTGTGAGTCACGTTTACCGTGTTCGTGAAGGAGGAACTAGTCAGGCTACGACATGACTGGAAGACCGTAATACTCAAGTTTTTGAGTAGTTTTCGGAGAAATATCTCTCTCTCTCTCTCTCTCTCCAAAGGAACTTAATTTGGGTGACCAGATAAATGCGCACGTGAAGAACGCCCACACAAAAATTCCGCACAGAAAAAAAAACCCACCGTCATAAATGCTCACACGGAAAAATATTTCATGCGGGCTTTTGTCATGGAACCCTTAATTTCACGTAAATCTGTCTTTGTTTTCGGATGTTTCATCAGTGCTTTTCAGATACGGATGGTCACTGTGAAGACCTAATGTGTGACATGAAATCCAGCATGCTCACCACTTTAATTCATTAACCCTTTACTGCGCGTCTGAAAATAAATTTTTCGTGCCTGATATATTATTAACATGTTCCCAAATTTAACCTATACATGACGTCATTTCGTAACCATTCAGAATACGCCTTCTGAGACGAAATTTTTGACCGTAATGAAACGTTGCCTGCAACGATGTCCATTGATTCGGATCTATATATCGTAAGTTAACAGTGACTCGGCAGGAATATGTGGCATTCACAGGATTATTTATGGATCCGTCTAACTTTGTTTTTGTAATTGCACTAAATAACGGTATAAAGAGTCTTAGTGTAGCTGTGTGATTATCAGTCCTAGAAGTGTATTTATTTGCTAGATAAAAAAGTCGAGAGTCTGGCCGTTTGTTGTGATTTTGTCTTCCTTCAGAATCCTGATAAAAACCGGAAGCTGGTAATAAACCTTACGTATGAAGGAAGTCCACTCATTGCTGATGGGCTCAGAGGCAGGTTGTTCGTAATAAAATGGCTCTCCAGATATAACCGAGTGAGAGTGAGGGACAGCGCACACGTTGTATCACAGTAGACACGAATACTTGTTTCCTTGATGGAAACGGAAGGCCTTCCTGTTGATTTACTTGCTTATTTAACGACGTTGTAAGTCCTCTCGTACATTGTAATATCATTACCATGACTACGAAATTCAGCGTGACATTAATGAGAATTTTTCTCTGGATTAATATTCTTTATTTAACACTGCGCTGTAAATATTGGTGTGACCAAAAAGCTGTGAAGGTAGGAATGAAAGCCCATATATAGTCGTCCTTTTGTTTCGCCCTTCCTGCATCCAGCTACGGGAAAAGGAAAACTAAATCATTAGCAACAGTACGACTGTAAAGGCCCGACATTTTAAATCGTTTTGCTGTGAAATTTAATTTTCCAGGAAATGTAATTTTTAACGAGCACAATGTTCATTCTCCTCGCCCCGTTTGCCTTATTTTAATTATTATATTATTATAAAGAAGGCGGGGTTAAGCGCGACGAGATAATGAAAGGACGTGTATATTCAGATTCTGCTGGGGAATAGCCACTTTTCTTCATTTTTGTCTTTGGAATCGAATAGAACTTTTCAGTATTTTCTATAGCGAAACCTTCGATTTTTTAGCTTTCTCACTGAAAACTGTGGATGCGTCCTGAAGTGATCGCTATTACCAGCTGGTAGTTCGTACTTCTTGGATCCTGCCCTGTTAAAACCAAAAAAAATTGTTTCAGGAGTTGGCTCTACTCCTCCCTTCAAGTGATTGGTTGCTATTTATTGGCACTTTTTTGTTCTGTGACAACGATCGGGTCGAACTCGGGACTTTTTCAGGTTGTAGGCTAGTACGCGAACCATTAGACCACCGAGATATTTTTTTATTTTATTTTTAAACAGTGCTAAACCAGCAACTCCACTTCCGGTGGTAACAGTGGTTTCCTTTTTTGTAACGCAGACTTTGAGGATTGCTTAGAGAGCCCTAATTTATAACTCATTTCTTCCTTGTTGCAGCCTCCAGTATTCTAGTCGTCGAATCTTTGCTCCATGTGTCTATTAGGGAATACCGTCAATGGAGAAGTTGCGTTCATGTCTCTGAAATAATTACGTAAATTTCGACATGCGTCAGTCGTTATGCACGACCAAACTTTTCCGGCCTTGAAAATCATTCAGACTAGCAATCCGTGTTGCAAGCTAAATTGATACACGGTGGCCAAGGAGAACGCGTTCTTTTTCACTTGAACTACAGGGAAGTTTTTCCCCACTGCCAGGACAAAGCGCGGTAACCGAACATCCGGAAGTCGTGGAGGATGTTAATGGGATGCGCTGTATCCTTTGCGTGTTTTAACGTGTTGCAGTGTGAATCAGTGCCCTGTGATCATCTGTAGGTTGGATGACGCACTCAAACCATGCTCCGAATCGCCGAAGCTCCAATGTGTTATTTTCATATAGTCTGAATTATACCTAGACCGGCCCTGGGTACCGGGGTCCTTTCCCGGGGGTTAAGCGCTGTTGGGGCGTGATGCTGACCACGCCCATCTGGTGCCGAGGTCAAGAAAGATGCAGATTAACTCCTTGAAGCCAAAAGTAATCCAGATGTATTTAAAAGTTCAGTTCCAGTCTATGTTTATTCTGTAAATTGTACGGAACACACAAATATGCTTCGAAGCTGACGTATGCATACGATTTGGAAGAATTTCAAAGGTTGTTTACTGATAATACAGATTTTATTGATTGGAAGTCTAATTTCAGAATTAAGATTTGCTGCTACATTGTGTTAATAATGTCTGTGTGAAGTGAATTTGGAAAGACAGAACTAACTGTTATAATTTTTTTCCTGTACATCACTTCGAGAGGCTTTATTACGTCAGGTTTTTAACGTTGAATAACGTTTGTAAAATCACGGTACACTCGCCGGTAACTGTAAGGTGGTGGCTGGTAACGCTGGTGTGCAACTTCTTCAAACGCCAATAACTCGAGACCTATGTAAGATAGAGAATATAAACCTAATAATATAAATTAAAGAGTAAATAAAGGGCTTTTTTCTACGTGATGTTTACTTTATTCTATAATGCATATTGAAATAATTACCCAAAACATGGAATAACTAAACCCTCGTTCCTTAACTTCAACCGCTTGCAACGTCTAAAGCGTAAGAGTTAGATCCGGACATATTGCGAGTGAAATACGTAAATAAACACGAGTTTTTCAAATTTGCAAACAGATTTTAGCTAACTCTTACGGTTTAGGAGTTTTGGCCATTTATTTGGCAACAAAGAACGGTTCTAGAGTGAGTGTGTTGAGTACGTGACGCTACACATAGATAAGCTGTCGGCGGATGACGTCACGTATAGATAAGACGTAAATTTTATTTCAGTACAAATATACTTCTACAGTTAAATGTTATTCAATGTTAACTAGGGAACTGGTTCCGCTGTAAATTTTATTTCTGTTTTTTTAAGATCTTGTTATAGTCCGTTGAATGTTTGTAAAAATTTGAATTTACTCTCTTGATTCTCGTAATGATATTTGATGGAAATTGGTTTTTAGAAATAATCGCAACATTTATGGATATTTAGAGGTATTATTTTAACAGTTAATAATCCATGGTTTCAGTATTGGTAGTAATAATGAACAACGTGAAGATTTAAAAACTAAGTTACTCGTTTGTTGTAGACAAAGCATCACTTGGAGACTCTGGTAGACGAGTTGAATGCCGGACGACCCCAGTGTCCTGTGGGGCTGAACACACTGGTGATTCCACGCAAGTTAACTCTGAGTATGAGCGATGAAACCGTGAATGAAAAGCAACAGCCCTACGTGTACCTGAACTGTGGTCATGTCCAGGGTCACCACGATTGGGGACAGGATAAAGACTCCAAGGACAGGCGTTGTCCGATGTGTCTCGAGGTACTGCAGCGTAAATCTTTAAAGAAAGAAAGAAAGAAAGAACGTTTCTTATTTATGAAAAAATTTATTTTTGTATCTTATGCAGTAGGCTTTTAATATTTTTTTTTCAGATGGGGCCTGTGGTAAAACTGTGCATGGGAATCGAACCGGCGTTTTACGTAGACGCCGGACCTCCAACATTTGCTTTCAACCCTTGTGGCCACATGGCCACGGAGAAAACCGTGAAGTAAGTAGAACCTCTCCGGATTTTTAAGAATACGTCGGAAGTTTTTTAATTCATTAATCTATTTTGATAATAATTAAAATTTCTCACCAGATATTGGGCCAACGTCGCTATTCCTCACGGCACCAACGGCTTCGATGCGGTATGTCCCTTCTGCGCCACGCCGTTGGTCGGTTACCCCGGCTACATCCGCCTTATCTTCCAGGATAACGTGGATTGAAAGCCGTACTTAAGTTGTCTGTTTGTTTGGTTTGACAGTTTTTAATTTATTGCCTAATCTGGCATCAACAGTCCAGGAGAAATTGCGTTGGAATGCCTTAACAGTGACAGCCTATAATGAAAACTTACGAAAATGTCTGCCTTATTACGTTGATTTGAAGGGAGACGCAGAAGTGTCGAAACAGTGACATTACGGTGTCTTAATTTTTTTTTATATATATAAAAGAATATATACTGTATATAATTTTCACAATTTAACTGATGTGTAGAAATGGAAATTAAAAGTGGTTAGGTTATTTATTACGTTTGAAAGGTTTCTTTCAGACGCTGATAGTTTTCCGTTCAGTCACGATTGAATTGATAAGACTGTTTAGATGTTAAGAAAGAAGAATAATATTACGTAAAAAAGTTATAACCAAAATATAAAAGTCGAGATCGTAGATGAGATGATCCCGTACCAGGTGGATGTTTTTTTTCTTCGTACATTGTGGAGTATCGTACGTAGTTCGGCGCTGGAATTCCGCTGAATCTTACGTATCGTGCCGCTGATTTCGGTACCAGAGGTGAAATAGATTCTTACGCGTTTCATCGCTTATTAAGCTGGCATCAAGACCATGACGTCTCTGCTTGGCACTCGGCGGTAATAGATTTATCGGGTTCGAGGTCGCAGTTGAAACATTTTCCAAGGCGGTTTTACGCTAATAAATTCGTAGAAAAGAAAAATTATCGAAGTTTATTGTTCTCATACTAATAGTTGAGCGCATATTTTGGTATTTCTTTGGATAATATTTGTTTTTATCGTAAAGTACACACTTTTCGTTGTTCCGTAACGGAATGGTTTCCAGTTCAAATATTCTGTTTTGCGCAAAACGAATTTATAGATTTTATTTACGTGACATCAAAGTGATGTTAGATAAAATTTTATGACCTAAGATAAACTTCATTTAATCACGGTTCAACGACAGTAACAAGGAAGTAAATAAAAATCTGAAAATGGCGAAGTGTTCCGTGAGATTTCGTAACGAGGCGCATATTTTAATTTTTTTCGGTGAAGTCGCAATTCTGCGATTCCAAAAAAAAGCAACGTAAAAGTGAGTTTCAATAGACTGTTGTGAGAACGATGATTTTTTTTAGTAACTTAGGGCACCAACATCCACAGCAGAGAATATATATCGAACACGGTCGTTGAATATTAAGTGAAAATGTTGTCGTCATAATATAAGTGGTCAGATCGAAACTCTCATCCGCGTATTCCTGGTAATGGACGTTCTCCGTGCTAATATGGCGATACCCGTCCATTTCTAGAGACGGCATGCGGGATGTATAAAGGAGTACGTAACACGTAAAGGCTGAAAGACTTATTTCTGTTTGAATGAGGACTTTGGAAGCTTTAACAGCGAACTACAGCACAAAATGGAGCAAAATCAGTCGAGGGTCATAATAGTCGTCTATAACAAAGAATAGCGCAAAGCAGTGATTGATGGTCAAAAAGAAGAATAATATTACGTAAAAAAGTTATAACCAAAATATAAAAGTCGAGATCGTAGATGAGATGATCCCGTACCAGGTGGATGTTTTTTTTCTTCGTACATTGTGGAGTATCGTACGTAGTTCGGCGCTGGAATTCCGCTGAATCTTACGTATCGTGCCGCTGATTTCGGTACCAGAGGTGAAATAGATTCTTACGCGTTTCATCGCTTATTAAGCTGGCATCAAGACCATGACGTCTCTGCTTGGCACTCGGCGGTAATAGATTTATCGGGTTCGAGGTCGCAGTTGAAACATTTTCCAAGGCGGTTTTACGCTAATAAATTCGTAGAAAAGAAAAATTATCGAAGTTTATTGTTCTCATACTAATAGTTGAGCGCATATTTTGGTATTTCTTTGGATAATATTTGTTTTTATCGTAAAGTACACACTTTTCGTTGTTCCGTAACGGAATGGTTTCCAGTTCAAATATTCTGTTTTGCGCAAAACGAATTTATAGATTTTATTTACGTGACATCAAAGTGATGTTAGATAAAATTTTATGACCTAAGATAAACTTCATTTAATCACGGTTCAACGACAGTAACAAGGAAGTAAATAAAAATCTGAAAATGGCGAAGTGTTCCGTGAGATTTCGTAACGAGGCGCATATTTTAATTTTTTTCGGTGAAGTCGCAATTCTGCGATTCCAAAAAAAAGCAACGTAAAAGTGAGTTTCAATAGACTGTTGTGAGAACGATGATTTTTTTTAGTAACTTAGGGCACCAACATCCACAGCAGAGAATATATATCGAACACGGTCGTTGAATATTAAGTGAAAATGTTGTCGTCATAATATAAGTGGTCAGATCGAAACTCTCATCCGCGTATTCCTGGTAATGGACGTTCTCCGTGCTAATATGGCGATACCCGTCCATTTCTAGAGACGGCATGCGGGATGTATAAAGGAGTACGTAACACGTAAAGGCTGAAAGACTTATTTCTGTTTGAATGAGGACTTTGGAAGCTTTAACAGCGAACTACAGCACAAAATGGAGCAAAATCAGTCGAGGGTCATAATAGTCGTCTATAACAAAGAATAGCGCAAAGCAGTGATTGATGGTCAAAGTAAAAGTACGTCGTAAGATGATAATGTACAGAAAATGAAACTGAAGTGACTTAATTGGGGGGGAAAATGCCCGTGACTGGTTGGTTGCGCGTGACGTTACATTTTATACGTCCCTGTTCTGGTAAAATGGAGTTCGTCTGCCGTTGACAATGATGGCGTCTCGCGCGAAGTAGCTGTAAAAATATTGTTCAGTGATTTCTTTTAATTTCTTTGTATTATTATAATAATGATTTGGTTAGCGAGTCTATTAGTAAAGGTATCGCATAGTTAAGTATGTTTTTTTTTTGAGTGCATTTTGTAAAAGTTAAAATTAGCCATTTGGATCACAAATGTAGATATATATTGCACATGGCTTGAATGTAAAAAAAAAAATTGAATATTTATAAATAAATTACGTGTCACAATTATTTTGCATATTGACTGGTTCGTGCAACTATTTTTTCACGCGACTGATAAAAATCCTTGAAGATGTTGATAGAGATAAGGAGCGGGAAGAGTGAGGATTTAACGTAATTGCCATATCAAGAGAAAAAACACTCGTATCGTAAACGTACAGTTAAAATTGCGATGACGAAACTTTTTGGTATTGTATGGTTTTATAAATAATACTGGATGTTGATGCATCGGTAAAAGTTGAATGTGTCTGTGAAATATCTGATTTTCTATTGATTTCTATGGATCCTCATGAAGTTATATCGACGTTTTCGTGGGGTATTATTCTGTTCCCTTGCCTTCAGTTCCGTCACTTTTCACAACTAATATCATTCACACTATCAACACTGTAGTTGATAGAGCGGTGTTAAAGTACGGTGTCGGACCCCAAAATCTGGAAAGACCTAAATATCCATATTTTTTCTCGTCTTCAACTAAGATGTAATCTCGGTTCGGTACTTCCGGAGTGCAAAATAATGATATATCGGTAAGAATCTGAAGACATTTCGTCCGTGTGAAACTTCATCTACGTACAGATCCAGAATCGTAAAATATGAAAAGCTTTTAATTCCTAGGCTTTCCAGACGAGGGGTCCGGTACTGTATCTCTGTTAGTCGTGGAACATTTTATATTTTTGACTTTGTTCAAACATACATTCCTTCAGAAAGTACAATAAATGAATTTAACAGTGACTGTGCCCCCGTATATATAAAAGGTAGAATTGGAGTCGAAGTACAGACTCGTGTTGGCACGCGAAAACCAAGTATTTGATCTTTGCACTGCATTCCAAACGTGATTAGAGAATTACAATTTTAGATTTTTGTTTAAAATTGTTTTTTAATCTACTTCCTTGTTCACGTATTGGTTTTATTCTGTTTGTTGGTCCACCCGTTATTTTACTCGTATGTAAATTACCCAAGCAAAATTTTGACTGACACATCTCAAACTAAAGCTCGTGCTTTGAGCTTTATGGACACGTTCTTTCATTTCTGCAATATTTTGGTGTTTTATTACCACATTAAACACGTTTATATTTAAAGTACATCTAAAATCGAATTCTTAACTAAATACAAAGCGGCTTTCATGATCAGTAATTACGAAACCCAAAATTTGCTTGACAGCACGTTAGGTTAGGTTAGGTTTGGTTTGGTTTGTACTTGCCATAGTTGGGGTTGGTTCTAGTGAACTGTTGAGAGTAATGTACAAGGCTTTAATTATGGTGAGTTTGTGTTTATGTCGAAATGTGGAGTTCTGTAATAAATGGTTTAGTTGTAGCTTGTAATGACTTTGTATTATATTTTATTTTAACCCTATTTGTTATGTCGTCCGTGTAGTCTGTTGTGTGAAGTTGATAATCTCTTACTCTGCCCCTAATATAAAATAAGGTTGCCAAAAAATATGGATATCAGGATTGTTAGAGTATTTATTCTATTTTATCCATAAATATTTGTGATTCAGTTTTTATTAAATAAGAAGAAATTAAACCAGCAGCTGAAATGACCTGTTTCTTATTTAAAATTCAAAGAGAATAGAAAATATTTACGTCGTAACTCCTCGGTATTATAATTCATTTCTTGGACACAAGAGGCGCGTAGGTCGCTGCGAAGAATTACGGCCTCTTTTACGTAAAACAAAAATGGTCGAAGTCTTAAACTTGTTATAAAATTAGCTCTGTGCAAGTATTTGGTAAGTTTATGTGAAAATCTCACATTTTAAAGTACTATATCATCTTTCAATTGTGTTTCTATTTGAAGTTCTTTTAGGATGGAGTGTGTATAAACCCTATAGTGAAAAAATGCATTTAAATTTATATTAAAATGTATTAATTTGTAGAATATATATATATATATAATAATTAAAATCGCAGTTCTTGAAGACTGCATATTGCAGCATAGTGATTCCAAACTCTCAAAAAACATTAAGGACGTGTGCAAAATAAAACGTACCAATAAGGATTTCACTGTTGTTTTGATGAACTTGTTGTTACAACTGCCAGTAAAACCTCGATATATCGACATAACTGGACGGCCAAACTTTTTGAGTTCGTTATGTAAGAATTTATTTTATAGAAGTTGAACCTGCGTTTTGTTTTGTGTCTTGTCAAAGAACTTCATTGTAGGGACACAGATTGCAGGTATTGAGGATATTTGGGCCCAGGAGAGAATTGCGTAAAGACGAACTTAAAAATCTGTACTCCTCCCCCAATATTGTCAGGGTGATTAAGTCGAGAAGAATGAGATGGGCGGGGCATGTAGCGCGCATGGATGGGACAAGAGGTGTGCAACGGGTATTGGTTGGGACGCCTGAGGGGAAGAGACCGCTGGGGAGACCTAGACGTAGATGGGAGGATAATGTCAGGCGGGATCTATGGGAGATAGGAGTCGAAGGAAACTGGATTTTGTTGGCCCAGGACAGGGTCCGGTGGAGGGCTTTTGTTAATTCGGTGATGAACTGATGGGATATATTGAAACAGCTGTGCAGTACAAGCAGCGTCATTTAATTGATATTCTCTTGCCTATATACATAACAAAGTTTAGCATTTCGTATATACGTAGAATATTATTATGGTACTATTAATAGTTTCGTATGTTGTCATTGCCAGATGCTTAAACAAAAAGGTATTATTTTTATAAAAAGAATAATGTTATGCTCTGAGAGATTTTTATTAACGTATTCGCAAAACTGCTTCAGGACATTTTGGAGGCCAGAAGATCCATCAACTGCTTGTAGCGTCTGTTGAACACTTCAGAGACATCTTTTGGATCGTGCTGCAAATACAAACCAGTTTCATCGTCGTAATATTAGTCATTCGTGTACGTGTATTTTGTACACACAAACATGATTCTGATTATCATAGAAATTTCAGTCGCCAAGTGCTTATTCCTGCACCGAGAAGCCCAAAAATGCATTTTTTATGGTTGCGAAATAGCAAGCCTGACTGCAATACCAGACCATGTGCCGAGATATTCGAGTAAATATACTCGACTGACCTGCATGACGTGTACGCCTCGCAACGTAAGGATCACAAACTCTTTCACGCCGTCACCTGTTACATCCAGATAGAGTATGGAATGGATCGGATTGGCAAAACTGCGCTGACTTACGAGCGACCACGTTCCTGATTTATCTGTACAACATTCTTGGTATTTGTACGTCAGTATTTCCTGTACACAAAAATTAATATTAGTTTAGAGAAACTTCCTGTTTAAAGCACCTTCTGATAAGAACTTTCAGCGCTCACCTCCTCGGATGTGCTCACGTTTTGATCCGAGTTCAACCGACGTTATAAGTTATTACGTAAGTTGATTTATCTTTGTGCATAATTTCAGCTGTGAAGTTCTTCAATACCTGGAAGTTGCTGCAACATTTTTTGGACACAAAAAAATTTGTCGTAAATATTCACCGACGTGTTTATATCCCATCATCAGTACCTGTGACCAAGTATAATTTATTTTCCCTTTCTGTCATTCTCGCAAGAAAATAACTGACTTAAAACTAAACCAAGTACTAGTAATCGAAACCCGCAGTAGCACAGATCAAAATGTCGTCATCACCTTTGTACTTTGGCATTGAATGAGACTCGAAACTGCAACATCGGGCGTGTTACTTCATCTGTTGTCCTGTTGGATTTATAGATGGTCGGATTAACGAAGTTAAATTTAGAATCTTATAAGAAATACAGTAAAAAAAATTTCATGTAACTACATTTCATTATATAAAATTTTTTGCTCAATTTTTTTAATCGAGCTGATATTAACTTACGATTACATTTAAAAAAAATTAATATTTCTTAAGAGTGTCCATGATGAAATATATATACATATACAAGAATTTAGAGAGAAACTGGCGTCATAAATTATTATTGTTCTAATATTGTTTGTTAAGTCAAATAGTCTCGCCTGGCCGTAAGTTCCCAGTAAAATTTCGTGTTTTCCATCCATGTCCACGTCTGCGATGGTAGAACAAAGAACTGCGTCATAATGATCGCTGTCTGGTAGGGTGAAACAGTCGCTCAAATCTCGCTGCAGCACATTCCTGCCAAAAAATACAAAACAATTACGGCAGCCAGCAATAATAATCAATCTCCAGTTATTCAAATTGACCCTTCCGTCTCCTCTCCCCCCCCCCCAAGCGCCTACATGGCGTATAGTGGGACAGCTTTACTTTACTTACCTTCTGGAAAACAAGTATATATATATATATATATATTCATCAATACTATCAAGTCGCTCCGCGTGGGTCCTGGGGACATCATGGTTAGTTTCGATGTCGTGTCCCTCTTCACCATGGTACCCGTTGGTGATGCCCTACGTCTCCTGGAACGGCACTTCGATGGCGACGTCTTGAGGCTGTTCCACCTGGTACTAACCTCTTCATATTTCAAGTTCGGCGGCCGGTTCTACGAACAGACCGACGGGGTGGCTATGGGTTCCCCACTATCACCTGTCATCGCCAATTTCTACATGGAGAACTTTGAAGAAATGGCGGTGGACGGGGCGACCTTCAAGCCCCTCTGCTGGTTCCGTTACGTAGACGACACGTTTGTCATCTGGCCCCACGGCCCTGACAAGCTCGCGGAGTTCCTCAGCCACCTCAACAGCATTCACGAGAGCATCCAGTTCACCATGGAGACTGAAAAGGACGGCCATCTCCCATTCCTCGACATAGACATTCACCGGAAACCTGACGGCTCATTAGGCCACAAGGTGTACCGGAAACCAACCCATACCGACCTTTACCTCAACTCCAATTCCCATCACCACCCGTCCAACAAACAGGCCGTGCTCTCGACCCTGGTACACAGGGCTAAAGCCCTTTGCGACCACGACAGCCTACAGAGTGAACTGGAGGCACTCCCCACCACCTTCAGGAAAAACGGATACAGCAACCGTCAGATTCAGAAAGCTCTCAATCCGCCTGCGAGGCTGCCACCGCCTACTGAAAAACCAGCCTCGGTTGCCTTCCTGCCCTACGTCGGGACGACCTTCAACCGCATAAGCAGGTTGCTGGCCAGGCACGACATCAAGTCTGTTGGTCTTCCGCCAAAGAAAATTCCCAGTTTTCTCCGGCCGGTAAAGGACGACCTAGGACTGAAGACGCCTGGCGTATACAGAGTTCCCTGCGAGTGCGGAAAAGTCTACATCGGCCAGACAGGCCGTTCCGTTGAGGCCAGGATCAAGGAGCACGAACGCCACATCCGGCTCGGGCAGCCCGAGAAATCTGCGGTTGCTGAACACCGCTTCAACTTGGAGCACAAGATACAGCTAGAGGACACTTCTATCCTCTCCTCAAAAACCGGCTACATGGACCGGTTAATCAGGGAAGCCATCGAGATCGAACTTCATCCTGATAACTTTAACAGGGAAGATGGCCTTCACCTGAGCCGGTCCTGGAAGCCTCTGATCCACACACTCCGAGGACTCCGAGAACGAGCAAGAGTCCGCCGCCAGAACCAACCAGACCACTAGAAACGTTGGTTAACATCGACCAGACTACACAGCGCAACAACCCAGAAGACAGAAATCTTCAAGTAAATATAAATTTTAACGTGAAACTTACATATAGACAACGGACGGTTGCAAGGTGTTAGAAACTAACAGATGCACGGCCATTTCTTCTTCCTCTGTTTCCTGTTGTGGCGTATTAAGAAAATCTGGGGGTTTCAGATTAGATTCTTCGGTGAACAGACGAACTGTAGATACTGGACCTCCAAAACGTACCGACCAGCATGAAAGTACTACTTTCTTGCGCGCATCTACAACCGCTAGCTTAACGTATCCACATTCACAGCCAAATGCTGACACGTGACTGGAGATAAAATTAAAAGCAAGTCCATTAATTTAAATAAAATGAGCACTTTCCATTTTGAGACGTAAATTATATGTAGAATTTGAGTTTTCTTCACAGTAAAACAAAAATTCACTTCATACCGTGTTTCAGTTTTGCAGTGATAGATATCCATCCATAAGATGATGCTTGGGGGTTCAACGAGCTCAGGGAAATGATCGGCGACGTCGACCTCGCTGTAACAGTGGTTTGCTCGATCTTCCCGGAACATGTGAATTTTCTGATCACTCCCAGACAACAGCCACACAACCTAACAATTTATATTTATTGCTAAGTTTGTATAGGGAACACAAGAAATACATTCATAATTTTGGTTGGAAAACCTCATGACAACCAACAGACTGCCAGGACTATTTTTAAAACGGGAATGTGAACTGAATAAGATCCATTGCGTAATTTATCATTAGTTCTAGGCTTACTGGAATGTTGCCACATTAAACTGACCGGGGAACAACCATGAAGATGGATACGGACAAAGCAAAATCTGGCATCATCTCTTCTTAATCGTGTGGCTGCAAAAACATTTTTCATTGCCCCTTGTAACTACGCGGTTGTCAAAACTTCTTTCGTATCAACGTATTTTATTTATTTAAAGTTGTCACGTACCTCCTTATTTGACTCGCCCTCTGCATCGGTATATATTTCAGTATGGTACAGCTGGTATGGAATAAAATCCAACTCGATCATCAAACAGCTCTGAGCGACGCTGTCTAAATTGATCTCGGAACTGGGTTCCCACTCAGAGTAAATGTTCAGGTATGTCTCTGTATTGTGTTCGCTTGGCTGAAGTTAAAAGAAGTAGCAGTTATAGAGATGAGTTGTAGTACTTTCAATCTGAATTCACCTCAGCCACGTAGTTTATTTAATAGAATACGGAATCAAGTTATTACTTAAAGATGGTGATGCTTCTGGAACCACGTGATTTGTTGGCAGTGGTAGTGTTTCCATGATAACAACTCATTCCATAAAGTAGAGCCTTTCAGAATCTAACAATCGCTCGACTAGTCAACAATAATTCTTCGCGTTTCACATTGACTTTTATTAGTTATGTTGGTTATAGTTTATAATGTTAGACATTACTCCCTGGTCTTTTGTCCACTTCTAAAAATATCTTTACATTAGTCTTAAGCGGCCCATCCACGTACGAGTCTGGCTCGGCTCGGGTTCCATCGAGCTAAACTAGTTTGTGTGTGGGGTGTCACGAGCCGAGTCTGCTACGCATGCGCGGTGAAATATATCAGAGCCCGGCTCACGAGTCAAGCTCGCCGAGCCAGACTCTTACGTGGATGGGCCGCTTTACAATTTTGCAACACTTTATATTCCAAAGAAAAATCTTCACTCTCTTGGACCCTGATTGCAGTAAATACGTTCCCTAATAATAAGCAATATTAATTCCATGAACACACCTTTATAATTGTGATTCCTATCACAAAGTCATCACTTGATTGAGACCTATTAAATGCATCAATTGAAATAATTTCTGTTCCATCTGAAAAAGAATAAATCTCATTAAAGAGACGCACTACAAAGTGGTAGTTCAGTGATGTGGGTGGGAAATTTTTTATGAAAAATATTAGAAAGCATTTCAGGAAATTTTATCTTTATTCAAAAGAATCACCCAACTTAGAAAGTTTATCAATGTACTATATTTTTTTAACACATACACAGCTGAACAAGTAAAAGTCTTACAGCGTTTAATGTAGCACATCTGGTTGTTTTGTTGCCTGCTAGATATTAATTAATTTTTGTTACTAATTAATATAAAACACCAAAATAAGGACTGCATATTCAAATTAATTGTCTTTGTATTACATAATATGCGAATGACTTCTTAACCAACAAGAAATGATTTCCAAAAAATTTTCCCATAAAAATCTTTCCGGAGAATCAAATGTCTGCAAAGCCATTAATGGCTCTGGAATTTAAATAAGTGAATAACCATCAGTAAGGATTTACTTACTTGGAATGTAAGTGAATAACACTTCTTTCACGGTCGGTTTCAAGAATCCGTCAGAGTCCCCGGAATATTCAAATGAGAAAACTTTACGGCGAAGAGATGCGGCAAGAATCTTGTTTGCACCATTTGACATACAGAGTTTGGTGAGCGAATACACATTCCCTTGAGAGGGTAACACAAAATAATGTGCATCTATTACATTTTCCATTGCTCCTTTTGATATGGCCATCCTGTAAATAGTTACCACAACAAAAGAATTCCTCAGTAAAACATTCACAGGAAATTCTCCGCTGTCATGTTATAATTACGACATAGATGGAGGTAAACCTCTAAAAGAGAGGAGAATCTGAGAACTTTGGACAGATCCAATAACACATCAGCACAGGACGTTCATATCTATAAGATTATATTTGTAATGGACACCGAGATAATTCTGTTCGGTCTTGCCTGACAAATTTCTCATTCACATAATTTAAAAATCTTATTACTTTCGATTATAATTATTTTCAAAATTTCATCTTAAAAATTCCCTTCCATAACATAAGATGTTGTCACATAGTAGCACTTCATCTGTCGTGAAAATATAGGAGTGTTATAAACATATATAAAAGACACTAATGCCATACGTGTTTCAACCTCAAGAGGTCATCATCAAGGAAATTAATTAATTTAATCAAAAGGTTTAAATTGGATTTAGAAAATAAATAATGAATAGGGTGTATCACAAAAGTATTTCAAGCGACACTGCACTAGATGTTGTTATTCACAGATTCCGGAGATGTGATGTAACAGAGACGAAGCTCCTGACTTAGAATTAAAGGCATAAAAATGTGCTGCTTGGGTTACCACATATAAAAATTAATCCCCAAAACTAGTTACTTAAAGCACAATGACCTGAAAATCATTCCGTGAGCAGCGTTTTACGAAATGTATAGAATTTTATCCACGGTAACTGAAATGTACAAAGAAAGTAAATAAAATAATTATATATAAAATGTATAATCAATTATTACATGAAAGTATGTGCTACACCATTTGCATCCATATTTTAAAAAAAAAAATTAGGAGGAATGACTGCGTAGAACAACTCTGTCCCTTTAATTGGGTATTTTACACGATTAAGACAGGAAACGACTGCAAACTGCCTAAGTAAGATTTTGATACATATTACTCCTTTTAAATTTTATACTGAAACATTATAAATATTCATGGCCCATTTTTTCTCAGTACAATATTACTGAGAAATAATTACCCACTTTACGAATATATGAAGTTATCATATATTTGAATTTTTTTGGAAATAGTACCAAGAGTTAATTTAATTTAATTAAAATATACATTTTTCATTTTGAGATATAAATTCAGCGTAGAATTTGATTTTCATCACAGCTTTTGATTTACTTTGAGCAACAAAAAGCGGACAGAAATCATGACAACCGTTGTACGTCAAATTTAAGAGCTAGAATGTTTGGGCAAAAAATATGGGTATCTCGGATCCAGATTAGTCAATGTTAAGTTTGCAGCTGACGATGCAATTCTGGGGGATATTTCCTGCGGACATCTTCTTGCTACTCATTCCGCTCTAATAGCTGTACAAAGTAAATTTATAGAAATTGCTTGGTTTTGTTGAATATAAACTCAGAATAACAATATTCAATCTTCGGTTCGGGCTCTAGTCATGGATGCTACTAAACTTTGCCTGATGCATTAAATGTGTGGAGTATGACCATAAATTAATCTATTACATCACTAGTTACCACAGTTTCAAGTATTGTAATGTAAGGCCTTCGAAGAGTATTTATGACAGATGTCAAACACATAAAATTAATAATAAATATCATTAGATTTATAAATATTTTACACATTTCCCATTTTTATTTTTCTATGTATTTGAGTCTATTTTCTGGCTATATGGAGCATGTGTCACTTCTGCAGTTAATTCTGAATATACTGTATTTTTAAATTGTCTTGACATTACTGATGTCTAGGTATGAACTGTTATATGTATACCAGAGTAAAAAAATGTTTTTTGAACATAGTTTGTCGAAGTAAACAAATCAAACATGTTATTACATACATTCTTCCATTAAGAAGAGCTGCGTGTCTTACAAGACACCAGTCAGAAATTTTACTGGAAACTCAACCACAATGAACTTGACGGTTTTAAAACACATCAGTCTTAGCTGTCAATCGAGACTTTTTTCATTTGTCACTGACCTGGACAAAATTCATCTTACTGTACAATTAAATCCACGGAGGAATCCTTGAAATGAAAATATTATCGTAAAGAAATATCCTCGTAAACACACACATCTCTCTTGAGCGTTGAAAACATCAGAGTTCATGAAGATTTCTGTCTTCTGGGTTGTTGCGCTGTGTAGTATGGTCGATGTCCACCGTTTCATTGCCCTGATGACGGAGGCAGTATCTCTGAAAAGTTGGTAAACATCGACCATACTACACAGCGCAACAACTCAGAAGACAGAAATCTTCATACTCACCGCTGTGAAAACCTCAAATCTTACATCAGAGTTCATACTTCAGATATTAACAGCAAGTTTCTCAAAAGAACGGACACTTCCATGTCTTTTCGCAATGTTTTATCTATATGATGCTCGCTAATAAGAGCATAATGGAGACAGGTGTAACAGCAGTTATCTATAATCAGCAGCCATTTTGACATTATCTCTAATTGTTATAGCAAGGGCAGAGAAATACTGTAGAGTTCTAGGTGAAGATCAAATAATTGTTAGAAAATTTCTACTTACTGAAATCCCATGCATGATCACACAAACTACATACAAACAATTCATTTAGAAAACAAATGCAAAATAATACAGCTTTGTTTAGAATCATTGCCTTTTCAGGAAAATTACACCCCCACGCCCCAGTGAAATTTCATTGTCAGGGGCCACATCGTCCTACTCTTAAAATATTTACCCAGCAGTAAAGGCAGCTGAAGCAAAACACTGTTCATGATTGTGAAAAGATTCAAAATTGCCTCCTGCACCTTTATGACACGGTGGCTTTCTTTTTTTTGCAGAAATGCTTATCAATATAGTTTCTATTTATTGTCTAGGTTAGATAATGAAAGTCAGTTATCGCTGTAAAAATCAAATCAACTGCAAAAATCTTGTAGCGACAGATTTTGTGTTATTAATGTAGGCCTAATATTAAGAAATGTAAAGTTACAACTGTGCAAAAGAATTTTAATTTAGTACATGAGCTAATGAACATTAATTATGTGTATATATACTTATTCCCGCCTTATTTCTGTAAGATCCATTTCTTGTTCACGTCACTATCACTGTAAAATGGGCCAAAACCGCTCTCTGCCCAATCCTACCAAATTTATATTTAATATTTTTGTCCTAATAGTTGCTTGTATCCATGAAACTTGTAAGTAGTACAGAAAAATTTTCACCGTTCCCTCAGTGAGTCCAGCAAATTACAATTCTGTAAGAGGTATGTCACCATAAACCACTATTGCTAAAAATAAAGTTTATTTTTTTAAGTTAATCAACTTGTCACCTACTTAAACTTCAAATTCCGTATTTTCTCCAAGGCCACAGACTGTACAACTCAGGTCAAGATTTGAAAAGTTGGAAACACTGCCTTAGTGAGTACATTTCTTATACACTACAAGCTTCAAACAAAAATAGGTACTTGTGGGTTATCGGGACACATCACTTTAAAAATAGGTTAGGTTAATGTGTGGATAAATTACATATACTTGAAAGTTATTATCCACACAGATTAACCTAACCTAACCTAACCTATTTTTATACTGATGTGTCCTGATAACCCACAAGTACCCAAAAAATACCATCTTTATCATCACAGTTATAGGTACTTGAAACTGGGTTACCACTGAACAAGATCAAAAAGACAAGAAGTATAATTTGTAGCCTAAAACAGTAATGCATTGCTTATTATACAGTTCCAAGTTGAGCCACTGTAATAAAACCCTCAACTTATCCTATTACATATATATGTAAATACAAATACCAACATGGGTGAAATATTCGTTACATTTCCATTTTTTAAAAATGAGCTTCCAGCATCCCATTGACTTCATTCTTTTAGCATAACAATGCTTGATACTTGATTTTGCAGCTAGAGAGGGCAGAAATCACATGCGACATGTTACATGTCTACGATGATGCAGTAAGAAAACTATTTTCATGATGGTTTTGTCTGAGGTACATGAAGTTGCTGGAAATATTGCAAAGCATTTAGCGCTGCCTCTAACCCAACATTATATATAGGATGTACTGGTGCAAGCTCATTGTTTGAACTGCCTACAACATTTGGTTTTCCACGTACAAAATGCTGAGCTACTGATAGGCCACTAAGCGTATAACACGTGTGGTAGATGTCCCGTGGCTTTGTAGGCTTATCAACGAGGCCCCCTGATGAATTTTGACAGCAAATCAAGATGTATTCTTGTAGAGCTTCCTGATGGAATAACCACTGTTCCATGCTTACTGCATTTTCATCTTCTTGCACTAATATTCTATGGAGCAAAGGAAATGCTCCACCCTGCCAGAAAGAGTAGCAGCCATCTACAAGCTTGTTTGTACGGCCCTGAAAGCCGCCTTCGAATCGCATTTGGCGGTTCACAATCCACCGCAGGAAAGACTTGATGTCACAGAGTTGCTCCTTCCCTAATAGCGAAAGCGCAGCCAAACCACAGAACGCATAACCACCATGAGCCTCCATACCCGGTGACCCAGAGAAACCCCCCTCGTAAGTCTGACAGCTGGCAATCCAATTGGCTGAGTTATCAAAGAGGGCATCTGTATATATGTTAGTAAGCCTGGCAACAGCTAATGCACAGTATACCCCTCTAATATCTACTTCTCCCCCAGAATGCATTTGGAATGCACCGTCAGGAGAACGGACAGACCAGAGAAATTTTTGCAGCTTTTCCCTGTCGATTATGTTATATGCTTCCTCTGTTCCCAATGTGCAAAGTGCGTTCACTGCTGCATAGGTAGGTGCTAAATGTGCGAACTGCCCTGGACCTCCAGCAAATCCACCATTTGGGCTTTGACACTTTCCAAGGAATTGAGCTATCTTAGAGATATCTTCTGGTACCAAAGTTTCATCTAGCAGTTCCAGGGAATGTAATATCCAGTAACATAGCCATGGACGACTAGCATCTAGACACTGGTAAGCATTGGGCAAATAAGTAAGAGACTTCTTAAGAAAAGCAGCATGATTAATTCTTAACAGATTGGGTGCATCTATATCAATTTCTACCATTTTGGAAAACAAATCAAAAAGTTGCTCTACAGATTCCTCCACCTTCATCTGTTCTTTAGACGTTAGTGTTGGACAGTTTTCATCCTTAAACCTCTCTTTCTTTATAGCTTCAAAGGATCTAACATTTGCTGCCATGCTGAAGGAACAGCTTACTTGAACTGTTATTCTGGTATCTTGATCCTTGAACACAGTACACCTAAAACAAGCACACAAAAAGCATAACAATCCCATACATGGTATAAAAGTAAATTGTTCGCTTTATTAACTTCTGCTCCTAAAATAATTCTTATAAAACAATGTTCTCTGTAACTGATTTCAATGTATGCACATCAAAATATCAACATGATTTAGGCCCTAATCAATTTTTACCATAGAGATTACGGTGCACTTGTGGACTACATGCACACTAGAATTCTCAACAATTTCTATTCAATATGAAACTGAATTTTATTGTTAAATTTGTGATATCATCTTCATTAAATTCTTAATCTGAATTTTTATTCCAAAACATTATTTGGTACACCTGACAAAGTTCTCACAGCGAGAAACTTGTTTAAAAACGTTGAAAGATAACACTGCATTTCCAACTATAATTGTATCGGAGAAACAGAAATACACTAAGTATAAGTATAGTACCTTTAAATTGAATATACTTATATATTACAATTTTGTCACCTTACGCCATATTAGAAACAATGACCAAGCGATAAAGTGTTGCCAATAACTACACATTGAAACTACCCATCCATGAAAATTAACTGTACGTTATAAATTATTTTATATTGTGAAAATACAGTCCCTTTGCTATAAATGTGAAAATTCTCATCAATAATGTGTGTTAACAATATTTGATGTTGATGCTAAATAAAAATGACGTTGTCGCCTTCGTTGGTTATGTTGGATATTTATACAGAAGTGTTACAGGCTAAACTACAAACACGTTGTAATTCCGGAACTCGATCTTCAATTTGAAATATAAATCTTTTCGAACAGTTTGGATATTATAGAGTTTGGTGAGTTCGTTTTTGCAGTTATATTTGATGCAGTGCACAAGTAGGGTAAGTATTTTGAGACTGAATAAAATACGTGTCGTAGTAACATAGGTTTAAAGGTTAATGTTATCACTAATCCCGTAATTTTGACCTACAGCACTGTGATAAATGGATGACCTAGCCCATTCTATGGATTTATGTTCCATCCACAATCATGAGAGGACGATAATTCATATAGACATTGATTGCTTCTACGCTCAAGTTGAGATGATCAAGAATCCAGCTTTAAGACATTGCCCGTTAGGGATTCAACAGAAAAATATTATTGTTACAAGTAATTATGTAGCACGAGAATACGGGATTCAGAAATGCATGCTTATTAGTGAAGGTTTGCGATTGTGCCCACAATTGGTGTTGGTGCGAGGGGAAGATTTATATGATTATAGACAAATGTCTGCCAAAATTACAAGCCTCTTACACAGGTTCAGCCCTCTAGTCGAAAAACTTGGACTGGATGAAAATTTTGTGGACGTTACAGATTTGGTTGCCGAAAGACTAGAGGATAGTACTGACCAAAGAATTGTAGATGGTTGCGTATATGGTGATTTGAATGAGAAATGTGAATGTGGTTGTAAGAAAAGGTTATGTATAGGCTCCTGTATTGCTGGTGAAGTGAGAAGTGAAATTTGTAATATATTAGGCATAACCAGTTGTGCTGGGGTTGCTCATAATAAGCTACTTGCAAAACTGGTGTGTGCAACCCATAAACCAAACCAACAGACTACTGTCTTTCCCTGCAACTCTTTGGCCTTGGTGTCAAGTCTTCAAAATGTTGGTTGTATTCCTGGCATTGGCCACCGCATGTATGAAACTTTGCAGTTTCTTGGTATTTCAAGTGTCACAGATCTTCACAATTGTGATCTTACATCTCTGCAGGAAGCTCTTGGCAATGACATGGCCATCAAAATCAAGAAACTTTGTTTTGGTATCGATGATTCACCTGTAAAACAAACAGGTAAACCTCAGTCTATTGGGTTGGAGGATGGTTTTATGAAGGTATGCTTAGAAAGTGATGTGAGAGATAAATTAGCAACTCTCTTACAAAGACTATTGAAATTATTTTCTCACGATGGTAGAATTCCTGGCTCAGTCAGAGTAACTGTACGCAAGTATGACAGTATACTGAAATATAGTCACAGAATGAGCAGGCAGTGTAATGTAACTGCATCTTTTTTTAGGAATAGTGCTTCCGACAGAAATGAACCTATTTCACCAAAATCTAAGGAAACTCTTATAGCTGTGATTATGAAGCTGTTTCATAAAATGGTTGATATATCTAAACCATTTCATCTTACACTTCTGGGTTTAGCATTTACTAAATTCCAAGAACGCAAGACTGGCAAGAGTTCAATTGCATCTTTTCTGACCAATGATATATCTGTACAGTCAGTATTGAGTTTCAAAAGTGTGCTATCAGAAGCAGAGAAAATGGAATATTCATGCATACATTCACCTCCACATATTTGTGTGGAAAAATCAGATTCAGAATCTGAACCAGAACCGTCTCCTAAGAAAAGTCGAACGGGTAAAAAAAGATTTTCTAGTGAAGATGATTCTTTGCCCAACAAACTAATATCTGAAGGTTCTTCAGGTGATTATGTTGACAATGCAGTGTGGGAGGACAGTGGCTTAAAATCTCTTAATGAACAAGAATTGGTCACACAAAAAATACTTGCGGAAGAGTCGACTAGTGGAATCACAGGAACAATTTCTCTTGATTCACGGATGAATGCCTGTAGGAGTTCCGATGGAGTGCTTGATGTGGCAAATGACGAGTTCCAGTGTCCACATAATATAGATGTAGATGTCTTCCATGCATTGCCACATGACTTAAAGAAAGAACTGATGGGTGCGTGGAGAATAGGGAGGGACAAAACATCTCCAGTTTCTCTGTCTAAAGAAACCATGTTACATGCTAAACCAAAACAAAGGTCTATTTTGCAGTACTTTATTTCAAACAAGTGATATATTTATGCCATTTCATATAAATTATGGTAAATTATGTTGGTACTGCTGTCTCATTTTTTAACATTTATTATTATTGAGAATAAAATGTAATGTGTTGGTTTGCAAGATCATGATCCTATATATTTGCTATGCATTAACATTTATATAATAAAGTGATTGGTTGCGTGACTTCATCTGTACAGCCAGTTCCTTCCAATATTAGACTGTATCATTTATTTGAGTAATTATGGTGTATAGCATGCCACTCTGTTAAGATATATGTAACAACTGATGTAAATATGTGTACTTGTTGATAGTCATAACAGTGCAGCCTTAAAATTCAAGTTTTTCAGTATGTTTACAGCAGTGCAGTATGAAAAAAGCATTACAAAGAGGAAAATCTGTGTTTATTGCAAGTAGAAGTTAAAATTATATGCTGAGATACCCCATTGAGTAAAGTGAGTGACTGCCTCTTGGTTGGGCAACTGATTCGGTTTGAGTAATGCTGTGATTTTTCCACCTTGCCACCATATGTAGACCAGCACTGATCCGTCCATGCTCCTATTTAGTTGTTACTGGAGGGAATAAATCAGCTAGAATAAGAAGAGCTGACTAGTTACTTCCATGTAATGCTGAGATAAATGCATGGAGCTTTACTGCCAATCCCCCCATACATATTAATACCATGGTGATTAAGTACAGAGAGAACTTCCAACCAGGATATGGATTTGCCATGCCACTTGAATATTGTGACACTGTTCTTCCATAATCATTAAAAGCATCAGCAACAGGATCTAACTAATAAATTAAACTACCCTTAACATTATTTTTTTTATGTATTTCATTTCTTTCATTCTGAAGTGTAACCCTAAGTATATTGCAACATTGGTTTTATAATTACCATTTCCTGCATGTGTGAATCCACTTTCCTTCATGCCAGTTATAATAAATTCTTCTCGGGCTATCAGCTGTGTCAGGAGGTTAAAGAACTGCATTTTGAAAACCATTCTCATCCAAAGGGTACTGCTGTGGCTGGAAATCAATTCTGCGATATGTATACCTACCTACCACTTCAGTATCCTGAGGACGACGATGGTTCTCAAAAAAAATTTTGTTTGTTTTTGCTTTTCAACCACCTGATACATTTGGTAGCCAGAAAAGAATTTATTATACCTACTTTGTTGCCATGAAAGCTCTAGACCATACAGCATGCCGAACTTCTGCAACCAAACTGTTTGCTTTTTGAAGCCGCAAAAGTACATGAACCCCATATAACTGTGCTTTCTTTTAACTAGGGGTGTTTCAGGTAAGTTCATTAAACAATAAATATTGTCTTGTTAAAAAAGGCATTAGATGAATTTTCACTACACTAGTTCATTTATACATCAATAGTATTCATTAAATTTTAAGTAAACAATTATCACTCAAATAGTTTACTGCTATCTTGAAAAATAAATAATTTAACCAGTAGCCTAAGTTTACTTTATTTCAACTCTAAATAAATCGTGTTTCTGTTTATTATAAACTAGTTTGAAGATGAACCTGTAATTTCACTGCAAAATATCCAGAAAAAATTTCATATCTTCAGTTTAGTTTATAACATAAGGGAGCTTTATGTATCGATTAGAAACAGTGAGAAATGTCATAAAATCACATGATTGCATATTGTATAATTTTATTAAATTGAAATCTTAAAAAAAAACCATTTATCAAGGAATCATTAATACAACTTATGGAAGACAGCCACAAACAGCTGGCGCCAACATTACAATTATGACATTTACCACAGTATCTTCCAACCTTCTTAGAATTTACCCTCACATGTGACTACATTTCTGACAGCATATGATAAGTCTTTGTGATCCATGTGGTTGATAAAGTACAAGGTGTTTTAAGTAATGTTGTTAAGTGTAATAATTAATTAGTGTGCTTTAAGTAATGTAGTGAAGTGTAATAATTAATTAGTGTGACACAGAATTAATGAAGGCTGTTATAATAAGTTGCAGGTTAGTAGTACTAAAATAATATCAGATTATTTTTGTATTTAAATTTTACTTGGGTCTCTGACTTTAATTATTCCACACTGAATCAGCAGGCCAATACAGCCACAGTTTCAGTAAAAATTCATGTAGGATTGGACAAAATACTTTAATAGTTTATCACAGTTAAACAATCTAAATTTGTGATTTTGTCCAATCAACAGTGGCCAGCTGACATTAACATTAGTGCAGTAATTATGAGATATCTCAGTTGTAGCCTGTGTATTTCTCATTAAGGACATCTCAAATTATTTTAAAGGCAGTAAAACTGAATAACACATCTACATAATGTATGTGTCAACAAATTCCGTTTTTCTCATAATAATAATGAAAATAAGAAGTCAAGCCTGATACAGAACTCCACTACATGCTGCCACCCTTACGTTTGAATATAATCACCAGGATGGTCAACAGTATGGATGTTCAAGTACTGTACAGATACAGGTTTGTCTGACAAAAATGACATGCCTATAATAATGACAAGTATATATTTTATGCAAATTTGTAACTTTGGTTGAATAACTTAATTCCAGTTTAGTAGGTCCTATCATTTGAATCTGCTGATTTTATTTATACCTGTTGCTTTCTGTCATGAAGGTATGATTTAAACCACTGACCAGCTATATTTCAAATTCCATAAAAAATTAGTTTTGATAGTAATAATTCATGATTTACACAATCAGTAATGGCCACATTACACAAAGACATTCATGAATATATCTTGAACTTAACTTGCTATATATTTACAATAGCAAAGAGTGTTGTTTTAAATCCAATGAGAACAAAAAGGTTGTCAAATTATTTGCACAGAATGTTCTTTCCTGTTACCACTGCAACCAGCAACCGTATTCCATTAACTTGGGTGTGTTAATGTCATTTTCTGTATTAGATCAAAAGAAAAAGAATGTGCATAAGTTTTATAATCCTTTTTAATTTTACTAGCCATTTCAGTAATGCATAAAGTATTATGGCCAAAGGATATTCCAATTAAGAAAAGTGTTTAATAATAATCAAAGTTTGTATCATAATATTTTCTGTTTTGTTGAACTCCTGAAACTGTATAGTGTATTAAATATTCTGGATAATACTCGTTATCAGAAAATTTTACAATCACATGCCCATTTTCTTTTTGGGCAGTGTCGTATCTCAGTGCGCTCTGATCGTAACCAGGACTTATAAGAGGTGGGATGGTCATGTCCCCATGACCTACGGTAGTATTTGATATCAGAACTCTGACGAGAAACATCACCTTCACTGCGGCATTCTTGTCAGAATAATAGCTGGCATAGTGTGAAATGGGTGAGAAGGATACCCCTTTTCCATATCTGTTTCCCGTGCTATCACCATGAAGTCTCCAATCAAAGTTATTCTCGCAAATATCGTGTACATTACTTTGTCTTGTTCCATGGAAAAGTCTTCTTTCTTCAACATAACCTCCAAGTATGCACTCCATCTCACTTTTCTTTAATAGATAACAGCCTAACAAGTATGGATTTTGTATTCGTTCAATTTGAACGACGTTAAATCTCTTTTTATTTGTATTCTTGAAAAGATGTTTGACTGTGTTGTATTCTTGCGTAAACTGTGTAACATCAATCTTGATGAATGCAGAATTACTGGGCAGTGGACTCCAGTTTGCTGCTAAGGGCTGCTGAAGAATGGCTCTGTGTAGAGGTGTGCTGCTAATAGGTACAACACATCGCTCTTTTTCCCTCTGAATGGCTTGCCGTTTCTTCTCTTCCTCCAGTAACTGTTGTCTTCGTGCTTCAAAATATTGTGGGTACGCGGCATATTTTTGATCTTCATAAGAAGACTGAGCTTTGCTCTGGGATGAATATGGTCTGTGCGAAGTTGACTGGCCAGATGTAGCTGAATGAGTTTCTGTCTGCTGCTGCTGCAGACTACTGAAAAGGCCTCCCATGTTGCCCTGATAACAATTTTATGAATATTATGTACAGTCTAGCAATTATTTTTCCACTGGCCAATTGAAACCACTTTTTTTCAATAGAAAAATATTTCTAATTTGTTGAACAGGAAGGGACTGATAATCAACTTGTTTTCACAGGTTATATACGTATGGCTGTCAGCACATCAAACAGCAATTAAAGTCCCAAAATAATAATTTTGCCTGTTGTCTTGTCTTGAAAACAAGGTGCTCAGGAAGATATTTTGATCTAAGGGGGTGAAATAAGTGGGGAATTTAGAATATTGCGTAACAGGGAGTTTCGTGAATTGTACAGGTCACCTGGTATAGTGAGGATAATGAAATGCAGGAGGCACAGATGCATGCATTGGGTGAGACGGGGGGTGCATACAGGATTTTGGTAGGGAATACTGGAAAACAACTACTGGGCAGACAAAGAAGGAGATGGGAGGATAACAATTAATGGATCTTAGGAAAGTGGGCTGTGAGAATGGCAAATGGATGGAGTTTGGCTCAGGGTCGTGGCCAGTGGCAGGCTTTGGTGTTGTCGGTGTTGAACCTGCGGGTTCTGCTACCAGGGAGTTAGACTTTAATAACATCATCTTGAAATTATGTACCTTTAAAAATTTCAAACCAAATTTTATAAGTTTTCATCAAGAGAAACTTGGAAACAATACAGTCAGTAACAAGGGGGCCGTCCTTTCACAATTTCAGAGGGTGCTCAAGCATTACAAATTCCCCCTCCGGCCAATCTCAAAGGGCTCAAAAGGCAGAGATGACAATAGAATTTGAAGAATCTTCGTCAAAACCAACCTGACCACACAGAACTCAAATCATTTCCACTACCAATCAAACACGCAGAGCCCGGAAGCTTTGTGGAAAACTAAACATTCAACAACATATTTTTCCAGACCTAGTACCTACTACCTTATAAAACTTTTTTTCAGAAAAAAATCAGAAACAAAATATAAAGTTAGGAGTACTCACTTGCTTGCGTCACAGAATTTACTTCCTTTCACGATCGCTGACTCTTATTTCCAGCGTTTTGTTACGAGAAATGTTCTCTCACCAGCAGCGTACTGAAACTGAGACAGTGCACGAGTGCTGAACGACAGAAGTGCGGGAATACCCTAGTGACGTAAAGAGCGCACGAAGGCCACGAGAGTCCACGTGACATTTGTGTGTCTCAACCTTCGAGTAAGGCTCGATGCACACGAGCGAGTTATTTTCGCGAGCTCGCCGCGTCATTTTCTCGCGCGTTTTAGCAGTACATGTGAAGCAATGGAGCAATGCACACTATGGCGGTGACGCCGCGAGTTCGCCGATCGCCGCGAAGCAGCAGACTGTGTGAAAGCATTGGGCAGTGCACACGTGCTTCGCAACCCTCGCAACTGCTCAGAGTCACAACCAGCATTTCTAGAGGTATTGCAAGCCTCATCGCAGAATCTTTACTTTTGTTGGATGCATCCAGTTTTGCTGCTAGCTCATCAAACGACTTTATACTCATACGACAATAATTATGAAATTTACTTTCATCTTCTCTTAAATCTATAAACATTGTCACGAACGCCCCTTTTAACAGCCGTGAACTAACCAACGGGTGTGTCCAATACTTCCTATTGCGTTTTTTAAGGATGTATTCATAAACGAAATAGGCAAACACTACACGTTTTCTTCTGTACACATCCATTTTGGTTGCCATCCAATCTAGTACTGGTGGGAGTTTTTCGGCGAACTCGCAGCGATGACGCTACGTGTGCACTGTCACGGGTTTCCTCGCTGCGAGCTCGCGCGACATTTTCTCGCTCGTGTGCATCGAGCCTAACTTCAAGCGACAGTGTGTTGTTTTCTACAGACAAATCTGATAAAATATTTAACAAGAGGTTGGCACACAAAGACATGACCCTTTACTTCAGGAACTACTTTCCGCTCGCAGGTGCAACGCGAAAGAGTTCCTCAACTTGAAAGCGATACCTATTTCCGTTATCATTGATGCGTCTTGCCTATTGAAATTTCAGGTTTGGTGCAGATCGTCAATTTTCAGTTAGGCGAGTCCCAGGCATGGAAAATTTGAGAGTTCATATTTACAAATTATTGCATTCTACACAAATCATAGGCCCTATTTTGCCAATTCATATAAGCCTGCCTTAACATCTGTTTCAATATGCGTTTATTGTTCCACTTTTGTGTCTCTGCTGGACGACCTTGGGAGAAATTCCCTCGGCGAATATAGTCACGG
>NW_019060254.1:332300-362687 GCF_000696155.1 Zootermopsis nevadensis
AGTTTTTCAACATGAACATTTTTTATGTTAAGCGTAGTCATCGAAATCGTGTCGTGATGATACTAATAATATTAAAAATAATTGTTCTACTTCGCTTTCTTAAGTTTTTTATCATCTCTCTTATGCTGTTGGTTTTTGTGTGGCAAGAAAGTGGATGATTGTGAGAGGTAATGGGGAAAAGAATTAGGAATTAGCAATTATGATAACAAGCCACTGGAATTTTCTTGGAGGGACTGAAGAAACCCCCCCCCCTCACCAATTGTATCTGGTATCTTGCCAAATGAGAAATCAGCAATATTTTGAGTCGCCAGCCTCTATCAGCATTTTCAAAAAAATGTTACAGATAATTTTTTTCCGGTAGTATTTGAGAATTACTTCAAAACTAGCCGGTTGGAAATCTTCTGGAAGCACTGGATATTTCATTGACCTGTCAGAAGTATGAGATAGTGGTATCTGAGAAGTTACCATCCAAATATTTGATCAGGAATAACAGATATGAGATAACAGCGATGTTTGTCTATGAACCTTTTTGTGTAATATATAGCAGGTGAGTGCAACCTGCTAGCAATTGATCTCCTGTGCACCTATTAAATCAATGGGTAGCCTCCACTGGCACATTTATGATTACCACCGTGAGAACCTGATATCTCACCAAGGCACGATTTTCCAATGTCTTTTAAAATTGTTAAAAAGATGTCAATTTCTTTCTTAAAATTAATATTACGACGTGTATTTTTATTCATAACTTTATTTTCAGTAACCTCAGTGATTACACGCATCTATAACACAATATTTCTTAGATAAAGTTTACTTTTACGTACGTACTCTAAGAAAAAGTGAAATATAAAAAAGAATCCTTAAGTATTTAAATACCGTAACATACATTCTTCTAAAACTGTTCTAAGCAATAATTTTTGGACATTTATCTTCAATTATACGATCACAATTCTATTTTATCTGTTAGGCAGCTAACGGCTTGTTCCGAGTTTTAACACAATTATTCTAATAACATTCTATAGTACAGGGTATCAAAACACGTTATGCTTTCATCTACAACTACAGCTTGTAATTTACTTGGTCCAGAATACATCATCGCCAAGTCTACAATTATGTTGATAAAACACCGGATGGTCAATAGAGTTAACGTACTGATATAATCGCAGACCGTTTACGTCCTGTAGTGCTAGTCGAATGGCATTTAGAATCTTATGCCAACATGGCTGAATTTTCATATTTGGTCACCATATTACCATTATTCATTGACTTTTCAACGGGGAAACACCTTGGCAGTGTTGTCATGTGATAAAAAAATTCTAGCTTTAAAGACTTCCTGGGTGATCACTACAATTTTACAGAATTAAAGTCTGATCTTCCGGAGACAGTCTTCGTCCGCGATGATCGAGTCTCCAAAATTTCAAACTTTTACTCCACATCAGCTGTTCAAAATTTAGTTACTGTGAAAATTAGAAGTAGTGATATCCTTGAACAGTTCAATCTACACGTTCATAAAATATTTATCAATTGTCCTTGCCTCTGGAGACACTCTTTGTATCTCAGGTGGTAAAGCAAAAGCCAAAATCAAATTCTGAAGAGGACTTTAACTAGCGTAAGTGGCATCTGGAACAAATGTAGGAAGTTTCTTTGCTGACTGAGTCAGATTAATCTTAAATTGTACTTAAATCATTTAATATTAAACTTAACAGTCTGTTACTCCTGATGATATTCAATTCTTCTTTATTACGTCGTCTCCTTTACAGGAGGTTGTCGACGTAATATGAACCGGATCCTTCCATCTTTTTCTCGGACTGCATTTTTTCCATCAACGAAGTGAGCATTAATTATGTTTGTGCATAACTGGATTTTATTTTCACAAATAACACGGCTTTTATATTAAACTTGTATTTTTTATAAATAAAGCTTTTAGAGGAAAATACATCGTGGCAAATGAGAGCAGCAACTTGCTTTGGAAGTAACAACGAGATTCATTACAAAAGTATGAAATGATAGTGTTTATATTTAAATTTAAATTACTTTTCTGAAGAAGTGCACCATATTTAACCAGTAACTAAACAATATTATCTGTGCTAAGACCCTGAATTGCCTTGAATACTGAATTCTGGCATTAACTTAGACGTCTTTGCATTGTAATATTAACAAAATTAATTTTTGACTATACGATCGTTCAGAACTTCATAAAATTATTATTATTATTGTAATTATGCTTGTACCATTTTGGTATTTATGGTCTGGAATGTTTTCAATTTAATCCAATTGCCGTGTATTAGAATATTCAGAAGTAACTGAGTTTCAAAAGACCCTTATAACAATTTATAATACGTATAATACGCTTGAAAACCGGCTTAGCTGGAGATTGGCCATGTTCAATACATTTCTCTTAATGAATCTATAACTGGCCAGTAGCTGTACGTATTGATTTCGCGAGTATTAAAATTCTTATCTCCGGGTATAATGCATGTGGTGTGATACTGTACTTGACGACGTGGCAATTCAGTCTTTGAGTCTCGCGGCAAGTCCGTTGTGAGACGATGATGTGACCCAGCGTAGGTCTGATATATGTGCAATGACTATTCTTTCCATTAATATCGAGACAAAGAACCATAAGGGTGCATATTCAAATGTTATAAGTCCTCGAACGTTATAATTAAATTCAGAGTAGTCCCATGGGCAGGCATTGAATTGCTTCAATAAGAATCCTGTCGAGAACTCCCACGTGTAGACCCACAAGAGGTAATACACCCCACGAAGGAGAAGGGACACTCTTGATCGCTTGCAAGCTGCGTATATGCGTTCCATGACCATCCCTGATATGCCGTAAATGGCCAAAGACCATACGCTTGTGTAACCTGAAACAGTAATGGTGGCATATAAAATATTTGTTATAGATATATCCATGGGGAAGGAAATGGGACCTGTTGACCAGAGTTGATCGTCTCATGTAAATTAAATCACAGCTTCCATTCACTTCCGTATATTTTAATAGCTGACCCTGATAGCTGTTAACCTAGTTTTCTCTTTAGCGTAGTGTCCGAAAGTAATTGGTATGGTCTTTGGTTCTTCCTAGAATGAAGAAGAACTCAGTTCCTGATTAGAAATCTGGTTCTAATCACATTTCATAATGAGGTGATAAGTCAACAGTGAAGGGTGGTTGGCGATAATTGCAAGAAACAAGGGGGGGGGGAAGTTCTAATGAAGTTTGTAGGTTATTTTAGAATGTTACAGTTGAGTAAGGCTACGGACTGGGCGACCGGGGTTCGATCCCCGACGAGGGCAGAGGATTTTTTTCCCTCTAGCCTCTGCATCCAGACCGGCTCTGGGGCCCACCCAGCCTCGTGTCCAATACCAGACCAAGTCTGTAAGCACTGTGAATATTCAAATAATAAAATTTCTCAGGTGATTAATAGGTTATTTAATAACTCAGAAGGAATACTAATTTGGAATGAATTTCTTAGTTATACTGTTTAATCATTACAGTTACGTTTAATCTTATTTTTAATATCCAGCGTAAGAGGATGATAGTGTAGTCATTGAGTTGTTTGCAGTTCATTAACAAGGAAAATATCTTTTTCATCGAGTATATGAATTTGTATTTATGCTAATAACGCAAAGATCTTACAACATTTTATATTCATGGTAAAAATATTTGCTGCACTAATTAAGAAGAAGTAATTAGGAAAAACAACATGCAGAAACCTTAATTAAAATTAGGATGCTAGGATAAAACTAATTCAGTTCGAAGCAATTTTATAAAAATGGTTGCATCCTTTTCCTTCTTATAACAGATGAATAATCAGATATATAAAAGGTATTATCGTATAGTTAGTTACCTGGGAGTTTCCAGTTGCCACTGACAATGAACTCCCAACCTGCAGTGAAAAGGATTTCAATGAAGAAGCCATGCAGACCGTATATATATAGTCTGAGCCACATTGCCAGGTTTGAACTATGTTGTATTTGTGATGCTTGAAGCATCTCAGCCCCTGCATAAAAGATCATTATCACCCTTAAGAACGTTAGGTCTACTTAGCCTGTTATGGATATTACAGAACAGGAACTTTTTAATTTTTTGCGTGACTTTTTTTATATCTAAAATGTTTCGGTTGCTTTCTCATGTCTCAGCTTCATGCCCAGCCTGTTGCAACTTCTTCGATTTGCATATCTTATTTATGAATACCATCACAGTGTAGGACATCATGCCACTTCTAGTCTGATTGAATTTACTGAAAAATGTATTTAACATCGCTATCGGTTCTTCAGATTACATAACATCGAACGATGGGCTGATTGATTAATAATAAATCGAAAAGGATACGGAAGGAAGTACTTGAAATTTTCTGAAGGGGCTGAGGAGAACCGCGAAAAGAAAGCAACAGTATTAATCACTCGGCCGCAATGTTCTGTGTCCCATTGCAGTTTGCTTTATTTGTGTGACAGAAAGAACGTTTTATAGAAACTAATTCTTTATTAGAAATACATTTGAGATACAAACATGCGATCATTAGGTTGGACGTACAACATCGTTTACACCGCGATGTTACCGCTACTATTTAATACGCTATTTATATTTCGAGATATGTATTATTTTACGAAACATAAAAGGTCTATACTATTGCGTATAAAGGGAATGAAAGCATTCAGGTTCAGGGAAACTGTCGCGTCCTCTTAATTCTAAGACCATCAGAACAGCTGGATGAAGTCTTCTTGTACCCATGCACTTCCTTGTTCTGCGGTCGGCTAGTATTTACAATTTCCGTTCTTGCATCCGTCTATTGCAGTGGTATTCAACCTGGGGTACGCGTACCCCCGGGGATACGCGAAAATATCTTAGGGGGTACGTGAAATTTAAAAAAATATTATTTTATGATAAACACTGAATACTCAGTAATGTAATTTATTTAATTTATTTTAGATGTAGATTATATACTATGTATAACTTGAATTATACACCAACAACTTTGGGGGTACAAAGTTGAAGAGAAATTATATCTGGGGGTACGCGAACAAAAAAGGTTGAATACCACTGGTCTATTGTATGAGAATGCTGTCAACAAGTGCTGTAGTTAGTGCAGGGCAGCTGTTTACAATTTCGGAAGTTATGTTAAGTTACCTTACCTTCTTTATGTGTTGTTATGATACCGAACGTTGTTTTACCACTGAGTTTACTCACCAATGTACCTCATCTCGGCGCCAAGATTACAAGTGGCAGACGAGTCTGTAGCCTTTTATAAAACAGTGACAAGGTCGACGTAGTTAACAAGTTGTGCTCTACATGAATTTAAACTTTAGCAGTAATAAATACACCACACGAAGAGGATGTTCAGTTTTCCACTGGGATAAGAATCGATTGTATCGTGATGTCATCATGGAATACCTTACGAAATTAGGGCATAATATCGCCTTCGTGCTGTTAAATTTGTCATGCTTTATCTCTAGCGTTCGTGGATATTGCTTCGCCACGAATATCAAGGGGGTTAAAAGGCAGTGGTGGATAAAACGAACATTTCAGTATCGTCGTCTCATTATGGCACCCGATACGAACTGAGCAGTGAAGGAGGACACTTTCTTTCGGATTGGTCAGTTTGGAAAACGAAATACAAGAGCGTCCGTAACAGTTTCAGTTGAAATATTAAGTAATTCAATATTTAATCATATTAATGTTTGTTGTTAAAGCAGGTGGAACATACCGGAACCATTTTTTTTTTGAAGTGGTGAATATTAAACAGAATAAAAGGAAAATAATTTGAGTAAGGTTTCAGTATTTTACTGACGGTGCGCTGCGTAATCTCGTGAACTGACCTGTTTCAGAGGTGCTTACTGCATCCATCATCAAGGAGATGATCGCCCTACGAGACCACAAAGCACACAATCCAGAAGATATATTTAAAATAATTTCTGACTTCAATTACCTGTAGTGCAATTTATTATTTTCTTGCATATTTATGTTCTAAATGAAAATCAAGGTCAGCGGTGTTTGCAAAATACTCAAAGAACGCATTCTGAATGTGTTCTCCATTGAAACACACACGTTAACTAGTGTTAATAATGGGAATAGTGAGCATAAAAAAGTGCTTTATTTTCTCCTTAAATCAGCACTCAGAGGATTGCTTAGAATTTCTTGTATTAAATACCACAAAATTTGTTCGTGTTTGGTGCCCCAGCTAACGTGATTGCCAACCCAGGTAATGATATAAAGAAATTTAAAAAATTATTTTCCACAGACACTACCGGCGATACGCCACTGCTTACCTAAGAGTGCGTTACGAATCTGAAAGGCAAATTTACGTTGCAAGAGAAATCACGAGACCGTGCAAGGGTGTAATTCCGAATTAGGGGCTGTAAATCAGGTTCAGGTGGAGGACGAGCCGACTATAAAATGCAGACACTACGAGTTCCCCTGCACGAGAGTTTCTGAATTGCAGATGGCTCATTACAGATTCCATCTTGAATTTCCTCGGCTCGAAATAATCTGTTCCGTAGTTTCCATTTCCACAGAAACACACACTTATCGCTGGATATTGGGTACGCTGTAAAACATTTCGAAAAGAAAATGTCTCTCTTCTGGAGTGGTGCACCGTACAGTCTGGTAGATGGTGACTGATTTTTCAGGAGAGCTTTCTGCCTCCAACATGAGGGCGATTCTACCAGACTACACCGTGCAACATCCAAGAAAACAGGCATCCTCATACTCGTCGCCGTGAGAATATTAAATCTCGCCAACTGCGAGACATTTCATTGCAATAAGTTATAAATTCTAAAAGGGTATCACTGATTCAATACGAGTCAATACTGACTTTGTCATTTAAACAAGTCTGATGACAAATCATGCCTATCCTTATTTCTTAACTGATTACGTGGCGTAATTACATTAACTAATAAGAATATTTACAACCGAGTCCGAAAAACTGGAATTCTTCCAGTTCTAAATTCGTCTAACCAATACACGATTTATTGACATACCTACATTACCTCTCTGCTAAAAGTAGAAACTCGCGGAATTGAACTCTTGGTATCTAAGAACGTGTTAGACATGCTTTGAGTTCAGTACTCCTTGTATGTTACATTGAGTCACATCAGACGCTTTAAAAAATTACTGGCCTCGGGTACAAAGGTGTTTACATATTTATTTCTCTCACATAGTTCTATTTAAAGGAATCTATGTGCATAACAATCTGGACCTTATCGAGAATGAAGTTCAGTTTCTTCAAAACATAACTCAGTTCCTTTAAACGATTATCGTCATCATAAGGCTAATATAATAAATAATTTATAAGCTCACGTTCATGACATCACTTAAATTTGCTACGTAGTGACTGCACTTTCGTGCTGGCCAAGCCAAAACGTACAGACGTCATAAATAAAGCAAGACCATCTACTTTGAATTCCCGAAAACCAGATATAAATTTCTGAACACGTTCAACTCCACTGATAAAATATGATTTAGTGAGCTCAGTAGCACCAGTGATACTGCATCTGTACTTCGTAACTGTTAGCCGACATCTTACATACAAATGCTTTCATTTCCTTGAAGGAAGTCTCTTCCAGGATGTCATTCGACGGAAGAGAATCGATTGCAGATGGTACTTTTCGTTTTACGTATGACACCAACAATCTCTTCGTGTCTACTTCAAATCCGGTGAAATTGCGTATAATCACGATATCATTATATTCTAATACGCGTATAAATGTAAGTAAATAGCCATTAAGAACGACAGAAAAGATAAATACATTAATAATTACAATTCATAAAATTACTTTTGTAATCATATAACTATTGTAAATAGTATTTCACGACGCTAGTGATAACAGGTATCATCATCCAGTTCTCACAACTAGTGAGTACAAGTTATTGGTATCTCTTCCACCAATCAGATCTAAAAAGCCCTTTTTTAACAACGGTGGCCTAACGAAATTACGTATATTTCTTTTATACACTTAACGGACCTCACGACTAACGTATAGGTAGTTGGATGCACGATGTACAGATACGCGTTTGTACGTTTGCGTCAATCTAGTGACACATGAGCGATCATGGTTCGATGTTTTTGCTGCACAGAGGAGGGAATTTCAGTGATCCTTGTAAGGAGATTATTCACTCCACAGAGCAGAACGATACAACAGCCTCTACTGTATGAGCACTGGTATGATACTGAAACTAGAACTAGACTTATATGAAGAGTGAAAATTATTTTATTCTCCCTAGTACAGAGTGTACCTGGCGCTTAAATCGGAATACCGAGATGAACAAGAACGAATGAATCCCACGGAGAAATTTGTTTTTATAAATGAGCTTAAAAATCTGTACTGCTCCCCCAGTATTGTCAGGGTGATTAAGTCGAGAAGAATGAGATAGGCTGAGCATGTAGCGTGCATGGATGGGACAAGAGGTGTGCACCGGGTACTGGTTGGGAAACCTGAAGGGAAGAGACCGCTGGGGAGACCTAGACGTAGATGGGAGGATAATCTCAGGCGGGATCTATGGGAGACAGGAGTTGAAGGAGAATGGATTTTGTTGGCCCAGGACAGGGTCCGGTGGAGGGCTTTGGTTAATTCGGTGATGAACCTTTGGGTTCGGTAAGCCATCTAGTTAGTTAGTTAGTAGACACTTAGCTGACCAAGCATTTGCCTGCCTTTTATGGAGAGCGAATTCTGTACCATGCTCACGAAATTCGAGATTCTGATGTCGATGTCTGGGGAATAGGGACTCTAATCTTAGGTTCCCGAAGTGTCAGCTCCCCACAGAGGTTAACCACGTTCCTCCGAAACGTTTATATCTACATACAAGTTCACAAGGCGTTGCGACCCAGAAGTCCATCATCTGATGTTTCAGTTGGAAAAATTATGTACCTTGAAATAAGATCTTATCGGGAAGGAAATGGGACACGTTTAAATCAAGGCCTACAAGTACGTCACCAATACAGACGTAAATATCATCAAAGCCAGTCAGGTTAGCACGCTTACTGACCTAGATTCAAACCGGGTACCTTCCTAAATACATATCAGACGCGCCGAGCGTTAAAATGATGTCAGGTAAATGGGAACACAATTCTGAACTTAAAACGTATACGAATAAAGACTAGTGTTATGCTTATTTCAGTTTGGCGTTAATTTTTATTTTGTACAAACAAAATTATTGTTGCAATGTAAATTCTTTGGCTCTCAATAAGGGCTCGGGTAAAAAATAATTTGTTTTGACGTAAGTCCTTCTTACAGAGCACAGAAATTAGTTTACTTTATGAAATCAAATAAAAGTCCTGTGTCTGTAAAACTGATGGTCGTTCCCATTTGGCCAGCCCTTGTCTGATAAGAAAATGCCAGTGGATGGTCTAAAAATGTGTTGTTGTTGTTGTATACATTTTTCTTTTTGTTAATGAATTCTGTGGCTTAAGAATTAAGACAACTAGAAGGTGACAATTTTTTCACGACTTTACAAATATGATTATTCATTTCTTCGTATATTTTTAATTTCGAAACTGCAATTGTAATCTTAGATGAAGAATTTTATATTCTTACCCATTTTGAATGTGAGTTGTTTGCGTTTTCCTCGTCCCTATAAACATAAATATTAAAATAAAATTATTGTAATTGTAGACATACCTGATGTTTTGTATCGATGTCAAACTTTGTCTCTCACTGTAAGGAAAGAGCACAGATTGAGGGAGAACGTAAGATGGTGGGAATATTTGGACGTAAGAGGGGCGAAGTGACAGGAGGCATGAGGAAATTGGCCAATGAGGAGCTTCATAACTTGTACCCTTCACCAAATATGGTCGAATCAAAGAGCTAGGCCGGGCACGTAGCGCGTATAGGGAAAAGGAAAAAGGATTATACTAAAATGGATCTTAAGGAAATCAGGTGAGAGAGTGCTTCAAGTTAAAATTGGGCAATATAGTTTCGGAATTTTAATATCTATACATTCCTAGCCTTTCAAAATGAAAACGGTGATAGATTCAGTGCAAATAATATAAAGTGCCGGGAATCTACTTCTTGTTCTTGAGGTCCGTGGTTCAAATCTTGACTCCAAACACCGTCATCAATTTCTTTGGCTACTTTCCACAGTTCCTCCAGGCAAATACGGTCATAATTCGTAATGATATTACTTGGCGCTAAAATAATATAACTTACGTGTGCATGCGCGCGCAGTCATTTTAATAAACAAAGAAACATTCACGCTTCATATCTACCTCCCAAAATACTTTCAACGTACAATATCGTCATATATTGTGTTCTAGCTCTTGAAATAATATGTATTAGTTGAAGAAACGCTATTATTTACTATTTTGGAGGTTCTCTGTTCGAACCTTGACTAGGATACCGGCTATTATTGAGGTTTTTATGACATTCTAAAGGTAGATGAATCAGTAACTTTAAAATAACATTCGACGGTATATATAGTCTGAACGGCAGAAAACACGTCGTTAAACTACAAATAAATAAATGAATAAACGAAAGTAAAGTAACTCACTAAGTTGATCCGAAATATTCGAAGGACATACAGAACGTGGCTGTCTACTTTTACATCGGATGGCACATATCAAGGTTACTGGCGGTCAGTTGTCTGGCGAGCTCGGTTGCATGCGTACCTGGTCCGTGATGCTTTAGCTATGTTCGGTATTTATTGATTTACCTCTCTACTACACACACAGCGCGTGGCAGTCAAGCACAAGGGTGGAAAGGGATGCAGTTCGCTGGAAGCTGCTACCGGCTGGAGAAGGATATTGCCACTTTCGTCTTCCACAAAGTCAAAAATAAGCAAACAGAAAAAAGAAGTTGCTGTCGACACTCTTAAACCGCGATATATTACAACAAAAATTTAAAAAAAAGATGTAGGAAGTTATTGTACACAATTGTTAAAGATATTTAAAAACTTGATACTGCTTCTCAGTAATATTGTTCGTAAGTTACCATCATGTCTTTTTTTTTAAATGTAGAAACTCAAGAACATGCAACTGGTCGAATCAAAGAGCTAGGCCGGGCACGTAGCGCGTATAGGGAAAAGGAAAAAGGATTATACTAAAATGGATCTTAAGGAAATCAGGTGAGAGAGTGCTTCAAGTTAAAATTGGGCAATATAGTTTCGGAATTTTAATATCTATACATTCCTAGCCTTTCAAAATGAAAACGGTGATAGATTCAGTGCAAATAATATAAAGTGCCGGGAATCTACTTCTTGTTCTTGAGGTCCGTGGTTCAAATCTTGACTCCAAACACCGTCATCAATTTCTTTGGCTACTTTCCACAGTTCCTCCAGGCAAATACGGTCATAATTCGTAATGATATTACTTGGCGCTAAAATAATATAACTTACGTGTGCATGCGCGCGCAGTCATTTTAATAAACAAAGAAACATTCACGCTTCATATCTACCTCCCAAAATACTTTCAACGTACAATATCGTCATATATTGTGTTCTAGCTCTTGAAATAATATGTATTAGTTGAAGAAACGCTATTATTTACTATTTTGGAGGTTCTCTGTTCGAACCTTGACTAGGATACCGGCTATTATTGAGGTTTTTATGACATTCTAAAGGTAGATGAATCAGTAACTTTAAAATAACATTCGACGGTATATATAGTCTGAACGGCAGAAAACACGTCGTTAAACTACAAATAAATAAATGAATAAACGAAAGTAAAGTAACTCACTAAGTTGATCCGAAATATTCGAAGGACATACAGAACGTGGCTGTCTACTTTTACATCGGATGGCACATATCAAGGTTACTGGCGGTCAGTTGTCTGGCGAGCTCGGTTGCATGCGTACCTGGTCCGTGATGCTTTAGCTATGTTCGGTATTTATTGATTTACCTCTCTACTACACACACAGCGCGTGGCAGTCAAGCACAAGGGTGGAAAGGGATGCAGTTCGCTGGAAGCTGCTACCGGCTGGAGAAGGATATTGCCACTTTCGTCTTCCACAAAGTCAAAAATAAGCAAACAGAAAAAAGAAGTTGCTGTCGACACTCTTAAACCGCGATATATTACAACAAAAATTTAAAAAAAAGATGTAGGAAGTTATTGTACACAATTGTTAAAGATATTTAAAAACTTGATACTGCTTCTCAGTAATATTGTTCGTAAGTTACCATCATGTCTTTTTTTTTAAATGTAGAAACTCAAGAACATGCAACTGGCACAGTATACAACTTCTACATATTTTTGTCTCTTTCTTAGGTCTTTGAACTCTGGAAATATTGCACTGACGAGTGTTACCTTTAACCGCTGGAAGAATGCTGCCGAAGTCACCGGCAGCGTTGAACTTGTGTGATAGCCCCCATGTTTACTGTTTTCTGTTCATCCTCCGCTCATGTACGTCCAGCACCTGCTTTCAGATTAGTTCTAACTTTCCACGTCCTTGTCGCCACCTGCGCATTATTAAAGACCGTCGCTAGGGATCGTACTTGTCCGGTATCTACCGAGAACGTATCGAATATAGTTTGCGTCTTCACTCGCTAGATGTCGCCTGCTTGCTCTTAACGGAAGGTCTCGCAGTACATTCGTACCAACATCTCGTTTTTATTACTTTGAATATTGAAATGGAAAGGATGTGGAAGGAAGCGGTCGTGGCCTAATTTAACCCCGTTTCCCATCTAGTTTTTTAGAAGGGACCTGAAAGTTCATCAGTAAAACAAAGATTAATTTCACATTTAACTTAAAAGGCACTTCTTCGAAAAAATTACGTAGGCATATAAATAACAGTAAAGGAGGGAAAGTGAATAGTGTACGCACATAACATAGGACCATCTACATACGTACATTTATGCAGTGGTTTATTGTAATCTGCAATAATTAATTTGACGATCACAATATTGTTGATGACATTTCAGTTTCCAGCAAGGATGGCGACTATATTCTGGAATGTTGCGTCATGTAATCAGGTAAACGTTTAACGACATTTCAGTGGTCCTTGCTGCCTCCATCATCAGGGTGAACACCCTACATGATGCAACATCCCAGAACACTTAAGTTTTATTTTAAGGTAGATTATCTCAAACGTAACAAGAGCTCTGATTATGCAACTAACAATGCAGGCTTCCAATCGATATGCGATGCCATTCGATACATGTTCATAAGTAACTTCTTAGGGCAAACTTCTTGAGGAGGTAGGGGAGAACGGGGTAATGGCGATCAGGCACTTTTCTGACGAACGGTACCAGATAGATGCTTCAAGCTAGTGCTGACATCCAGTGCTTGATTCAGTGAAGTGCAACAGCGAATACCGCCATTTTCTTCCGGTGCAGTTACCGAGATAGTTAGTTGCACGTGTCTGATTTGTGCTCCAGTGATCTAATACTTTACATTTAAGTATCTGAGGTGAGTGAACTTTCTTTGAATTATATTGAATATTGACGTAGATAACCTCAGAAATCCCCGGGCTTTTATGAAACCTGAAGGTTCATTATCGTGTTCACAAAAGCTCGCCCTGTCATGAGCCACATGAATCCAGTCTAGATTACATCTTATTTCGAAAAAAAAATTCATTTGATTCTGTCCTGCATATCCTAAGGTTTCTTGTACCAATTTCCTGTACACACGTCTCGTCTCATCCATTCGTAACACTACGCAAAATAAATGCTGACCTTCGGACATAACTCGTTTGATTGTTCAGCTTTGCTACGTTTTGCGTGTTGCATTTGTGCGTCCGTTGTACTAGAATAACTGCACACGCTGTATTTCTGTGTCTAGAGATTCATGAAATTGGCTACACGAACTAGGCATACGAGTAGTGTTTGGTTGGTTACAAGATAGGAACAAGTCTGAAGTGCGTGAGTGTGCCCCAGGAGAGACCAACACAGAGATACGTGTGGAATACAAAGTTCCTCAACGCGGCTTGGTGGTCTCCTGACGGACAAGCGGTCCTCACAGCGTCATTGCCCTTCGGACTGTAAGAACGCACGAACGCTTACCGTGTACCGTTATCGTTAACGCAGATGGGTGGTTAACCTCCTTCGAATTTCAGAGGTGTCGTGATTGAGTTTCGTTCGTAGGAACTTACTGTCCTGATTGAACGTGTTCTTGGTATACCTTAGTCCGTCCATAAAATGCCTTAAAGTAGACCGTGACGAATTTTATGTACTTTTAAATTCGTAATTATTCTACGTTTTGATTATATGTTACCCACTAAGTTAAAGCAAGTGTCGTTGTGCAACACTTTATTCAGTCATCACAATATTATTGTAAAATAAAGATGGCTGTATTCTGTGTTGTAGCGCCGTGTTGTCTGGTACTTACCACCGTGAGAATATCAAATCCTACTTATTGTTATATAGTCTTACATATAAGTATTATTTAATTTTCGGTTACATATTTTATTCTGAAGGTTTCTGTCTTCTGGGTTGTTGTGCTGTGTAGTCTGATCGATTTCCACCAACGTTTCAGAGGTCATACTGCCTCCATCATCAGGGCGATGAATGTCATTTATCTGTGTCTGTCTTCAGGACTGACAGGAGAGATTGGTGTTGCTGTTCGTTACTTTTCGTTACGAACACTCATATATTGAATATAACTAATTTATAGGCGTTATCATTTATAGAAATGTATTTAAATGTATTTTATCAAATACATTGATTTTGATGATGAGATATTGGTCTGATAGGAAAATATTCTCTTATATAAAAAGACTTTATTTCAACCCTGATGATGAACGGATTATGGTCTTTGGAAATGTTGACACACAGTCAAAATACTGCACGGCGCAAAACTAAGTCATCAATTTTAATGTGTATTATTGATATAATAATTTAATAGATTTATTCATGCTATTTTGATAATACCTGAAGACTCTTTGCAAACCAAACGGCATATTTTTCTGTTCATGAATGCTGTCGTGTAAAATGTTTGTTTGAAAGCCGCTGCTCACAGAGACAGCATGAACACTGATTGATTGTCTCTTTGAACTTCGGGCACTGTTTGGGCTTCCGTTGTAACAGATTTAAAGTCCGACGAAAGAGAATGAACTCCAGCAGGCTCAGCGTTTTACATGCTAAATGATGCGAAATATTGAAGCATACAATACTTTCTGTTCACATGCAGAGTGATGCGCAACGTTTGAGGTATTTTGGAACTCGAATGCAAGCACCTGTCTGAAGTGCTTCCTCTAGTAGACGACCTGTCAGAGTGTTTCCGCTGGGAGGAGTATTGTACAAGACGAATTGAAACCTTTTATTATTCAGCTGTAATGTGCGGTGATTGTGATGTACAGACCCCTTCCCCACTACCCTGGGGAGACACTTGAAATATAAGACGTCCTTATCAATGACGGGACTGTCACTGGTATTAAATTTGAGAGTTACGAAAGAACAAAGCATACAAACGTTTATGTGCTTATGAACTTAGAATAGACCATTCGTGGCTACTTTATCTGAGTGAGTTGATGTAACGGCTGTGTCAACTTCATGATAAGGACTAGGCAGTAACAGTTCAAAGGTTAAGCTTGATTGGGCTATGTTGGGTTATGTTACGTTACGTTACGTTGAGTTATTTGGTTACGTTTTGATGGGTTAGGTAAGGTTTTAGTTAGGTTTGTGTTAATTTCGTATAGGTTATGTTAGGTTGGGACAAATTCATGACAAGGTGACGCTGATGACAACCCAAAGGTACGCTGACCAGAGGTCGTTGAAATTTCAAGGTCATTTCAATGTCATTTTTCTGACGCTTATTTCTGTCGGACAATATTGATTAACTTTTATTGCTAGGATGCCTTGTTTTATTTCACTAAATGGCGCAAATGTTGTAAATGTGTACAAATGAAATGCAGATTCATATGGTAAATATAATCTTTGTTACTACATGGACCTCATACACTGCAGGGCCAGATTTACATTTTACTACAAGTAGTATACTGTATACCAGAGGTTCCCAAACGTTTATACCTTACGCCCCCTTAAAACATTTCATAAATTTCCCGCCCCCTTTCCAGAACAAGTGCAAGCAAACAGATTTGACGTAAAATTTAGCTATGAGTATACAGCACTGTAAGACAACTAAACTATCTCAACCAAGCAAAGAATTTTAAAAGTGTTTCTCCATATTTCGTTAAAAAAAGTTTTTCATACAATCAACACCCCCCCGCCTCCCCAGGAAACCACTCGCGCCCCACCAGGGGGGGGGGGCTCCCCACACTTTTGGAACATCTGCTGTATACATATTCTGCATCAAACACGTTTAATATAATTCATGTTTCTCTTAGGCTGAAAGTTCTGCCAATAAAATCAGTTTTGAACGCCTGTTATGTATCTTTTGATGTAGATATACTTTTATTTGTATCCCATCTTTCAATGACAGTTGTAAAATTATCGAAGAGAAAAATATAATTTTATCCGCTTTAAATCTAAAAATGTATGTACATTTAAATACGAATTCTAAACACAGAAGTGACTCATACAAATTGCTGATTTAGATAGAATGGTGACGAGCTTCATAGAAACTACTTTTTAAGCCCTTCATAAAATTCGTCCTTGACATTGAGGATGAACTAGATTAAATGGGCATTATACTCTCATCGTGATTGATTTGCCTTGGCCATCAATACTCCGAAGAGACAGTTTATACATCTCTCAACAGGGGGCAGAAGCAGTCACGTAATCAACGCAAAGATTTATGACTCCTCAGATTTTGGATGAAATTTGGAAATCTGAAGGTTGCGTAAAGTATGCGTTGCGCACTTCAGTTACTAGTGTATAGAGTATATTTTTATTTAAATAACAATATTGTAGCTTGGTACTAGAGGGTAAAGTTGAGTCTAGTTCACAAATTTTTAAAATTGTAACCCATTACATAAGTGTAAACTTGCTTACGTAAATATCACAACGTCGTATGAAGCAGGAAGGTTATAATTAATAGTGCGTATAAAGCATATTTGTATGCGGGCGGTTGTGACCTGTTTTAAAAATGTGTTCCAACACTTGCCTGGAGAGGATCAGTCAGGATATCCAAAGTTCGGATCAAGGGTGGAATACGGACTTTCCGAAAAATAAGCAAGATTCATAAACCAATATACCGCGCATTTAATATAAAGGTTTTTCTGTAAGTTTTCTGCATACAAAAACTAGCATCTTAGAGTATGTTTTTGACACATTTAGGCCGAGTATTTTATTTTTGTTAGTGACGGTACCTGTAAAGTTGGCAAATCATGCAGTAACGTATTATTCGCGCGTTTTTCGTGTAATTTTTTTGCGAAATTAAGGAGTAAATTCAGTTCAGTTCAAACCGTTTATTTCACAAACGATTTTAAATTTCATTCCGTAATAAAGAGATCATTATGAACTCAGTTGAAACCTGTTCTGAATAACAGAGGTAGACCTAACGCTCTCTCTCTATCTATCTATCTATCTATCTATCTTTATCTCTTCTGACGAAAATTACAGTCAGTTTATTTTTCCCGGTTATTAACTGGAGCAAGCCAAAGTATTCCCGTTTACTTCCAGTTTCAGAACCAAAATTTCATCCTTACGTCTTGGCTTTTTCTCTCTCGTTAATTCCGACTTATATTAGTTGTAGCGGTTCCAGTCTCCTTTATTTCTTATTTCGTTTACCCACCTCGTTGAATTCTGTGTATGAAAACTCTGAGAGAGTGGATTCTTTCTGGTGCAGGAGGAATATTTATGCGCTTTATTCCGCCGGATCGGCAAATACCGAGTTTGTGACTCCCTTCCACTCAAAAGCACGTCTCTGTCTCTAAGCAACCAATGCATTGTCAGTCGAGACTGGAAGATTGAGTGAAGAGGTGTGGGGTGGGGGTGAATTCTGTATAGAAAGCTGATACCTACAACGCAACAGTTTCTTTGCAAGAAATGTTTATAAGGTGACATTAGATCCAGAGCTGTGTTATTAAAAATCGCTAAAAAGGAAGTCTGTCGAAACTGGGGACGGCATTCGGTGTATGAACTTCGACACGTCTCCTCGATGTACTTTAGACAAGCGTGGTCCAACTGGCAGACCACGAGAAAAATTCGGCCCGTGACCACTTGTAACCAGGCTATGAAATTATTTGTTAATTTGTTGGTACTTACTCAGCTCATTTCTTTTCTTTCCAATCGATACCAGGAGTCCTTTTCTAGGGGTATAGCGCGGCCGGGGTGTGATAACTAACCACATCAAGAATAGCGCCAGGTGGATTTCCTTCTCGGCCTTTAGCGAACGGGAAAATTATTCTTAGACTGAGGGAAAAGAGATGGACCACCATTCCTTGTTTAATGATATTTTTCACGATTTCTCGGTTATAACCGTATTTTAAGTATTTCTGAGCATAGTTTGACACATTGTATATAAGCATCCTGTTGGACTTTGTGTCTTTAAACCAGAAACTTCGGAGGTTGGAGTTACTTAAAACTTCAGGTTACCTTTGGTCGACTCCGCTAGCTCTATGCGCGGGCTCAGCTGAGTAGTTTTTTTTTTCTACTCGTCACCCGAAGACGAAAGTAGAACCATCTACCGACGCGTTGTGGTTTAAAGCCAGCAAAATAATTATGTCTATGTATATAGTCATATTCTCAGCAAACAATTTAGTTTCATTTAAATAATAATTTATTATGCTCTTACAATTGATTATTGTTTAATCCCTCTGCTATTACAATAGTAACTACATGTTTACATTTAAATATTTGGTTCTCTCAAATTTTTGATTATTACTGTGTCGGTGAAATATTTCTTCCTAAATACGTATATTGTAATGTTTTCAGTTCGTCTCTATATGTAGGTCTATGTAACGATACAACAATAATTAATTTTATTATTATTGTGTCCTTATGTTGTAAATATCATCTGCCTATGTAGATTATAGGGAATATATAGCAACGCGAAATTATCCAGACGATTCCTAGGTAAACAGTACTATTATCTATCGCTTACATTTTAAAAATAAAAGATGAATTTAAAAATTTTATGACTGTCGCTGCTATTATTGAGTCTTGATTAAACCTCTAAACACAACCAGAATACATGATTATTTAATAGGAATAAAATTTCAAAATCCTGTTAGTTAATTTGAAAATTCTGCTTCTGCCTTGATTTATATACAGAATGTTCCGGAACTATGTACACACGATGCTGACGTATGTAATGATGGTGTGAATACATCTGTTTAGAACACTCTGTATATCTCTGGATTCTCCATAGCCAGTAATTTTGAACGGCCTGAGTGCTGCTAGGGACACACTGCAAATACATACATGAGGGTGCATATCAGATGAGCGGCAGAACGTGAACACTGAATGTAACTTTTCACTGATTTCCAACTGAAACCCAGGGTGTCCACAAGAACACTGGATCGCGCCTCTAATGTAAAAGCCCTACCGTGAATCCTATTATACCGGAAACGAAAATGACAACATGTGCATTTATAATAGACTAGCGGCATATCACTGGCTTCACTGGACACGTCTCGTTGAATATTATACAGAAAATCTATGAACCCAAAATCATCTCTGAGACTCAGACCCATGAGATTTTTCGGGTTTTAGACCTTAGTTCGTGTAATCTCCTCTACGAAACGAACAAATTTTGCCTTGGAGCCCTTTACATCTTCTGCCTAGTTTTAGAGCTACATAAGATCGAACCCAGGACAGTCTTCTGTGGTGTGGCGTTTGTTTCTTTAATCTCATTTTCGAAACAAACATCTTTGGTCCTGGTACCATTCTTCTACCATGCTTAGTTTCAGAGTTTTATCAATCGCCATCAGCGGGTATCGAAGTCATGACACTTTTCCGGAGTTTTGATCCAAATTTTGTGCGAATTGATGTATCCGTTATCGAGCTGTAAGCGGACAAACACTTTTCCCCTCATCTAACATGTATGGTTCAGAAATAAAGGTTGTTTTATGTTCAAGTAATCATTCGTTTACCTATTGAATACATTTATCCTGTCTAAAATATATTTACAAATACACGCTATGTTCTGATACCTGTACCAACTGTGAAGTTAATAATTGAGATGTACTGAAAACAAGCTGATTATAAAAACAGTTTATGACCCTCGTTAATCGTAAATCTACTTTACTGCTCTTTGCTGTATTGACACAGTTCGTTTAATGTCAAAGTGGTGTTCCTAGTTTGCTTCCTATAAATAAACTAAGTTAGTACGGTGACAAGTACAAGTAGCTGGATTCTGCTTGTGAAGAGTTAAGGATCTAACCAGTGGACGAATGGATGTAAATCTGTTGAATGTGATTTCTACCCAGTATAATTCCCATATGTATGGAGCAGGACTGTTGGAAGGTCAGTGGCATTTAAATTTCCTTTAATGTCCAATTTCTTTGTATGCTTTGATATGTGTCAGAGTACTTGTTTACTTCAAAATGAACAAATTGTATTTTAATCCTCCGGAAGGATTTGGAGCACATAAAGACACGCAGATTTCGCATTACGTCTAATAATAATTTACAGCTACTTACACATCGTAGTTGCAGTCAGAAAAAAATAGGTAGATGAGCGTCTCATTCTATAATTTCCACAGAAAATTCTCATTGTGGTTACCCCTGTCGAGTTTTGTTCTGTTCTTTTCTTCCTGTCTCCGGCTTTGTCTCCCTGAGTTAACAGAAAACAAAGTTTTCGCACGCCTGTGGGAAGAAAAAAATTTGCTTTAAAAAAAACTTTGTGATTTTCTTTCCTTAGATCTTGGTCGTGACAAAATAGTCATTCCCCTTCCACGCGTCTCTCCCTTCCTACCTTCCCCACCCAGAAAACTCCATTACTGTACTCGTAGGCTTATTTTCTTGGTCGGAATCTAGTTTCATAATATTAGTTAGCAAAATGCCAAAGGGAAAAAATAGACCTTTGTAATCTTCTGGCTGTATAGGTTTCAGATTGATGTGTTTAAAAGACGACCTTTTTTTCTGGCGACTCTGGTTTATTTTTTTTTGTGTGTAATATCAAAGGGAAAGTTACAAAATATTTTAAGTACGTCAGGATTCTTCTGTCTTCTGACGAGGTTTCGTGAAACCCATTTTATTTTGCATAGATAAGTAATTGAAGGAACGATTCAGCTCAAAAAGGGTAAAATGTCTGTGCTCTTTCCTTAAGATATTTAAATTAAAACCAAATTACTCTCTTTTGTATTGAGCGTCAGAGTCAGTATTTTGCGAGAAATGCTAAATTGTTGGAACTTTGCTTCTAAAGAAGGTTCCATCAGTTCGATAAACATTCAGAACATAAACCCGGAAGAAGACTTTTAAAGGTGTGGCTTGAAACAGAATATGAAATGTAAAATGTAACTTAAGACCAAAACGGGTAAGGTTAGAAAGATGAAAGGTGAAGTGCAAGACAATGCCATTACTCTGAAGAGCCCTAAAAAGTTATCTTAACTGGCACTAAACATGATCCTGAAGACAAAACGGACTTAATCATATTCTATGGATCCCTGTGATCAGGGAAGGATTTAGGATGAGGCGATTCACACTATCGCCTTCGACGTAGCCCTTGGTTTCTGCATGGTTTCATAATTTATAACGAGGCAAAACTTGAGAAAAATACGCAATTTTTTAACATTTTTAAAAGTGACTTGTTTTTAGAAGTTGTGTCCAGGCATTTTATATGTTATCGTATTATTTGATTTTAATGTTGTCCACCTCACAAACGGCTTCAATCTCCACGAAAATTAACTGGGGTTAAAAGTTTTTTTTTTCAAATTTCAATTAGGATATTAGCTATGAGATAAGGTGGCAATCTCATTTTCTAAATTTTGAAGACTTATGAGGCATCCCTATGACGACAACATAGGCATACTTCACTCTCATCCACTGCTCGTGTTGTACGTTCATAATTTCTGGAGAATACGTAGAGTAAATTTAATTCCTATTGCTTGCATGTTTATTTTATCATCATCATCTGTGGTGTTTCGGCCCGTTTTCGGGCCATGACCTCCCTATGTTTATTGTATAACAGATTTTATTACAATTACGATTTACAGCGTGATGTCACATAGGCTAATAATTCATGCAAATATAATTCAAGTGAGATTTGAGGTTCTCACGGCGTCGGGTATGAATATAGCTATGTTGTAGGTTGTTGAGCCGTGTGGTATGGTAGACGTTTATCGACGTTACAGCCCAGAAGAAAGGCCTCTTCATCACTAATATCGTTTTGCTTGAAAGTTATCGTAATGCACTCGCCCTTTTGTTGAAGCTTTCCCAGAAAATGATTCTTGTAGTCAATACGGATTTCTACTTCCATGAAATTTACGTCACACTGTAACATGAATAGATTTTAACGGTCCCGGGGGCGGAGAATTCATGACAAGTGAATATCCGTGAGATAGCGTGGGACATGCCCATTGTTAATGTATTATTCTCCATCAAAACTTCCAAGAATTTTATTTCGTGTTCAGAAACTCTCAGACATTTCAGCAACTTATTGAGTAATGTTTACTTATATTTATATTGGCTGTGAATGTCACTGCTGACGTCATAACCAAATCCCGTAATCGTTCTTTATCTCGTAAAGTGACTCCATGGTGCACACCCACTTTGAGCATATCATTAAGATATTGTTTGTCGATGTTGGTCTTCTGGGTTGTGATGCCGTGTGGTCTTGTAGGTAGTAACTTTTGCCTCGAAGATGGAGGCTGTTGGTATCCACCTAAAAGTTCACACGACTGAGTTCTGTGGTCCTTCATTAAATTATATTCAGTTTAAGTACAGGCCAACAGATGAATTAATGTGAGATTGGAAACGGATACGAATGCGAGTTTGATACGTCATCTGTTTGTTACGGCGAATATGATGATTCCAGCATGTTCCTCAACCTGAAATTTTGCCAAGGGAATTATAAGTGAAACAACGAAATGTCACGTTTCGGGTAAGAAATTAAACCCATCTTGAAGAAAAAGTAGCGACAGTAGTGACGTGGAATTATTCAATTCCCCATTGAATTTCAAATTCCAGACATTATTACAGAGCCATGAATTGCCTGGATATTAGTTTTGCGTGCCGGTTTTATATGAGTTTTTCCAAGCACAGATTGTGGGGAGAAGAGTCCAGTAGCGGCCGTGAATTGCAGGAGTGAAATTCAATATCGATATCAATTTTTCTCACAGCGAAATTCATAAAAAGTATTTCTGCCTCAATGACAGGTCTTATTACTATTCTACTTATGACTGATTTTGGCTCATTAATTAAGTTTCTCGACCGAAAGATATGTCATTAAGTGAAACAAGAAGTTCTATGAAGAAATAATACTCGAACTTTCCTTCAAATGCTTCCTTTTATGTGGAATGCTAGCAGAGATTGTCCATTCCTGCACGCGATTTTTAATAATACTGATTCCCATTACATTAAATCCGTCAGAAAAAAACAGAGCGTTTGTCACCGTCTCTATGCTTGTAATTACAACGCATAAATTTTCATACAAAATTTCCACAGTTATAATCAATCTCCGTATTTTTGCATGTCTAACTCAATGGTTCAGTGGTTATCTTCATCAGTTGGAACGCTGAATGTAAGATAGATTTCACACTGCAATAGTTCATGGGAAGTGATCACATGGAAGACCTAAGATAATATTAAAATATATCGTATAGAAAAGATCATGATGGTATAATCAGAAGTCAGCCGACTCACTGTGGGGTCTAATTACGGATTTTGCGAACACATTCTGGGCCTGTAAAGAGGGAAATTTCTTGTCCAGCTTAATACTGTCAGCTTTACAAGGAGTAATTTATTTTCTGATAAAAGGGCTATCCAGTGATAAACTGTCGTAAATACGTACAGGCGTAAGCAACTGAGAAGGCACTTTTCGTGTTTGTAACAGGTAAAATTCTTGCTTTGATCAAGAGCAATTATGTGAGCTGTGTAGGATTGGAGGTAAATACCCAGGCGTACTCAACATTCGTGGGCTGCTAGATGGAACTAGGTCTTCGGGCTCACTCTTAGGTTACTCTTCTCCCCACAGATGATAAATGCCTGAGCCCCACAGCTGATATCCACTTCCCAACGAAGAAAAAGTTTTTGCTGTTGCCAGGAATCGAAATTCGGCCTTCTGTCTCGTAGCCATCATATTTTTCCTGGCAGTTTTTATCTGGCTAAAATTTTTATTTTAAAAAGCCTCGTTATTCTCGCATGTATACATGGCACGGACTTGTACAGTGGCTATCGAGTGTCTATCGTATCTTCTCTTTTGTGTGCATTAGAACAGCCAGTTTGTTAACACCCTTTATGGTCAGTGGAGATTTTTCTCGTGGTCTTGACAAGACAAGAGATGTGTTTGCATTAAACATTATCATGAGTGACACTTCAGTGGATGGTGGTTAATTACGTTCCAACAGTGCTGTCAGTGTGCAAGATGTATGCTAATGGGAGTGATTGACAACAGAGTGTGTTTTATGTCTATAACAGAATTTGCTAGAAATTGTCATGGAGAAGTATGGTATGTTTTGAAAAACTTATTTTGAGCGAGATATAGAAGAGGACACGTACATGAAATTCACTTACATCATGAAGATGAACGAAAACTTTATCACAACGCGCCTATATGAACTATTTGCCATATATTATTGAAATCCTGACGATTCTCTGAATGTCCTTCATAAGACAAACCATTTTCTAGAATCTTCATAAAATGGTGACGTATAGACTCTCCAAGAAAGCTGTATGAGTACATGTTTATTGCTATTATTGTTTAGTGTCTGTTAGAAATGAGCGTCTTACAACAGACACCTACTAATTTACTTGTATGATGTTATAGAGTACGAATTATGTTAATGTGGTTCTATGTACAATACAAGTATTGTAATTGTAATGGGTAATATATAACAAAAATATTAACTTATGTAGGAAGTATCTATTTTTACTGACTTTTTAAATGAATGTATGTAGTATTTGGTGTCTGTAAATGTTTCACACTGCTATGAATTTTCTTTGGTATAACTTCAACGAAATAATTATTGACACTACGTAGGTATCCTGTGTGTTTCAGTGCTAAATTAGTTTTTTGCCTATATTTTATTTATTTGTGGGGTGGGACTTTTATTATTCTACTTTGTTTTGTACAGAAATTTCTCAGATAGTTCGTTTTTATTTCATGTTAGGGTCATTTTGGTTTGTTATTATTATTAAATTGGATTATTGTTATTATTATTGAACTGCTTTATAATTATTTATTAAAATTACATTAATAAAACTTCGTGTGGGCAGTGAGTTCTTACATTTCTTACAATTTTTAAAGCTCAGTCTCCCTACGGCACCATGTACGTGTAGTCTCAGTAATCCAGAATAAGAGAACGAACGAAACATTATTCATGGTTTTAAATTAGAATAAGGACGAATACTCGAGATGAGACGCTTCACTCAGTGTCAACATAATACACCGATATTGCTGCTCTATACAAAGCACTGGTTTACTGGAAAAAGGGTCTCTCTGCACAAGAATGTCAAGCGAGTGAAGCAGAAATCAAGCGAAGCGGTGACTTTGAATTTCACCTCCTGCTGACATTTTATTCTGTACCACAGCTTTTGAAGTCTGTTTAACAAATTCCAGCAGAAATCCGCAGGCTAAAATTGATGTTTGTTGTTGACTTATGTCACGATACGTCTTTGCAAAGTTTCTTTTCCAACGTGTACCAATATTATGGTAGTGGTGGCGTTCTTCATAACGCTTTCTGGTGAAAGAAGTCAATTTCTCTTTGTCTGATGCTCTAGATAGCAACGAAGAGAAAGTAAGAGCCTTACTCGGGCCTCCGAGAACTAGGTATATTTTTTATTCTTTGTGAAGTTTCTCTTGACAATGCAACTGATTTTTTGAACATCGGGTGGGAACTGGTTTTGTGCCGCCTTATTAATATTACCCTATTCTGGAGACGTAGTACGCAGAACTTTGTAACGTCCTGTGCCTCACGCATCAATAAATTTCCCGGTTTATTGCTAGGAGGGGAAAACCTTTGCTTTTTAAAAATAGGTTCCTGTGTAAGATCTAGCTGCTGAAATCATATTTCCTTCAATTCAATAAATTTCGTGTGTGCTGGGTGTTGGCTGTGCTAGCTATGGGCGCCGGGCCAATCTCAACATCGGCCAACCGTGAAAAATATTAGCTCCCTCCTAGCTAGTTACCTACCCTATCTCTAGGCTACTTTTGCTAGAATTCAAGTGAAAACTTGAGGTACTACAAGACCGTCATAAATACATGGCCACACATAAAGTACGGTAAACTCCTTACGTAAAGTCTCTTAATGTACTAAGTACAGTGATGGCAGTGCAGGATGAATCATTTGCTAAGCACGTGGTTAGAATAGAGTTTGATTAGTGGCTTGTTTTGTGACGCTCTATCAACTGCTGGTTTTGAAGAAAGCGTGTAGAAAGAAAGTGCTGGGGTTTATGTTTCACAGTTCTGTGCTTTTAATTTGTTCGAATTTCAGGTATTTCGTTTGAGGGTTTTCGAAGTGTACTTGCATATACGTTTAAATAGAATATTATCGGAAAAATGTAAAGGTTGTTCGTGGTACAAAATTTAAGTCTACATACATTTTACAAATTGCGTATTTTACCTCATGACCTTACATGAAATGTTTCTGTAATTTCTTACAGACTAAGGAGGAAGCGACAGGTTCAGGTTCCGTATTCATCAGGTGGGACTGAGGAAAATTACGAAAGACCCGTACGCACCGTTCACATGGTAAGGCGAATTTTTATATCGATGTAAATGTAATGAATGAGTTTTAAGTAAGTTTGTTTTTGAAACGTTCCAGAAAATGGATGGAAGAATGTGTACTATGCGGTGTTTGGGTTAATGCGATTCTATGCAGTGCGTCACTTATTTTTATATTTTACGATAGTGTCAGTATTTCCGACTGTAGAGCGTCAAATGAGAGGATTATTAATGAATGATGAATTGGAAGATATCTACTTCAATAGCAATTTTTCTTGTTGGTTTATGTAATTAGAAAGGGTCACATCTGAGAACAAGCGACATTTCGTAAGATTTGTATCTGACAATTTTCTTCCTTGAGGAGAATGTATTTCTACCTGTAATACAGTTTGGTTAGTTTGCTACTATTTGTTATTCATTTTATTTATTCCGAAGGATGTGAAATAATCTCGATTCTCATATTGTCTCTAGCAGTACGTAACAGTACCATGCCTGCTGTTGACTTTAAAATCCTACCGCAAAATATAAATTTCCCAGGTAAAAACTGTCAAGTACAGAATGTTGTAGGAGCAGATGTAAAATAAAATTTAACTACAGCTTTTTGTGCACGTTTCATATCCTATGGTAATTTGTAATTTCTGAATAAGTATTGTTAAAGATCGCGAAAACTGGCATTTTGGTTTTAAAAATAGTGTCATGAAGTGGTTCTTGGTCCCAACGAGAACACCTCTGTTGACTCGAGGGAAGAAAGAGTCGATCCACCTCGCCCTAATAGAGTGAAATTCTCACCAAAACATTATTTTTGAAACTTGAAAACAATGATGCCTACATGAAGGCTTAATCTAAGATCAAAAAGCTTAGGTTATAAGTCTCAGGCAGCAGCTTGTTCCAAAGATGTGAGTAATGGATATTTGTATGCAGGTAAACGTCTATGTGTGAACTAGTCTTCCATTTTCTCAATCTTCATCATTCTTCTTTTCGATCTTCATCTCTCTTTCTCTTTTATCGACAGTAAATTTTCTCGAAACACGAAGAAACTGAATTTCTATTGGTTCACTTTCTGTCAGACCGCAATTGATCCGTGTTACCTCCGTTGTTGCTACCTTTCCAACCCTGTCTGCCCCTTCTCATAATGTTAAAGAACGTACCGTTGTCGGTCGAAAATAGCGGGATTTTTTGTTGCACTGTAGAATAACACGTGAAGGATGAAAGATACGTTTACGAGCCTACTTCATGTTCCGTTCTTATGATTTCTAGCTTTCTGTCAATAGAAAGAGATTGCTGTTTGTAGGAATATATGAAGCTAAATTACAACTTTTTAGAATATAAAAGATTAAAAAATTACGAATATGTGATCAAGTGGCAACAGATCAGTGCCACTTAGAGATCACTGCTAAGATAAATTTCGGCAGGAGAAAGTGCAGGTGAATTAGACGTATCCGAGTTTAATAAAAGACCACGATTAAAAGTTAATTATATGAAGCATAATTTCAGAATCCTAGGGGACTTCTCGGAAATCTTTCATGCAATATTTATTGGTATTAATCTGCAGAAACGACTGACGATTTGAGGGGGCAATGCGTCCTGTGACGAAACTTTCAGTTAGTGCAAGTCTGTTCTGGGTTGTTGCGCCGTGTAGTTTGGTAGAAGTTTACTGACGATTTATTTGCTGCGGTAAACTTCTACCAGTCTACACGGGAAGACAGCCATCTTCAGACCTCAAATCCTACCTATTCTCTTTTACCCGACTGTATGTATTGTTTGGAATATGCTATTTATTCAATCACTCGTTGTCAGAGAAATTAGTTAATTAGTATTTAAACCCTACTGATTTATGTCAGGTTATAACTGTATATGTTACTTAGTGTCATATGAAATGGAAAAATAATGATTTCTGAGTATGTAAGAATTTGAAAAGTGAAGCCCTGCTTGATGTTACTATCCCAGCATTTGCTTTGAGGTACTAAGGTAAATTACAAGAAGTCTTAGTACAGTAATTCAACTTTCTGCATCGCATTGTTCTGCACTAGAAGACAAGTGAAGAAGTTACTTCACCACCCGCTGTTTCCAACGGCACCTCAGACAGAAATGACACCATATCTCTGTGTTCCTTCCCCTATCCTTACTGTATTCAGTGTCGTGGTCAGCAAATACGAATATCGACAGCTCTTCCCCCATGAATCTGCTGCTCTCCCCATTTTCCGTTTATTGGAGATTCTGTTTTTGTATTCGCTCCATTTTATAGCATTTCTTTCGGAAATTGAAGAGTTCTTTGGCCACATTATATTTAAAATATGTTTAGAGTTTGTCTTATTATAGAATCAGCTTCGGCTGTCCTCTGCTCTTGCCCTACAGAATGAATGCCGACTACCCATAATACCGTACGTGTAAGTTTTGAATTTATTGTACTTTAGGTTTTAGAATTTCAATAATTAAATTAACATAATGTATAATTAATCAGATGATCGCAGTTGAACGAATGTACAAGTCATCATCCTTTTGTCTTCAGAGATTAGGGAATTCAGTGTCTGTATTGGCCACGGCATCCGGGTTTGTGCTTCTGTTTGCTTTTTTCGAATTTTTCTCTCTTGTAGTATGTATTAATTCCTTAAATGCATTACCGATAACATTTGAGATTCTGACGGCGTCGAGTATGAATATGGCTACCTTCACGGTTGTAGCGCAATGCAGTATTTCGTTCTGATGATGTAGACAGCAAGTACCTTTGAAACATCACAGAAGACGGCAATGTTCATCTGTATTGCTGATGTTCCGTTTCTCCTTATTTCAGAATTGTTCTTACCCGACCTTGTATTTGAAACTCAAAACCTCAGGATTTTCATTTCTGCCAGTTACATTTTTTTTCTCTGAAATCACGTGCGCATGTCTAACTACCCTGTTTTACCATTGCTTTAATTCAAATGAGTACACTTAAAGATTTTTTTTCCCAAAGTTTTTTTTTACATTCTTTCATTGGCCTGTATAAATATTTGACTTCTATTTTTTTTTTGAGATTTCTCTCGCCATCTGGACTTATTCTTTAAATCTCTAAAATAGCATATTTTTTTTTAATAATATTAAACGATATGAAAGTTTAGCATCAAGAGCGCAAACAATATCCCTGACCAATATATGACACACATTGTATGTTATAGATACACACGTACGAGCGAATATTAATATTTCAATAAGAAGAGAAAAAGCTGGCGATATTGGAATCATAAATTTTTAAAACCTCGTGAGTTGGAAGAACAGGGAGGGATGTTATGAAAGACGCAGGCTTCTGCAGTATTGCACTGCATGCAGCCCTTCAGGAAGATGCGGAAGTTTGCAGATTTGTGTGACGTCAGCTCGAGGTAGATGGTAATCTGTTATGGGCAAAAGGTTCCAGGGTGTTTAGGTTTTCCACTCGATTTCTGTCGGTTGTGCGGTGGCTATTTTCTGTACCTTTTGTCAAGAATGTTGACATTGATTTAATGTTGTTCTGTCATAAAAGATTCATTTTATATAGGCCTATGATTGGTGTTGAACTGTTTTTGTTTCTAATTTTTAAGGTAAATTTAGGTTACTAAGTTAATAGAAGCAGATCTGCGTGTTATTTTGTCTTATTTTATTTATTATTTATTTATTTAGTGTTCTGTCTGACGACAGGTCCATATGAACAGGATCCTTCCATCCTTTTCTCGGATTGGGACCTGTTCATATACGTTCTTGGCAGATGATCCAGAAGTGGTTTGCCATTGCCTTCTTCTGTGTGTGAATGGAGTAATTGTTGGGATGCCACGGACGAAAACTCCGTG
>NW_019060254.1:362891-399315 GCF_000696155.1 Zootermopsis nevadensis
TTTTTTTTTTGAGATTTCTCTCGCCATCTGGACTTATTCTTTAAATCTCTAAAATAGCATATTTTTTTTTAATAATATTAAACGATATGAAAGTTTAGCATCAAGAGCGCAAACAATATCCCTGACCAATATATGACACACATTGTATGTTATAGATACACACGTACGAGCGAATATTAATATTTCAATAAGAAGAGAAAAAGCTGGCGATATTGGAATCATAAATTTTTAAAACCTCGTGAGTTGGAAGAACAGGGAGGGATGTTATGAAAGACGCAGGCTTCTGCAGTATTGCACTGCATGCAGCCCTTCAGGAAGATGCGGAAGTTTGCAGATTTGTGTGACGTCAGCTCGAGGTAGATGGTAATCTGTTATGGGCAAAAGGTTCCAGGGTGTTTAGGTTTTCCACTCGATTTCTGTCGGTTGTGCGGTGGCTATTTTCTGTACCTTTTGTCAAGAATGTTGACATTGATTTAATGTTGTTCTGTCATAAAAGATTCATTTTATATAGGCCTATGATTGGTGTTGAACTGTTTTTGTTTCTAATTTTTAAGGTAAATTTAGGTTACTAAGTTAATAGAAGCAGATCTGCGTGTTATTTTGTCTTATTTTATTTATTATTTATTTATTTAGTGTTCTGTCTGACGACAGGTCCATATGAACAGGATCCTTCCATCCTTTTCTCGGATTGGGACCTGTTCATATACGTTCTTGGCAGATGATCCAGAAGTGGTTTGCCATTGCCTTCTTCTGTGTGTGAATGGAGTAATTGTTGGGATGCCACGGAGAAACCGGGAAAGCCCCCGGAGGAAAACTCCGTGTTGCCTAGACCACGGCCTTGCCCAACACAAGTTATAAATTCGGGCACCGCCGGGAATCGAACCCGAGACCCCAGGAAAAATAATTCATTAGTAAGCTAAGAAGGCGCGTGTCGACAGCCCTGGAAATGAAATACAACGAAGAAGTGAACTGTCTTTACTTTTTTGCATGAAAGTCGTTGATTGAATAAAACGGGCAGCCATGAAAGTTTAAATGATTTGCCTCGTTGTCTGAGATATTTAAATCTGTATTCTCATGTTGCTTTTATTAAATTAAACAATGCGTTTGCACTGTAAAATTCGTTTTTATGTATATTGACTTGGTAGTTGGTAAACGTGAGAGTTTATTAAAATCTGATTGTTTCTGAGTTTAGTGAAGTTGCTCAAATATGGCGAAGCTTAGCAGCTTTCTGGAACAGAACAGCCAACAATCAGGTATTGTAATCAACGCCGGGATTTGCACCACAGTCCGTTGCGTTGGCCATTATCTGCAGAGAAGCTGCTTGTTATTTCAGAAAATTTAATCAGTTTGAGTGAGACTGGACCCAGTGTCATTATGAAGGCAGTGTTGTCCGTGAGGAGGCACACAGCTTCTCTTTGAGGTTGGGCTGCAAGGTTTCTGTCTGCGCAGGCACAGGGAGTCCATAGTTCACAGCACGACTCAGTGTAACATACAGTAACATCCTACTTCTCAGTCAAGGCTAAGATCTTTGATTGTTATGTGGATTTCACGTCGTAATGATGTTTGGTGGTTTGTTTGTTCTTTCGGCGCACAAAGATTTTCGTTCTTGAATACCGTCATGGTCAATGCATGTGAAGCTCCACGTTTGACGCCGTGGCGAGAATAAACAACACTTTTTCTCTAGCTTTTGTACCTCAACACGTACCTACAGTACGAAAAGGGACACTGTGTCAGTTACATATGACGTAAGACAAAGGAGAGAAATGAAAGAACGATAATTAGTTGTGTATTTGGGTAGTACTTAAGAGCTATCGAAAGTGGCCTACTTTAAAGTATCTAAAGAATTAGGAAAATAATTGAAATCGTCAGGATAACCGATCTCTTTCCGAGATTTCATTAGTATTTTAGTGCTCATCGTGTATTGTACGTCACCGTTAAGTTAGGTTAGGTTTTCTAGAGTTTTTGGTTCGTTTCTCGTTTCGGCAGGCTGCAATCCCGTGTATTTCCATGGCTTTCCTCAGTTCCTTTAGAAAAATGCTGGGGAATTACCTTAATGTAATAACCGATAGCTTCCTTCCACGTCCAAGTCCATCATTCCGTACACTGTGACTTCGCCAGAATTCCATAAAGTAAACAGACATGGGGTAAGAAACCGTTTCGTACATTTTCATTGCGTTGCTAATTCAAGTCGTCCACTGCATTTATTACAGATTACGGGTGTCGGATCGAAGTAAGACCTCCTAACGGCATTATGCTACGGTCCTCGAGTTTGCACCTGAACTTGGTTCTGTCAGCCACCGTTAATGGTCCCCTTAAGTAAAGAGTGAGGTGTAGAGCAGATGATCAAAGAGACTCAGCTTCCTGCTGCAACTATCTCCATCACAAACAAGCCACGATACATACACTTGGTGGTCTTCCGTCGTCTCCCATGTCTCATGGTAACGGAGGCGCCAGTCTGCTAACAAAGGCACTTGCTGTCTGTCGCTCGTTACCTAAAACTCGCTTCTCTTCCTCATCAGAAACTGGACTAACGTTTTAACTTGTGTTAATTTGAAGGATTTATATCATTCTTACACGCGATTATTGTTTCATGTCTGATCCAGTTATTTATATTTGAGAAGTTTGGAAATCTTATTTCCTTATAGAGCTCAGTAGTTGGTTTTGAGACTAAAAATTATTCCTCCTTCATTACATATACCAGTTCACTATGATGTCTGTATGGCGTCTAGTTTTTTCTAGAGTTTTATTCTGAAATATTTCTATATTGCACATATATTTTTTTTTTAAATTTCGCGGTGAATTATAGATGTTACGTCGACAGACGGTACTCAGATAAACAAATGCACAACATCTTTCATGAACGTTTACAGACTCTTGTTTGTTGTTTGTTGTTATATTTATATTTGTGTCTCAACTGTTAAACATGTAGCGTAAACAAACTGTATGTAGGGCTTCTTGTACTTTCGTTTATATTTTATAATCATGTAAGGAAGAAGTGTACTTTTCTTATTCAAATTAACGTGCTGCAGAACACTTCCAAACAAATCCAAATATAAATATATGGCGAAAAATTAATCGCATGGCCTAAATACTTACATCATTCTTCAGTATAAATGTCACCAATATTATATCCTAACTGCAGGTGTCTGTACACTGAATATGATCTAAGAGTATGTACACAATAAAGAACGTTGTTTATGGAAGAGTCTGATCTGTCATGCTGCATGCGTTTGAAAGTGACATGTTATTTCATACGTATTATCAAAGGAGAATACTATGACTATATGATATAAATAAAATAAGGTCAGTGCGAATGTTTAGGCAATAAAAACTGTATACAGAAAGGAAGCTAAGCTTTAAAGACACCCGTGGTAAGAGGATAGAAAAAACTGGAGATGAGTCTTGGACAGGTGTCGCAGATCCCAAGGGAAAGATTCCAAGCTGTTCGCAAAAGGATAGGACGAAAATCGTTCTGACCTGGACTGTGGAAGGTCGATCTCTTGATGTTTCAGAGACGTCAGCCATTTTCCAACAATTGACTGGAAGGAGAAAGTGGCTGGCTAGGTGTAAGCGTGTGACTGGACTAAGACAGTGCGGAACAGTGATACTTATTTTTATTGACAAGTTAACACGCATTCTGTCTGAAACAAACAGAAAAAAAATTACTATTTTCACAAACTGAGACAAAGAAGAAGTTTGACGTTTAGTACATCACGTGAGTCCGCTGGTTATCCTGATGATTTCGACTTTCAGTTCATCACACGTCAAATTCAGAACATTCGAAAAAGTGCAGGAAAGCCAAGATGCCCGGCCAAACATTTGTTGTAGTCGGTTCTACAAACACGACACCAATAAAATATGAACTGACTTTTATCTCAGTTTCTTTGTTGCTGATTTTGTTTCCAGGCGAAAGTAATTAATTACTATATGGCTAGTGCCTGAGTATGATTCAATTACTGAAAATTGCTGTCTTATAGAATGTTGTACCGTACAGTCTGGTAGATAATGATCGACGTTTCAGAGGAGCTTGCTGCCTCCATCATAAAGACCAGTAAGTGTCTACCAGACTATACGGTACAACATCCTATGAGACAGCAATCTTCATACTTGTCGCCTTCAGAACCCTAAGTCTTAATTCGAATACAAAGAGACGAAAGCTAATCCTCTCAGTCGACCCACATCCGAAACTTGTAGGATGGTACTCGTACACGGGTCTTTAAGATAAACGGTGTAGGCACAATATAATGTGCTTTTTGTAAAATCCGCTCTAATCCCACCTGATTTACGAACTCTAAGCCTAAGAATATTATGTATATAGAAATTATTCTGCGTGTTACTTTGTACTGTTTGATGATATCTAGCTTGAGCATTTAGAAAACACACAACTTGTGGAAACTTTCGTATCTAAAGATTAAGACAGTGTGAAAACAAACTGTTTACGTGCAATCACAGAAAGTCTCTGGGTCTCTTATAAAGGATTGGGAAGGCGAATTAATTTTTAGTTTGGCCAGTAACGCTTGGCATAATTCTTTCAATCCCCACTTGTATTTAGTCTGTGACAAGAAAGCACTCAACAGTGTTGCGGTACTTTGCTTATTCTGAACTGAACTTTCCACATCGTGTCAGGTACTGTCGAAGAAAAATGCGTGAAAATCCATAATGCATTGCAAGCAGCTATTGTGTTGATTCTACAGTCTTGCCACAATCCTACTGCATTCTGTGCTCAATTCACAGTCAAAATACATCTGAGTGAAGTTCCTTTTGATGTCTGCATATTGCTATTGAAATGGTGCATGTGGTTTGTGTTGAAGGGTGACTGAGCAATTTCCTCTAGTGGAAGCACAAATGACACATTTTGCTGAATACCAGGGAATTCGATACGCGGTTAGATTGATTTTGTTTTGTTCGTTTGTGTTTCAATCTTGTACTGTTTATTCTCTCAAAATCTGCCCTATTTCATTTGCCCAACCTATAGGCTCAGTGTTTGAACGTCGATTATTTAACGTCACTCAATTACTTTTTGAAGTTATTTGGCGGGGGTTTTAAAGGATGAACGAAGGAAATACAGAAAGATGGCTGTCTGCGGAAACTAGAGAACTCGGATGAAAATGCAGGATCACAATATTATCAACCGTAAGTATTACAACAAACAATCATTTTTCTTCGAATCATAATTAGCAAATGCAGTTCGCTCTTTAGTCACAGTAGTTTAGCTTCAAAGCCATTTTAATTCGGATACAATTTGTTAAAGTAGAATTTGCTTCTTTATTTCCTTATTATATTAGCTTCGGAACATAGCTAGCTGCTAGTTGGTTCCTGCGTTAACAACTGCGGTGATTACGTAGCACCAAATGAAATGAGAAGTTGATCAAATGACAGATTTTAGAACTTGTTGAGAAGGAGACGGTCTTGAAATACTTCAAGGCATTAACCCGAAAGGGCTGACAAAAATCCTATCAGGGTACCCTGTGTGCCCTGGTCGAGGCTCAAACCGAGTACGACCCGATTACAAGTTAGGTCTATGTCGATTTCCAGTCTTCTCTCTCTGTGTTGCCTGTAGTCCTCGACAATCAAGCTAGACGCAATTTGAAAGGTGGATTTCAGAATCAAGAATTCAGCTTTTTGGAATCTTCTTTTAAAGTACTGAATTTAAATTGGAAAAAAATCTACTTTCATCGAACCGGTAAATGTAAAACTTTATATGAAGCTTTTATACATTCTAACGACCTCCGGAAAATAATCAGTGCAGCCAGCTTCAGTTTGGTGAAGCTAAAACTAGCAAATTGCGACGATGAAATAAAAATATACAGAGACTGTGTCAGCATGTGGCTGGAAGCAATTAATAGACGATCAGTACTGGAGTCGACATAAAGTGTTGCCAAACGCTGACGAATTTCTGTAATGACAGGTGGAAGCTCTATCGTGTTACAGGATTTAAACCTGACTGCTGTCTGCCAGGCTATAGTAGATATCCAGATAATTGCAAACTTAAACAGATATACGTAAATGCATCTCGTCTACCATAATTTAGGCATTGAAGCAAGTAGATGAAACACATTTTATAATTGATATCAGTTAAATTGTGACCTTACCGTTACCTTCACAGATCTTCTGTTCAAAAATGACAGAGACCAGAAACAAAGGGGTTTCAAAAACAATCTGAGATACATACAAGTACACTAGATTCGTAATTAATCTTTTAATTGGAACATAATGTATTGTCTGTATCTAATTTTAGTATCAGGTTTTTTAGTGGTCGCTGGTTTAAAAGTATTGTCACGATGATGATGATGATGATGATGATGTTAATGACGATATTGATAATGTACGGTATGAAAGATAAGATTTCGTGAAGTGAAGCCCTGCAGGTAACGGTGTAACTTGAATTCGGTAAGAATTCAATTCGATGTTCATTCAAGACTCAACTTTATTCACTGGGGGTATCATGGCTTTCCTAAGTCTCTTCAATGTGATGTATTTAAAAGAGCTACTGGAATTTTCTTCAAAGTTCTTTCCACACATTACACATGTAATTTTACAAGTCCTATTACTAGGCTGTAAGTGATGTCTGTAGACCCTCGAAGTTGCTCACTCTGCAAAGATAAAAGTGGGAATGGCCCTGAATGCTTTCATTAAAGAGATTCCATTGGTTTTAGAAACACGTACCAAAAACGCTTCTGGATTACACCGTGTTTGAGGAAATATGCATTTGAAGACATAAGACTATTTATTTTTTTACTTTTGCTGGTATGCTTCACAGAGTTACGGAATTCTTGAAGTGAAATACACAAACAAGATCAAGATTCTTCCATTCCGTTGGTAACTGGATAGTCTACGTGAACAGAAATCTAAGTGTACTGCAATGTACAATTGAATGAAGCCACTGCGTTTGTTTGTTGAAGGTGGTCTGTGCTATTTACATGGAAACAACTCGTTAGACGCGTTACGCACTAGCATTTTATTCTTTGTTACGATATAATAATTCAATTAAATTCATTTATTTGAGCGCTTGGCAACAGCCAAAAAGGCCAATAACAGCCAAGCACTAACAACAATACAAAAAAATTAATAAAAAGTAAACATAACAATACAAAAACAAACAAATAATGAACTAAATGTATAAATGTACACTGTAATAATGATAATAAATCAATTCATTAATTTATTGCAAAATAATAATAATAATAATAATTAGGATCAATATTGGTATGTATACATATTTCGTGCATGTACGAAATGAAGGCAGCAATCTATGCTGCTCTGTTACTCAACATGGACGTGACAATTGCAGTTAAACTGCAGGATTTAACACAATGACTCATATTAAAAAAGAACTTGAAAGTTTGAACACAATTTCAAATATATAGATATAGAACAATGTTATTACTTTTATATTTTTACGATATTGTTTAAAATAATACTATTACGCATTAGCACAAGTAACATATTTATGTAAGATGGTTTAATAATTAGTAAATCAAGTACGACACCGCCACGGTGGTCTAGCGGTTAGAACGCTGGCCTTGTAATCCTGGGGTCTCGGGTTCGATTCCCGGCGGTGCCCGAATTTATAACTTGTGTTGGGCAAGGCCGTGGTCTAGGCAACACGGAGTTTTCCTCCGGGGGCTTCCCCGGTTTCTCCGTGGCATCCCAACAATTACTCCATTCACACACAGAAGAAGACAATGGCAAACCACTTCTGGATCATCCGCCAAGAACGTATATGAACAGTCCGAGAAAAGGATGGAAGGATCCTGTTCATCTGGACCTGTCGTCAGACATAACACTAAATAAATAAATAAATAAATCAAGCACAAATAAACTTCCCGTATTCTGTGTCACACGGCCGTCACATTGTTTGTTTGCTGTTAGGTAACAAAAAAATTGCATAATTTGCAACTTATTATTCTTTGTGTTGGGACGGCTGAATTAAAACGTTTCATTAAAAGGGGGGAGAGATGGTCCAAGATTTACGGTGACTGCATAACTGCATTTCCGATGGGGACGGAACGTGCCAGTAGGATCGTAATTTCAAGATGATTATGATGATAACGATAATGATGACGGATAACTGTAAAACTCATGAGTATTCCTGGCAGCTCCGACACATTGGGAATATAAATATTATAAAACAAAGAAAACCAGGCCTGATAAAATGCAGAGCAGGGCTTGGAAAAGGTCCTTAGAATGTATACACAGAAAATTATTTTACTCATAGCCTCATATTAAAATGTTAAGTGAAAGTTGTTATTTCACTATTTCTGCTAATCCGATAGGCACATCTTTGTGTAATGCAAGGCAAAGTGTATCTTATCTTGAAAGCCAATTTGTGAAGTGAGTTCTGGTCTCGGCATTGTTTCTCTTCACGACACGGCTGCTGAGAACTAGCTGGCAGATGTTATCTCCTTTGGGAGAATCTTGTGTTCAGCTTGCATATTATCTCAAGAGTTGTTTTATTTCTGCTGCTGAAGAGGAACGGTTTTGGAATTAAATTTTGTTCTTCGTACATGCAGTTGGTCCTTCGTATTTTTGTCACGTCCTCTGGTCCATTTCGTGCGTAACGTGGAGTGGCGAATTTAATTCTTTTGTAGATATACAGAATTACAGTACAACTGATACGTGCATATTCCGACTCGGTAAGAATATTCTAACCTTAAATCTCAAGAGAATGATGAGAAGCTCGCATGTTTATGAAACACTGATGCATTTCATGGACCTGTTTTATACATCGCAACAGAATTGTGCTTCCTTTGGCTCGAATGTTTCGACGGAATGTTGAAAAACCTATTTATCATAAATTAGCGGACCAGCGGTTAGCACTTTCCATTCGAATCTAGGAGGTCCCGCATTCAAATCTCGGGCCGGTGATTGGCTTCCCTGACTGAGGATTTTTGTTGTTTCCCTTTGCCCCTTCAGGAAAATTCCAGGTTAGTAAATTGGCTTTGGTCACGATCGTGGATTATTGTTCAGTAATTTTCCTGTCGCTGGATGCTATATAGTCTGAGTTACTGGCAGCATTATTAAATAAACCACAAATAAATGAGTGAATAAATAAATAGTGAATGGAGAAGGAATATCGTGTTCTCCCCTTAGCAATTACTCGATCTAATTTTGGCTTCAGTCTTATAAATTTCTTCAGATAAATTAAGAAAATATATTAATATCCAAATATAATTCAGTTGCGTAAACAGAAATATTAGAAACTAACTCCATTGAGGAGAGTCCTTCTTGAGAAGCTAATAGTCGTTCAGCAGTTAAGAAATTTCCCTTCTTTTATGGTCCTGGAATGTTCATTACAGTGTTCAATTCATAAAGGACTTCCATCGATCCGAAATGGAATTAAAATATTAAGAATAAGAAAATCTGTTTGCTGAACAAAGGGATCTGCCATATTTTATTTATTCAGAATGTTTCACAACTTTTTCAAGTACGTGCGTTATGCCACCCCTCGTTGACGCTAAATTGCTATCGCCTAGAAAACAATTTCGTGCATTCTTTGTCCCTGCCTGGAACGCAGCCGACATTACCCTAGCAATATCCCTAATTCCCCAGCCGCGGTAGTGAAGATCGCCAAACCTTTCCATGTAATAGCGCATCATATTGTGATAACGACGTCGCTAGTGCTGCAGCTGGTTTTATTGGAAAATCATCCCCCAACAAGGCTCGCCAATACACCGGATTAACACCCCATATTTAAACATCTGCTTCTGAGTGCTGCATCCGATAACGTTGATGTATAGAAAAAGTTATAATAATGTAAGCTACTTTGCCATTATATATAGATTATATGTAAGATTCTATAGCATCTTTAGAAATCAGAGGATATTTATGTACGGTGAATAGGACAGTTATTTAAAGGAATTAGTCGTGGCATTTTATTAAGGAAATGTTCGGGTATTCGCGTGGAGTGACTTGGGAAATCTAGACGAAGCTTATGGATAATTAATTCGCCATTCTTAATTCAAACCGAGTGTCACGCTAATAGATTTCTTTTATCCTGAAGACTAAAGATAAGCATTTCTCGGAAACATTCGAGACTACGCGGCGTCAGAACTCAGAAGACGATAATCAACAAATTATTGTATTTCCCACGGCGGAGTTATGACTCTATGAGAGTACTTTTACGCGTTATTTCTTCCCCTGATGATGCACGGCGCATGCTTTTAGATTTGGCTTCAGTTCCAGAACTTTGAACGTGAGACTACTTGAAGTTATATTTCGTGACAGAAGTTGACAGAAGATAAGAAACTCGAAGGAGGAGGAAGTCTAGGGGAGAGTAAATTGAAGATAGAGAACAGAGGGCCTCTCGGAGTGTCAAGTAATGATATTGGGGCAATGGAATGAGGGTGCTGCCTCCACACAGCGAGGGGAGCGAGAAGGCGTCGATTACCAAACTTAGAGATTGACGTGTCTTATTCTGCTTCTTCCGGGCGTGTCCACGGGGAAATCTCGCCGGCTTAAAAAGTCCGGCGACAGTGTTGTTGTTGTTGTTGTCGGTGTAGCTGGCGCTGCATATTTAGTCGCAAACTTGCAATTTTCCTATATAAGTTTGTTGTATTGTCTGAAGGGCTGCAGACAGTTCTGCATGTGTCTCGTTTAGTTTCATGTACCGCTATTGTGCTGCAGGCACACAGAGACGATAAAGACGATCCTCAAGTCTATTCAGCCGTTCGAATATATAAGGTAGCAACTGATGAGCGTAATAGGTATGACGTAGTTTGTAACACAAGTGAAAATTTGGACAATTGTACAGAAAGCCCAAAAGAGCCAGTGAAGGATAGGGAATATGGTAGACTTATCTCACAGCATAAATCTTTGTTTTTCAGCGAACTGTCCCATGACTCAAAGATTGGATGAAATCGACACACACGTTTAAACTAACAAGCCTTATAGTTTACACCCTTAACTAAATATTTTTTGGTGGCCAAACCACTGGGATGAGATGGGTGGAGTACACTGTACAAGTGGGGGAGATGGTTTGTTCGGGAAATTTGAACGGAAAGGACCACATTGAAGACCTGGTCGTAGATGGGAGGATACTATTAAAATGTAACTTAAATAAATGTGGATTACATTCAACTGTCTCAAGATAGGGCCCAGTGGCAGGCGTTTGTTAACTTTTGGGTGTTATAAAAGGCAGAGGATTTCCTGACCATTCGAGTAACTGAACTACTCAACGAAGTTCTGTTCCATGGAACTAATTTTTAAATTAACTTCAAAATACTTACTTCTTGACATTTATACAGCTCCGTACAATTCGGAGTGGAATTATTTTACAGTTTTAAATATGTGGTAGCATTGCTTTGTTTTTCGCTAACAGAACCGAGTAGAAGTGTCACAGGATACGTGTCTGACATTCGCTGTTTCTGTTATGACTGTCTATAATTGGTGCAAGTTTGTATATATCTCAGTTTATAAACTTTAAATTGTTTTGCACTGATCCTGCTGACTTTCTTGTAAGTAATAATACGACGAAATGCAGTTCTCCTGCTCCGTTATTGATCCACTGAAGGAGGTACGTGCCGAGGTTTGGCAGGTGGGGTACCTGCTTGACACGCACTGAGTAATCTAATAATGCCAGGCCGACTACTGACTCGCAGATACACGAGATGAAATTAGTCCCACAAGGCTGTGTAATAACCCTGATACGTGGAGTTCCGGATAAGATGGGGAAGGCGCGCGGACTGAGTGAGATTCCTTTGCCTCAGGCACAAAGACAGGAGGGGTAAATACGAGGGAGACGGGAATAAAAGCGGACCATCTCAGAGGGTCTGTTTCTTGAGCTTCCTTATGGGTCTCTCAGTCGACTTGTCTCTGAAGACAAATGTCAGTGTCTTGACGAAAGCATAAGCACTGTCAGCAAGGAATTAGGGCGATGAGGTTGCGTCTGCAGTGACACGACGGTGTTCAAGTGCTATTCGCTTTGTATTTCGGAAGACTCTTGTACAGTAATGATTAATAGAGTAGGCTCTGACAGAACAATTTCTCGTTCTTTTCGTAATGCGTTTTATTCGGAAGTACCTGGTTCGAATATGGACTGTTTTATTCTTTGCATATTTGAGACCGTTGTCGTATCTGTAGAAGTTATATAGCCAATGGTGAAATTTGAATACGATTAAGAATATTGGATAGGAAATGATTTTAAAGAAACTGGTCGCCACTATTTCGAGACAGTATCCCGGAATTTGTCTGGAATTACTGAATAATAATACTTCGAGGACATGAGCCCTTATTCTTGATTTCCCGGCTGAAATTCTGTGAACTCTGTAACCGCTGAGCTGATTTTGTAAATATATTTGGCAAAACTACATATAGCCACAAGATACAGACGCGTACTCACACACTTATTTATTTTCTTTAAAGCCAGCGAAAGTATCGCATTCTGGAGTTCTGTTAAAAAATGAGTGCCTCGGTGAATGAAGACATTGGTATGATTTGTGGCTAATATATAACGCATATTATGCTACTTAGTCGTCAGAAGAGACATGTGAACACCAACCAACCATCAAATTTATTCGCGAGCGTTCTGGCTAAAAGGAATTCCTAGTTGTATGCATGCAGGTGTTTATCACTTCGAATACTTGTTATTATTTCAGTGGAGGTTTCAGTTTTGCGACTCTGATAATTACAAGTTACCGTGTAATCTGTGTTGATTGCTATATAAATTATCCGGACAGATCTATCTGAACGGGAAAACCACCACATTTCACTGTACACAACATAACAGTGCTGGGGGTAGGAACTATCAGGCACGTTAATCGGGTATCTGTCAAGAGCAGGTCGAGTTTCAGTGAAATGGGGGATTACTGGATGGAGTTTCAGGTTGAAGGGGGGGAAAAGTTTGAACAGGTAGAATATGAAACCCAGAGAATCTTGAAATTTCAGGCAAAATTCCTTAATGCATATGAAGGAAGAATAAGAAAAAGTAACCAAACTTTGCAGTTGAAAATGAGCGGGTAATTACTAGAACTTTTATAGAGTTTTATTGACCACGTTTATTGTGCAATCTTCCTTCATTGCGTTCATCATACGTGGATCTATAAAGCACATGGTAATTATATATACCATATAATATCGCATTCAGTAAATTTGAATTTTACCTACATAGTGTACATATGCGTTTCTTGTGATTGTCTGAATATAAACGATGATCATTTCCCTAAACAGCACCTGCCAACTAATCTTCATAAAGGAGATCCACTGTTTTCTCTGAGGTAGGAAATAAATTTCTAAGTATTAGCCTATGTACATCGACAATATGCTTCAAAGAATTAAATCACATAATTTAAAAACTTTGTATAAATAGGCGACCATATACAGGTTGTCCCAAAAAATGTGTTGTGGCCTCTTGTCAGTCAGCTGCTCACTGCTGCCAACTGTGCCACGAAGATAACGGTGGTTATTTTGAACGCGTACACTATATTAACTAATTCACTAAGTGGGAAGATATTAAAACGGAACAGCTTATACAGTAGCCCCTCCCACACAAAATTTTACCGAAGTCCATTCAGAATTTTCGTAGTTCATAAATTCACTTCTTGAACTCAAAATCTGTATAATTTGAAGACATTGTTTACGATATAAATGTTCACTAACATATACCCATCAAACGAAGGTGCCATCAATTTGAAGGTGTCAAATTAAATAATAGGTTACAGTAATCTACAGTTCATAGATCTTTGTCTGAATTCTACATGCTACAATAAATTGAAATATTTGCGAATATGAAGATTGAAAATTATACACGTCTAAAAATTTTATTTTAATAAAATTAACAATTGTTGAGTGCAATGTTATTGAGCCTTTCGTTATCTGATAGTGTTAGCCATTTTAATTACAAAGAGTTTCTCAAAATATGAAGGAATATCATTTGTATTCATAAAAATTAGGCATGCAGATTATGAAAGACTAAGGTAAAATGACTTTGGTGTTAAAGATTCGTTCCTTAAAACTAGGACCGAGAATTTAACAGGATATTGATAATTAGTTTATGTACTTTTTTCTTTTAAAACTTTTCTAGAGGAGATAGAAATAAATGCAAATACATAAATCCAAGACTTAAAATTCCTCTCCCCCTTTTTTTGATTGAGTTTCTCAAGTCATTCAGTCGAACAATCAAACCTGATTGAAGGAAAATAGGATGAGGGGAAGAAATAAAAATGCGTTAAAAGCTGGCATTCCGCTTGTGGCCATACCGCAGTGAAATTTGGTATTTGCAATTCTATTGGCAATTTCCATCGGATTGTACTGTTAGTTGTACTTTTAGTGGCATAATGGTAATATGGCGAAGTGGGGGGGGCACAAGGATGATTATCTGATGGCTATGTTTTCTTCAAACGTGGAATAAAGCGTTACGTGCATTTTCTTGTACTTTTAAGTGTCTGAGTTTAATGGTGACGGAAACTGATTGATTAAGAAACGAAAGAAACAAATTATAATTAAGTGTAAGGCGATGTTTTCAATTGGGAAAGAGAAAATCGCAAGGCAAAGCCTAATTGTGGCGGCCTGTGTCGTATCACTGCCATTATAGAGTTCTAATGGAACGTCGAAGCTTCTGAAAGTTGATAGAAGTACGTTTATTTCCTGAACGAAATTTATGTTATTTTTAGTCACTAACAGTTCTTGTTTTAATCGATGCATGCAGTTTTGTAATTTTTATTTTATATACTGAGGAATCGAGGCATTGATTATCGTCATATTTTCAAACAATATACCACTCTAGCACTCAACCGCAAACATATATAATAAGACCCTAGGGAGATGGGGAGTGGTTATCATTTATATCCTCCTGGTATCCGTTGCCAATCAAGGGTATGATTTTAGAAATAATGCCACAAATCATCAAGTATGCAGAATTGATTGAAAATCGCATCAGTATTCGCCCTAGTAAATCCTCTTTTATTCCTTGGATTTCTCAATCAGTTTACATAGATTTACGATGAATAGTAGTGTGCAATGCTATGGAAGACATGACATATAACTGTAACAATGAATCAGGGTTTGGTGTTCGTTAGCGATGCTAAAAGCACAGTTGTGCAGGGTGACTCACTGTTATGTTAACTCGTATGAGCTTGTGTGTGTGTCGATATGTGCTATATGAATAGCGAATAACTGGATCTTTCTACACCAGACGATCCGGAATTATTTAGTGAAACAAAACCCGAATTACCATTTTTGCAGGTATGTTATTAGTATCGTATTCCTGCTTGGTATTAGGGACTTCGGTGACAAAAATTCGCCCCTAATTTCAGCTGTTAGGTTTCTTCAATTTCTTCAGACTCACAGGCAGAAACATTGCCTTATCATAACTGCTACCAAAGATTACTAAATTACGTGACTTAATTGGCAGCTGAAACACATCTGATAGACCTAGTGGGCTTCCGCAAACTAACAGAATCCATAATGAACGAGCAACCAATTTTCCTTTGGAAATATAAATAAGAAAAAGGGAGTCCTTTTTAAATGGGGTGTTAAGAAATGTAATCTGGCTAAAGTGTCTTCATGTTTGTAGGCGCATACGACATTAAAATCTAGCGAATATAAGGCTGAAAATTTTCTTATATTTTTTTTTAAAAAAAATTTGATGGGTCAGTAAATGTAACAGATTCCCCGACTACAGATGCGTAAGTTGTTCAAGTGTCGGTTTGGCGAGGGTACTGTACAAAACCAAAAGCCTTTCAAGGGTGGAGAGGAAAGATGGATTATACCTAATAAAACACAACGTTTTTAAACCTCGAGAAAATGTATAGTCAATATGCTGGTAAAAAAGCAGAACTCGCAATACAAACATCGAGATCTTGAATACACCGTGAACATACCAGATTGTTACATAATTTGCAATTAAAATAGACAATATTTTTTTTATGAGTAGTAGATATAATCGCAGTTTTACCTAAATTGAGTCATCACCATTCCTAATACTAGGATTTATCTGTAAGTCGTCAAGAAAAAATATACTTAGAATTATGCATAAAATTAATTTTATCAAAAATAAGTAACTTATATTAAAAAGTACGGGGCCCAAAGCACTCAGGACTTAAAGTATATAAGTACGAGATGATTTTAGAAATACAAAAAGGGTTACTATCCTAACCATATAGCTATGGAACTAATCTACGTAAAAAGACGAACGTTTAAAATTACTAACCGTACGAAATAGTAAATTATGAGGAACAATGTCTGAGGCATTACTTAAATCAAAGCATGCAGTATGAGTATTTGAGTACTAAAAGAATGTGTATAATAGATTTATGGTAAATAATCTTATTGGTTCATGTGGAATTAATCTTGGGGAAACCATTGCTGAGAAGGATTTAAGTTCGTGCTAAAAAACTTAAATAAATGGTCATAAATAATAACTGCAAATATTTTGGAAAATTTTTAATTAGATACATGTCTGAAATTACTAACCACGGCACTGTTGCTTTTCTAAATTTTGGGAAATCAGATCAGTTTGAATTCACGTGGATGGAAAGGACACTTTTTACACTGAGATTAAAATGCATGTTAACAAGTATATCTAAAGTACCTTTTCTTCTTTATTTATTTTGTCCTCAAAAGTTGCTCTTTCTGGAATTTCATTTTGGCTATATTCACTTCTAGATATATTCCTTTTCCTTTTGAAAACGTTCTGCCTTCTTGATAATATAAACATATCTAAATTGAATTTTTCTCAGAGTTTATTTTTTAAATGTCACATCTCTTTATATTATATTGTGCATGTGTTATATATGAAACTCTCCATGTGAAGAGAGAGAAGCAGTTCAGAATATCATGCGCCTTTCTGCATTTTTGCGGGACGGAAGACTTTTGACAAGTCGGCTGCCCTTTCATCCATCGCCTTCTCTTATCTGCCACCCCAACCCCCAACCCCCACTCCCCGTCGCGTCGTCGACCCGGATGGTTGACATTTCGGAGGACGTTTCCGATTTTCCACTGCTCTTCCCCCAATAATGAAAAGAAGGGAGAGATTCTGAGAGCACGCGGAAACGAAAGACCAAGGAGGTAGGAGAATGTGTAGAAATGTGTTGACGAGGTAAATAGCAGCTAGAGAAAGAAGTATAACGGAAAATTGTTGGAAATTGGGCTCATATACCTGGCTGTAACGGTATGATTGAAGGTGAAGGAAAACAAAGTTAAAAAAGAATTGCTCCTTCCTGTCATTAGGAAGAAGATTTAAGTAAAATACCAGGGCGTTGCCGGTAGAAGTCAGTTGAAATTATCGAATATTCTCATAATTAAACAATAACAGAATGACGCTTTATAACCTCTGAAATTAAATTAGCGCGTCAAGTAACCTACTTATCGATCAGTATTTAATTAATAACGTTATAAAATATGTTGTCCCATAAGGGTGTCTTGTATTGTAAGGCAATGTCTGCCATATATTCAAACAAATTTATTTTATGAATGTAATAAATCTACCTTTAAACTATGTATTTTGTTATATAGATCATAACAGCCCAGCCACTATATATGTGTGCTATGATCTATATCTCATTCAGTAACTATTAATACAAATTTGTTACACTCGCTGTGTATCTGCTTTAGATTGATACAGAGGCTAAAATAATTGCATAATTGTTTATTTAGCCTTAAAGACGAAGCGAAGAATGTTTATCTGTGTGTATTTCGCTCTATAAATAATTTGATAGCTCTGTTTATCTGGTGATTATGAATTGTCTGCACACTTCCATACTGTAGCAACTTGATTTCCACATGCAACTCATTCTGAATCGTTTGTCCACATTAGGGCCTCGTTCTGTATACGAACCAGTACAAGTGAACCGAGCTTACTTTCAGAATATTGAAGTAAAGAAACACGTCTTCAGTTTCATACTTTAAACAATAGTTTTTGCTCTCAAGCTATGTTGGGGGGGGGGGGGGGGGAGAGAAGATGGTGCATAGTAATTCGGGGTGACGGGAAGGTACGAGAATGGAAATGCGTTCACGTAACTTCTCCAAAACCCCGACCACAGAAGACTTTTCTCTTATACGTAAAAATCACTTCATTCCTTTTTCGTTCACAATGATCACTTTTCTCCCTTGTCCCCCACTCTCACTACTGTAATCATCCCATCCCTTGACTTTTCTTGTACCAACACCACGAACTGGATATATGATGTTTATACTGCAGAATCTTGAAACTGCTGTTCTCATTTCAGTCTAAAATGCCATAAAATTTACAGAAATTTATTATTGTTTTCTTGAAACTCTAGTTGTTAGTATTCCGTGAAAAGTGGCATGGCCCTAACTCGGATAGTGTCTTTTTTTTACAATTTGCATTGCATTTTTGATCACAAAGTTATATTCATGCATGAAACAACGTTTACGATTACTGTAATAATTTCCTCTATCAACGAGATCATTTACGTAATGGAGGGGATGTTTGAACTTTAAAATGAAACCGAATGCGCAACCCTAAGATGGCAGACTCTTAATAAATTTTTCTACTTCAGTTATTTTGTGACACTGTCTTTGCTGCAGGCGTTAGTAGGTTTGGATTATGAGGATAATAACGGACTATGTGACAAATATTTGGAAGGAAGTTATTTGACGCATTTAAAAGACGTGTTCAGGTCTAGCCATGTGAAAAGCGCAACTACAAGACACAGTGCTCAATATTCCTAAAGGATCAAAATGATTTTTAAACAAGGAGGAAAGGAAGCATCGTGCTTTAGAGAAAATTTAAAAAGAATGGCGTCATTCAGCTTACATTTACTCTCGTTCGATATATGTTTCATTTTCGAATATTGCAAGTAATCTATCTTCATCCTGTTACGTTATGTTTATGCATGAACCGTTTTATCACGTGTTTCTTGGACGCTTCCTTTAACAAGTAGATTTAGGCTTCGTGCCATGTCATCATCTGCTTCTGTAAATCACCCCCATTGGGGTGGTCATATCACCATACAAATAGCTGTCTTCTTGCATCCATTATTATTTTTTTATTAGTTTTGTTTCTGTTCGTATCAACTTTTGATTTTTTGGCTGGAAGCGTCCGACGTGATGATCGTAAATTTGACGGTTAATGCAACAGCATTCTTGTAAAATAAACTGCAATTTACAGCTTATGGGAATTTTATATTCTGTGTTGTGACGCTGTAATATCTTTTAGCCGTTACCAGCGTATCAGTGGACGTATTGTCTCCAATTTCAACGAAAACTACCCTGACGCTGGAGGCGACAGGTTCCTCCGAAACACTGGAAAAGTTTTAAAATTATACGACGTTAGAACGCAGAAAAGTCGATGGACATTTTTCACCGTATTAATAACCTCGAACATCAGAAATATAGTTATGAGGATATAAAGTAATACATTTACGTTATTTATAATGAATACAGGAATATACAGGTTGACGGTAAAGTCTTCTCTGACTACCAAGGTTGAGGTAACGTGCTCACCTAAAGCGCAGAGACAGTTATGCTTCTAGGAGCGATTAAATTATTGGCAGTAAGAAGTCCTTTTAAGCCTACTCCGAGATGACACTATGACCACAAATATTCCCACATGGTCTGTCCTGAGATTGAGTCACACCTCCGCGATCAGAAATCCGCGATTAACCGACTGAGCTCATAAATGAAAGATAACTACAAAATAAATACGCATATTTATCGCTTTTACTGGCGCATTGCTACGATATTCAGGGAAAGGATTGGAAAGATTCTGCAATAGACGTTCTCACTTTTACGTAGAAGCGTAAGGCAATTATTTTTAAAATTAGGATGGAAGAAGTGAATGTAATTAAGTAAGAATGGGGAGTGGTATTCGGGTTTCGGCTGACTTGGCTCAGAATAATGTGAGGTGCGATTTGTCAAATTTTATTCATATAACTGAGAAATAAACTGACAAATACTGTATTAGAATTTGAACAAGATTTCCAAAATTTTACTACAAATTTGACTGTTTCAATTTGATTCTTACTACGTGTAATATGCATAATCAAAGGATTTCGAAAGTAAAGTGAAGTATTTAAGGCAAGTAGTGTACCGAAGATAGCTGTCTTCTGGGTTGTTGCGCCGTGTAGTCTGGTCGATGTTAACCAACGTTTCAGAGGTCATACTGCCTCCGTCATCAGGGCGTTGAGTATGAATATTTCTATCTTCTGGGTTGTTGCGCTGTGTAGTCTGGTCGATGTTAACCAACGTTTCAGAGGTCATACTGCCTCCGTCATCAGGGCGTTGAGTATGAATATTTCTATCTTCTGGGTTGTTGCGCTGTGTAGTCTGGTTGATGTTTACCAGAGTTTCAGAGGTTTTTTTGATCGCTCATCGCCCTGATGATGGAGGCAGTCTTTGGACTCACAACAGTGGAAACCTCAAATCCTACTCAGGGATGTTGCAGGTTTCAGGAACAGTAGCAAATGCTTGTTTTGTGAGACTTGTATTGTTGCATTTGCTGACAGAGGCAGGCAGGTCAGGTTAGGTTTGTTACCCACACCGCTGACGCACTGAGACGAGGAAGTGAACTGAGCATTCAACGGTATGGTACGCCGCGGCGCCCACGACGGCAACTCATGGACTTGACGTCTTGGCGACCTCAGATCCTCATTAAGTACGACAACGTCTGAAAGTACAGGAAACATAACAACCCTTTTGGATGCGTCGCACTGGAGTCCAAAAACTAATAACGCTGTAAAATGTATGATTGCATTGCCATCTGACGTCACAGCGCCAAGTGGCTTACCCATAAAACATAGCACTATCAAAACTTAATATTACAACGGTATACAGTTACTGTCTTCGGTTTAAAATGTGCATTAAATTACTTCCAAGCTGAAGGGCTACGTATTATATAATTTATATATATTTAGCTACGGTATGGTACTACAGGCCTAAATGTTGAGACTGCCGATGTAACCTTAAATTTTGCTCCCGATTTTCAGAAGAATAAAGGTTATAAGTGTTCTATTAGCTCCAGTACAGACCATCCTTGAATATATGCCTCACCTTTTACGATGTGTTACAAAATAATTTATTTAACTCAACTGAAAAACGTTCTTCGTAACAAATTAATAATGACTTAACAAGTCAAGAAATTGTTCGCTTTTATGGAACCCTAAGGTTTTAATCTGTTCAAAGAGCACGCAGGTTTAGTTAGGCCAACGGATATATTCCACATTAATGTGTACAGGTGTATTTCGTATTGATTATGTATGTCTGATTCCTGCATAAGGAATGGGACATACATTGTAATTCCTCTGATATAATGCGATATATAGATCTGTTTTATTTAATTAAGCCGTAAATGATTGTGTTGTAATTTTCTCTTACCACGGGTTTTCATAATAACGGATAACTCCATGGTACGGAATCTTTCTTGAGAAGCTAATAGTCGCTCAGCTAGTCAATAAATTCCGCGTATTTATGGAAGGAAAACGTTGATTTCTGTGTTCACAACAACTCGTTGTCTTTACTTCTGTCCGGAAGAAATCGCACACAATCTGGTGCATATCAGTGTCGCTCCAATACCTTAGTAGAGTACACAACCTGGTGCATTTCAGTGTCGCTCCAATACCTTAGTAGAGGCAGGATGATACGAACATCGCGGATAGGTGTTTGGGTTTTGAATATCTTTCCCTTTGGGCGTCTGCTGATATTTCCGATAACCTCCATAGTTCCCAGATTCTAGTTTGCAGTCTTTGTACAAAGTTTTATTGCCGGTTATATAGCGGGTGATTTAATTTTGAATCTTGGTCTCTGACCTTGCATTAATATTATTTAATAACCTTTAGTAATGTGACCATTTTTGTGACGCAAAACCTTTTCCAGCTGAGACCTCTTTCTTGACTTAGGCACTTTTAATTAAGGCAATGGAAATAAAGAAAGAAACAGTGGCGGATACATAACAAAATATTAAAATACAACATTTATTTCGGTTTCTACGTATTTTATTCCATTTATCATGTGTATTGTAAGAAACGTAACGGAAGTGTAGGATGAAGTATGTGCGAACATTTCAGCTTGATCAGAGTTTATTTCGATTCACGAAAACTGCCTGTAACGCGGCGGAACACGAGCTAACAATAGTTGAAGTTGAAGTTGGTTTGAATTCCCTTACCATGGCACCCCTCTCGTGCAGCTCCCATGATGAAGGTAGCGAAGTTGTTAACTGAGTTTCCACTGCAGTAACCTGTCTGGCAGAGCCAAACGTCTGTCGGTAAGACTGTTCGACCATTCAATATACAGTCGTTACGGAGAAGAGAAATGACATTTAGTCTCAGTCGAGGCAATTCACACAAATATTTCACCCAAAGTTGGGGGAAAAAAAACAGACCAGCGGTGGACTCTCCACGGAGCAGAGTTCTGTTTGAAACGCTAATAAGTAGCCAGCGAAATTCCTACGTAGATAGCAGGATAATATTAAAATTCTTGGGGTTTTGGAACTGATTTATCTGACTCAGAATAGGATTTTATGGCGTTCGTTTTTGAACAAGGTAATAAACTTCCTTCCATTCTAAAGAGTTTTTACGACGGTAGTATACACTTTCCGGGGGCTTCCCTGGTTTCTCCGTGGCATCCCAACAATTACTCCATTCACACACACACACACAGAAGAAGGCAATGGCAAACCACTTCTGGATCATCTGCCAAGAACGTATATGAACAGGACCCAGTCCGAGAAAAGGATGGAAGGATCCTGTTCATATGGATCTGTCGTCAGACAGAACACTAAATAATAATAAAATAGTATACACTTAAAATTATTCATTGTCAGGACTTTTTCCATCGTCGGTTCTTTAGTGACAGAGACTAGCTCTATCAGAGTAGGTACTTCTCACTTGAAGACGGCGACAGAACCAGCCTCTGAAACGTCGTGGTTTTAAAGAACAGACAATGGAAGAAGTCCTGACAATTAATAATAATAATAATAAAACTTCCTGTTTCCGTAAAAGGCGAAGAATTTCTTGACTAGCTGAACGACTGTTAGCTTCTCAAGAACTGTATTTATTAAATCACGTATCTTTTGCAAACATTAAATCTACTGCTGTACTGGCGTACAGTATTCGAATGTTCTCACAACGCTAAGTCCATCTACCTTCGAACTGTCGCTTCTGCCAGAAGTTCTATCGCTGCACTCTGGATCACCATAAACTATGTATGACACTGTCAAGCCTCTTGTCAGATGACTCGTTACAGTAGGAGACAGTTGCTATGACACGGATCACAGAACTTTGCCATCTTGTTTACACTCTGAGTCAGCGCTTCAAACTACATTGCATTGGTAGCGACAGAGATTTCGTATTTCTCGTGAACACTTTGCACTTATCTCACTTCAGGTGACAGATCATATTCTGTCTTTCCTCGTTCCATTTTACATAAATGTCAGTTATCGCTCTGTTAATAGACACTAACTGTGTTAGTAGCATCCATGGTGCTTGACGGAGTGTCGTGTACAGTGCACCGGCTTTGTAGAGTTTATAAAACTATACAATTAGGCTATACGCTTTAAGGCGCATACGTAATGTATTAAACTTCCGGTGCTGATCTTTGTAAGCAGCTTTTTTTAACATTTTGTCAAACTACTTTATTTCTGTAATAAAATGATTGGGCATTCAACACGATCTAATGTGAGAGAATAACACTTTATGGGACCGAAAATGTGTTTCTACCTGTCTGTCGCATTTTTCGCAAAAATGGGACCGCCCTAAGGTCATTTTTGGAAAACACTGGGCAACAGTGACCTGGAATAACATTATTACAACAACGACCAACGTGAATAACACGTTTGGAATAACTTTATTCCGAAGAATACACCTTTCAAATTCTGTTTTCATAAGATTAATTAGGGGTTCCAAATAAATGTCTTAAATCGATCGTCAAACTTGTATAATAGTCAGTTGTTCAAAAAGTGGGCTTGACTCATCTTGACTTCCATCCGATGATTTCTCGCCTTGGTAGAAGTAACTAAATAAATATATTAAAATTAACGAGAGATAAGTGTTGGAGCAAATGTGGAAGAAACTAACAATGGAATGGAAAATAGAAAAGTAAGATCAAAGGAATAGATAAAAATTTAACCAGAAGAAAGAAAATGTTACAGAATTCTTGCTAATAACATGCACATGTTATAAACTACAATTACAAAAAAAGTCTCTTTATTGGAAGTTGGTAAAGGTTACTAAATTTGACGAATGTTCACACAATCATTCAGTGATCTTCTAATCGCTGAACTGGTTCGAGTTTAAATACGTTATAAGGTAGGCTGTAAAAGTGTGAGAGATGGATGTAAAAGGCTGATGGTAGAATTCACCACTCAGATTGTGTGTGGTACAACATGTACTGTACGTCTACAAACCGCAATTCTCTTTGGGTAATTAGAAATCCGTGACATCTAAGCCTGCAGTTGAACACAAACTATCTGTTGTCTAATTAATTAACTTTTGCAACTGAGCGAAAACCACAATACGAAACTTAAAGCAATGAAAAGCGACTTCGCGCGTTATGGAATTCAACGAAGCTGTTCGCTAAGTATTCCAGTACGTTACAGTGCGTTAATATGCAAAATTAAGTTCTTTGTATCGTTAGTAATTCAAAACGTCGTTAGAAAATTTACTGAATATCTGGAATGTAAGTCACTGTTTTGAATTTATTTTGTCCCATGTATTATTTAACCAACTTTTAAGGCAATCCAAACTTTTAATGGCCAACATAATTACCGAATACCCCCTCAGAAACATTAAGTAACAACTAAATCCATAGAACTTAGTCTGTTAGAGACGTTCAGGTGGGAAACATATCTCTTATGGAAACTAAAGGTACCTTACCGTGTGACGAAATGTAATCAGAGCTTTTATTAGTTATTATTTAGTGTTCTGTCTGACGACAGGTCCATATGAACAGGATCCTTCCATCCTTTTCTCGGACTGGGACCTGTTCTTATACGTTCTTGGCAGATGCTCCAGAAGTGGTTTGCCATTGCCTTCTTCTCTGTGTGAATGGAGTAATTGTTGGGATGCCACGGAGAAACTAGGGAACCCCCGGAGGAAACCTTCGTGTTGCCCAGACCACGGCCTTGCCCAACACAAGTTATAAATTCGGGCACCGCCGGGAATCGAACCCGAGACCCCAGGATTACAAGGCCAGCGTTCTATATTTATAGATTTCCGGAAGCTGTTTCCTCGGGGGATAATTTCCCTGATTATGAAGTAGAATGCCGTAGAAAATTAATATATTATTATTCACAGCCCTTCACTCATTACGCCTTTTTGAGATGCCGCTTAGGCAGACATCCAAGTGGTTCTGCGGGAGATTCAACCAGGAGTAAATTATTTTTGGCTGCGTAAGACTGTGAATGGGTGTGTCAAAATGTATTTATAGCGAAGGCCTCAGTAAGGGCTTTAGCTATGTCGAATGTCAACATAAGCAGTTTAAGTAGCTGTTAAATTGCAGTCGTTACATCCGCTTTTCTGTTTCCAAACAAAGCAGTTGTCACGCCACGTATAGTCGTGAGATGTGAAAGTTTGTACCATGAAATGAAGTTTCTAACAATTTTGATATTGACTCGAAGTCGTTCTAATTCCACTGAACTAACCTCTTCTTAGAATTGAGCAAGAAAAGCTTTTGACCTGATTCTATGAAATGTTAAATTGCTTTAACATCTTAGACTTGATTTATTATAGTTTAAATGTTTTATTACAGCGAACAATGCCATATTATTCCGCGAAACTTACTTTCTCTTTTCCTTTATAGGGTCACGAGAAGAGTCAATACCCCCACCCTATTTGCGTGACTTAGCAGACCCTTTATCGACAACTGACTCCCTGAGAAATGAACCTATGTCATGCAACGTTCCGTATATTTCAAACGATCACGTGACGGGAGGCGTCATCGAAAGTTGAAGCCAGACGCATAGGCGCCCCCTGTATGTCTCCAGAGAGAATGATCAGATACCAGCCTTTCTCTTTTTCTCTTCTCAATTTTCAATATGCTTGAGCTGTGTTTAGCTTTAACTTTATTATCCAAGGACTTTCGATGTACTTATAAGTGACAATATATAACAAGTAGCTTTAACTTTATTATCCAAGGAGTTTCGGTGTACTTATAAGTGACAATATATAACAATTTTATTCGAAACACCTGAATTGAAGATGCAGCTTGAAAGATTCCATGTGTTGATTTTTTTCAGATATTGACATTTCATTTAGCCTCTACTACCAGACGTAGGCGTATATCAAAATAAAATATTAAGAGGTTAATGATGTTTGCATGATTTAATAAAAAGTCGTCCCAGAAATTGATTTTCAGTGGGCTCTCTATGGTGTGTGTACTAAGGGTGGTCAGTTGTAGTAAAATAATATGTTTCCCGAGATAGTGGTGGTGGATTCATAACCATTTATGTATTTGTTTGAATCAGTAATACGTATATTAGCACCCTTTTAAGGGAAAGAAAATATTTTTATGATTGCCAGCTTCATTGTTCTAATATCCCAGGGGTTATCTCTTAACCATTACGTTCCACCATCTGAACCTTTATTATAGGTCATGAGAAATACCCTAAGGGTATATACATACTGAAATTATTATTATTAAATAAATGAATTGTATTATTATTATCCCATCTATTCACCACTTTATGGGGGTATGTACTTCCATGTACCCGAGACAGACCTTGTCCCTAAGGTACATAGGGCAGCAGCTATTTCCGTGATACATTTTGTTTTTAATATGTATTACATGTATTATATATTATTATTATAACTTACAAATTTGCTGTAATGCAATGCTTTTCAACTTTGCATGTAATTTAATCAAAAAGTGAACATCCTTTCTTCTATACCAGATGACTATACAAAAATTATTTCTGTGTTTTGTGATATTAATTTCGCGTTGTTAAAATGCTGCAATGGTACTAATCAGAAATTGCGATGTCATGTGTTCAAATCAGCGTTTCAAACTGGGTCGAATATAACCTGGTCTGTTGGATTGGACAGGAAGCTATTTTTTGGACGGTTTGCAGAACGTTTATAACAAATTGGTGGAGATCAGTTTCAGTCTGTTAATTCATTGTGGAAAAAGCAGTCTAGCAGAGCACAGCACGACAAAGCATTGTATCATTTCAATTCGACCAATGTAATAACGATAAAGTTATATTTTTGTGTTCAGAAAAGGAGCTACTTTCTGGAACTAGTTAATACTGGCAGTTAATTTCGTTACGTGAAATAATGTTTCGAAATATTTGTATTATTGTGTTTAGTATTTATTAGGTATTCGATTTAAATCCCGGTCGGGACAACAGTTATTTTTGATTGAACGGGGTTTCTCAGTTCTTTTAAGCAGATAAGGTAACGGTACATTTAACTACGGAACTTCGCAGCCAGGTGGTTAGTACATCTGCTCCGTATTCTGGAGGTCCTGGTTCAATTGAATTCCAAGAAACTGAATATCCTGTTAGATATTTTCGTAGTTTTCCCCAGTCTCTTTGAGAAAATTCCGGAATAGTTTCTTAAATTAAGTCACAACCGTTTCTTTTACCATTCGTTTAAATTCATTATTCATTAATAATTCGATGATATGTAGTCTGAGCTACTGAAAGCTCTGTCAAATAAATCGTAGTAAGTATAGTCCGCGACTGTAATCTTGAGACTTGCGGGGTGAGGAAGTGGGGTGAAGGAGGAAAGACAGCGTCGGCCTTTAACGCTACTGACTTCCTACATTCCTTGCAAGTCTCAAGATTACAGTCGTGGACTGTAATTAAGTGAATGGATAGATACATTAATTAAATTATCTTAAACTGCATAAATATTCTTACTAACTGCCGAATATGAACGATTTTATTAAGAATATAAACATGCATTAGGATATCATAGCTCCTTCAAATTTTATATAGATTCCTTTTCTGACTTTTTCTTGGTCTTGTCAGTTTTGCCAATGTTGTAAATGGCCGCATTTAATTTGTTACGACACCCGGCACGACTCCTTGGATTGGGGATCGGCTCGTCGTAATGTTTATGGGTACAAATAAAAACACAGAAAATAGCGATCATTGATTAATGTCCCAGCGCGAATCGAACACACGATCCTATAGCTCATGTAATCTACAACAGCAAGCGTCTTACGCCACATGGCTATCGTGACGTACGGAAAAACTTTGTCGCAAGGCTTTCTGCTTATTTGGTAAGATTATAATGCAGACGTCTCTATTAAAGCTCATTTAAAAGCTAATTCTTCTTAGCGGAAATACATCCGATAAGAGGGCGCTGTAGGCAATCGATTGCCCCGTAAACATATAAGAATGCAGATATATACCTGTTCGACATGCATGCATAATAGTTCAACATATTTTTCTTTATCTTTATAGCTGAATAGCACGAGTTTTCTGTATGCGTTCCGCCCTCAGCAGGACTATGTGTAAGTTATGAGGAATTTCAAATTAGCATTATCTGTATATGTTATCTTACAGGGGGAAAACCAACATAGGGTACAGCTGAACCTAAACATCACCATCTAAAGAGCTTCTTTCACCATTAAATTATTTTAAAAAGAAGTCTTAACTGTATATTCGCTTCTTTAAACACACGAAACAAATATAATAAAATGTTTATAAATGAAATCGTGAACTATCTTATTTTAAATTTTCAGTTCATTGCAATCAAAGAAGATATAATACGCTGGAAATGAAATAGGAATGGAGAAGACAAGGCTGATTACAGAATTTTAGTGTACAAATCTGTTTCAAAATGTGAGAAGAATACTGGGAAGTAAAATTTAAATAAATATTGTGAAAGTTGGTTATGTTGAGTAGGTGAAAAGTGCATGAACCTCACTCACTATCGTATGTAGATCAGCGTTTCAGTGTTGACGGTCATCAGCCTTAGCCTTTCATAAAATGTTTTTAGTACAGCTTACTAAAATAAAAGGTTTTTAAGGTATTGTAGATGCGTCATATTGTGAATTAATAGTATTAAAATATTTAAATATTTAAAAATAACCGTCAATCACAATAAAATTAAAAGATTAAAAGATTAAAATATCATATTATGTTCCCTATCGAGTACTCGATTTACATATGGAACTTACACAACATGTTTCGGCTATATGTAGCCATCTTCTGGTGTATTATATATAAACTTTTTATTGAATTACTTTTTACGATTTTAATGCTTTTTCTTCTGATGTTTTGTCCTTTATATTGATTCACCATTCGTTGTAGTACCATTTGTTGTGGTATCCCAGGTCGCAAATATGTTAATTTCGTATTACTATTAATACTAAAAGGTTTTTGTTTCGATTATCGATCTGGTGGCTGTTTCATGTTCTCAGCCACTAAACGAACGTAGCCCGATAGTAACGTAGGCTCATTTCTCACAGCTACACCCCAGGAGACAGTCACCTTGCTGTAGTGTAGTTCTTTCTTCTTAAACTGAGACGTAAAGCATACATTTTAGTCTCTGTAATCCACTGGATATAATCGGAATGAGGAATTTTCTGAATGATTTACAGAGGCGAGCAAAGGAACGGTGTGTGTCTGGCTGGTCCAAACCAACCGCTGGTACGCAGTTCATTAAGCTCAGTCATCGAGACGTCTTTACCCTCACCCCCATACCCACGGTCTGTCTTGTGGCGTTTCCTGCCTGAATCATTCATTACAGTAATGTTCCATGTCCCTCGCCTGCCGGACCTCTTGAGAATGTGCCGTTAAACTCAGTTCATGAAATATTATCAGCAATGGGAAATTTAATTGGGATTAATGTTTGCTGAATTGCGGGATAAAGTTTGATGCAACTGGCGTAGTATTACATACGCCTCGGAGCTGTTCATAAAACCACGCACACACTAAACCGACGAAATAAATATCTTAGATTATTGATTTATTTATCGACGCTGTTTCAGTTGCATGGGGAATGAATGGCAATGCTGTTTTGGACACAATTCGAAGTCTTTTTACAACATATCCCATTTTTTATCGCGAGAAGTTATCTTTCGGTTGATAATTTCTCACGACATTCAGCGAAGCTAGACTGTTGCATAGCATTAAATGCTATACTTTTGAATGGCGAGTAGGAAAGTACTGGTTGTGGCCTGTTTGAAGGTTTTACCCCGATGTTATCCTGGAGAAACAAAATTTTCACAAAATACGTCAGAATAGAAAGACCCCGGCCGTGGTTCGAGCTCGGTATCTTCGTATTCAAGTCTATAACGTTGCTACTACACCAGACTCATCAGTATTTTAGAAGTGGAACATTTGGTTTATGCCCCAAATTATATTATTGGTTGGGGTGGCATATCTTCGAGCTTAGGTTGTGATTTCCTGAGAGCAAAAATTACGAAGCTCCTCATTATGAAATTTTCTTTATTCTCATGTCATTCCATTCCTCATCATCTACCACCTGCTGGCGTGATTATTATTTAGTTTAATTTTGGGCTTAAATGACATTTTTTAGACCTGCATAAAATAGGAAGGGCTATACTAAACACAACATAATGAGTCATTTCATTAATGGGTCTCCCAAGTTTTACGGTTACTCTACTGAATTATTCTTAAGAACGTATTTCCCCTTTGTTCTTTAGGGTTTTATTTGTTTTTAAAATAACATGTGTCCCATGACATTAATTCTGTTCTACGTTTTCGTTATTACATAGTGATGGAATTTCTCCATAGGGGCATGGGCATCACTTGGAGTGGACTTTGTAATGCCTAGGAACGTGTCAGTAAATTCATGGCAGAGGAAACTTACTTTAAAATGACTGCTCCTTATATTTATATTATACTGCAAAACAAAATAACAATAAAGGGCGTGAGTATTGGACCGTAGTCGAAGAATTAAAGCAGTTAATATCTTCAAACATTTAACAGCAGTAATTTGTTTAAAATTCCTCCTAGATTGGACTTAACAAATTTCATGAAAATACTTAAGGACAGTAAGTTGACATTTTTGTTTATAACTAATTGACACATGGAAGAGACGCGTACTGTAAAGGATTTTTAAAGATATCTCATTTCATTCAGTGACTGGTCAATCAAAATCTTGATTTGCATGAGAAATTCAGTACAGTAAAACACTTGCATTTCCTTTTCTGGTTTAGAAGGTCAGAATGACTGGACAGCTCATTTCAGACAGCGACTGAATGAAAATATATTACAACCCATGCGGTGTAAGATCTGATCTCTCGAGCACTAGGGTTGTAGGTTATAATCCATTCATTATTGACTTAAGATTTTCTTCAACATTCATTTCAAGTAGTCCGTGACACATGATGTGAAGTGAAAGCTTCCTACGTTCTATCTCTAGGGTCCTAGATGGAGATGGTGCCACTTCGCTCTCAGAATGGGTAGGAGCCTTGGTGAGTCCAAGATTCGTTCTGGACAGAGCGGTGGCAAGGAAACGTTACAAAGGCATAAGTACTTTGAGCTTTAGCTGGGGATAACTATCTTACAGCGATAAGAAAATTCCGGCAGCAGCTACCGTTCTATGCTATTTAGAAATATAGAAATTGACTTGATGTACTCAAGCCACGGAAGAGAATCAGCCTATATTCATTTCTCTCGGCGTTCCTTGTTCCACATCTGTCATTATGAAGATAGACTGCTAGGTCCAAACTGAATAAGAACTTCACTCCAACGTTTACAGCCACATCTTAATTACTGTTCAGCTTAGATGATAATCATAAGTTTGGATGGATGCGTAATTGTTGAGATTACCGCTAAGTAACGCAAATAGAGCTTCTAGCTTTATATAATCCGTTATAATACCTCCCTCTCTTCCGGTTTCCTTCCTACCCTCCGTCGTATGCTTCTGAGCCCGCTGGCTTTAGGGGGAAGGCAGCTGAAAGAGAAGTCGGGGGTTGATATGACTGACGTGTCGTAGGGGGTTGCGTCAACAACGTGAGTTGAATGAGGAAGGCAGTGTTAGTGAAACAATGCGGTTACAGAGTGTTAGGGTAGCAAAGACAATTGTTGTACCAGGGAAGTGTGAAGAAGATGATGGTAGTTCCAGAGGAAAAGAGGGATCCTATTTGATTACACAGAGGGTGGGAGGGAAAGAATATTATCAGAGTTGTACTGACGTCTCTTAAGAATCTGCCCCGTTTTTGTTTGTATTTTAGAAACAGGGGAAAGTGGATACGGTAGCATTTCAAATAAAGCAAATTGCAGGCTGTGAATAGTCATATAATATTGCGCATGTTTAGTCTTATGCCCTGTTTGCACGAAGTGAATAAATGAACACAAAATTACGACGTCTATCGTTAAGATTCGATTCCGACACTACTGAAAGGATTTGGATAAAATTTAGTATTCGGCGTATACGCCGAAATTTGTGGACCTAATTTTATTTCGCTTTGAATCGATAGATCGTAGCTGAAATCGAAATTTATAAATGTTCCGATCGGTCCATTATACACGAAAATACCTGATTTTGATCTGCAGTTTCACATGATAAATATTTGCCGAACTAGGAAGGAAACATTGTATCATTCTATGTAGAACAAGAATGGGCTGCAACAATTGACTTGTATATGAAACAAATTAACATTGATGCCGCCAGTGAGCTGTATATCTTCGCAACGAACGCTGTGTATACCGTCATGTTTATTCATACTTTTTAAGGACTTTATTTTCTGTGCCAAATGAACTGCCTGTTGAGCCATTGTAGGTACGCAGCGTGAAACAAGAATTAAAAGAAAAAAGAACGGCGACATAAACAATTTTCACTCTGTTCGGGACTTATTTTACTGCAGTGTGTTTAACGGGAGGCTGTTCTTCCCTCATCAGGACTGTTCCCTGAAAAAGTAACTTTAATTGAAACGTAACGTACCCTAATTTCCTAATTCTCTCATATATTGTAATGAGAAGCTTCATAATTTACGTTTCTCACCAAATATTAACTGGATGATAAAGTCGAGAAGTACGAGGGTGTGATAAAAAATTCACACAAAAGTATATATGGAAAATGTTAAGTGAAGAGATCACATGGGCGGATAATATTAAAATGGATCTTAAATAGGATATTAAGATGCAGACTGCATTCGTATTACTAGGGATAGAGTTCTTGCGGACAAGCCAATGAGTCTTTTGGTTTCAGAAAAGGTGAGGACAGAAAGATGTACAGACGTGTATTATGGCAAAGCTCATGTACCATTTTAAAAGTATTACGTTTATTGTTTGTGGACATATTTTGCAATTCTCTATGAAGAGTTTTGTGTGTTGAAGATTGGAAGTATGGTGTGGCTGTCGATCAGATGAAGACTGGTGGAAATTTTATAAATTGTAATAAAACACAGAAAGGTTTCACGGCATTGTGTTTTATGAAATATACAGATCCTGTAAACTAAAATTTATCCTTAACCACGACCTACATTTTGTCGTATTCCTTAAAATGTTTCATGAAAATACTACACATTGAAACCTCGAGTGCATAAAAACTCAAAACTGATAAATTCAATTTTAAGGCAAGAGCCGTGTTCTGTGTATAGCCCCTAGTTTGAAGTATTCGCCACAAGCACTTCACTTGTCTTCCTTCGGGTGACGTAGGCAATATCGAGCCATCACTTGACCTACGCCTGTCATGCCTGTCACCCTTTCCGTCACTCGACGTCGGAAGAGACGTTCTCTTCAAGAAATCAATCTCCTCGTTCATGAATATATTACATGCGTATCAGTACTGTTCAAAAATAGGGTAAGAAAGAAATAATGAATGAAAGAAAAAGGATACAGGAAAGATCCATAACCTAGATGTTACAACAGTCAACCTTCTAAGCTTCTTATTGTTTGAAGTATTCTGTTACTGCTTTTCACAAAATGCATTAACATCGACAAAGTTCCCCTGTTTTTATCAATTATGAACGAGCAGTCTTTACTATTCCCAGCCTTCAATTTAGCTTTCGGAGAATAGCCTAAATTAGTTCAGATTCCATGTGACAAAATTCAAGTACATGAGGACGACTCTAGTAAGTCAGAATAATATTCACGACAAAATTAAGAGCTGACTAAATTCAGGTAATGCCTGTTATCATTTAGTCCAAAATAGTTTGTCCTCTCGTCTGATGTAAAAAAACTAAAGATTAAAATATACAAAAATGTAACTTTTGCCATTTGTGCTGTATGGGTGCAAAACATGGTCTCTCGCTTTGAGGCAGCAACATAGATTGGGGGTCTTTGAGAAGAGGGTGTTGAGGAGGATATTTGGACCTGAAAGGAAGAAAGATGGATCAAGGAGAAAATTGCATAATGATGAACTTCACGACATGTTCTCCTCACCTGATGTTGTTAGGGTGATAAATCAAGGTATTGGTTGGGAGGCCTGAAGGGAGGAGACCGCTGGGAAGACCTAGGCGTGGGTGGAAGGATAACATTAAGATTGACCTTAGGGAGATAGAAGTCGATAGAGTTAACTGGATGCAGCTGGCTCAGGATAGAGTCCTGAGGCTGGCTTTTGTGAACATAGTGATGAACCTTCGGGTCTCATAAAGAAAATGGGTTATTCTTTTTCAAGCCGAGTACACAATCGACTTTTCAAAGAATTTCCTGTCCTGTGAGTGGTTCGCTTTCCAACGTGTGTATAGATTTGGTAGCTTTGTACGCCCCTTTGGAAGAATATATTTCTACGTAAGTATACACGATGTATTGGTGTGCAGTCCTGTTTTGTATATTTGTGTTGTTCTCAATTTAAGTCCTCATCCACGGACCCAATGTCCTGAGAGATATTCTAGTTTCTATCGAACCCATCTTGAGAATTACTGAGACCGTAGCCTACTTTCAAACAGATCTATACTTCTTACTCTCATATTTTTATCAGTTCACGATTTATGAAATACGTACATTTTCTAAGAAATATTTTAATTTTTAAATGTTTGAGGGTAATATGGCCGGATACGTAGCACGACCGAAGGACAGAAGAAAGCATCTTAAATTTCAACAAAGTAGTCCACTCAGAAGGCCAAGGCGTGGAAAATAGGAGCATAACTGATTGAATGTCTTAAAAATAATATGCATTTATTTAAATTATACTTATATCGCATGGGATCTAATGAGGTAAATTTAATTTCCTGATAATATGCTGTATATTGATCATAGCTGTTAGGTAAAGCACTTTGCTTTGAAGTTTTTTTTTCATAATGCTTTTAGGCTGATTTATTTATTGAAAGTGGAAATGGAGGTGTTGTGTCTGTTGCTTAAACAAATGAGGAAACTTGGGATTAGGACACTATTTAATCCAGTATCCTTAAAATGCGAAGCAGGTGCTAAGCTCGCATATGTGGATTTTAAGTTACATGTTTCATACACCAACGATCGATTACTGCAGCCAGTGTTGGTGACAGTCAGCAGCTGTACATATTTCTTATGCCTTCTTCAAGGGTTGTTGGAAAGCAGAAGAATTATGTATTAATATTATATATTTTAATCGGTCTCAGGATTATCCAACAGACCAACCGGCTTTTCGTTTTCCACAGACCCTTCACAGCCTTATCAATTTCCTATAACTGTCTTACTCAGGGACCCATTTTCAGCCTGTCTTCTAACAACCCTAGCATTGCGTGTCCCCCGACAATCCGTCCTCAACCCCACCATTTGCTATCCCATCCCAAAAGTTAACCGAAGTACAACTGTGCAATAACTAAATTCATCATCAGTTCCCCATTGCTTGGAAAGTCTTTCCGTCATTACAAAGAGACTAATGACTGGAGCCCTTTGTTCTTCCACACCCCCACACCCCTTCATACAGAGAGAACAAAACTGTGTGGCTCGCAAAGTTTCAAAATGAGTTATCGAAGTACGTCAGCTTACAGTCGAGTAGCGGCTAAACTTAAGATAATTCTGAACGATGAAACATAATCCGAATACTTAAACCAACAAAGTGTTTTTTGGTCTGGGGTGTACGACAGTTCACCTGGAATATCCTCGTTCGGGAGTTGGCAGAATGTAACTGCTCCTGTCGCAGGAACTCCATTTAGTGTCTCTGTTTCACTAGCATTGAAATAAAGCACAGGCGAATTCGGTAGCAATGTAATGAAGTCAAAATCAATTAACTTTCCTGAAATTAAATAATACAATTTAATAAACCGGAATCTGGCTAATAATTTAAATAATTGCTGGGTCGTGTCCAGAGATCCGATGAACAAATCCGCAAAATATTAGGTCTCTTTTTTTTGTGAAATATGAGTCCATGGGGTTGGAGATCAATAAGGATGCTGTGGTTGTGAATGATGGACATCCCGATAATAGGGGCTTACAGTATCCATGCATTATCTACTATTCGGGGATCTTGGCCTGGGATGAAACATTGTCAGAATGTTCGTTCACTTGTTTTAGTCAAGACAGGTATAAAAGACGTTGAATAGAACTGAACAAAAACGAAAATCTTATTGTTGGGAAAAATCTTCGAAAAGACAAATGGAATTGTGTGTACGGGGACAGGGAAAAGATGAAGGATGACAGAAGTATAGAAGAGAGACTTGTGGGGGGGGGGGGGGGGGTGGGGGAGGG
>NW_019060254.1:399377-426986 GCF_000696155.1 Zootermopsis nevadensis
GGGGGGGGGGGAGATTGGGTAAGGGAATAAGAGAGAAGAGATTGTGAGGGACGAGAAATGTGTATAGAAGAGGGGATAAACATCAAATGCAGCCAACTTTCTTCTTCCCTTGATGGTGGGAAAGAGAAGTCAAAGAAAGAGACAGAACTAAAAGAAAACAAAGAAGAGTTGAGACGACACAGGGATGTGGAACTATTTTCTGACTAATCGCTTTAAACCTCCAAAACTTAGTAATTAGCAAGAGTCTTTAATTGAATCTTCTTTCTTGTGTTTTGTTATATGCCGGTCGGCATCAACTTCATCATCATCACAGTCATCACCGCCATCATAATTATCATCTTGACTGACTTGAGTGGTGCAGTTTGGCAGGTACGATGTCGCCTTCTGGTGACGTTGTTTTACCGAGTGACTGTGTTGTTATCTGTACAGAAAATGTAATGTTGACGATGACAAATGAATAGAATCACTGCATTAGAACAGTTCGCCTTTTAACTCGGAAGTTTAGATATTTATAGATGTATGTGGCACCATATTATTATGCTACTCTCAGGATTTATTTTACCGCATTCCGCAAAATTTAAATTGTAAAGAAGCTTGAGGGAATTCTCATAAAATTATCATAAATATGAAAATTAAGGCGTAAGAATTACATAATCAGTATAATTGAGTTATGTTTTATTATAATTGTGTATATGAACTGGGTGCTTTAAACAATGTTCCGAGACACGAAAGTTATTTTATTAAGCTATTAATGCATTGTTTAAAAATTGCGTTTTGTCGGAGTACACTGGATCTAGTGATACTGACACGGATCTGTAAGTTTTCGAAAACTAACTGTTATATCTTTACTTTCCAATGTTAAATATTTTGGCACACTTCACCACATCCTTGAAGTTATGTAACACGGCAATGCTTAGGACTGCTGAATTTGGAAGATATTTTATAGGGGTCTGTATTTTAAAGGTTTAAATATTATGCACATGACTATTTTAATGACAAATCAGTAATGAACTTGTATTTTAAAAGGAAATGATGGCGTCTTTAGTGGCAGTAGACGGAAATAATGTTTTAATGAAACAAGGCAAACAAAATTTAATGCATAATCTTCGTGGCACGAACAAAATTCTACTGTGAAAATAAACTGAGAAGATAGCAAAATATTTTTGAGAAAATATTCAGGTCATGAAGAACACACTCTTAAATAAGTGGATTTGTGTATTTGATGGAAAGTAATATCCTAAACTAAAAAGAAATCCGAACCTACAATATTTTGATGAGCTGAAATAAATTACATCCTTCGATCTTTTTCAAATAATCTCTTCCTCTTTTAATGAGATTCTTCTTGAAAGCAGCCACACATTCGTACGTAAGATTGTCCACTAGGTTGTTCCGAAAAAGCATATTTGTGTTTAGCAACATTCATTACAGTTTGATTCCAGAAATCTGTGCCGTCAGCAAAGTAATATGACAAGTACACAGATTTGTGCACACCTGCGTTCGTGCCATTACCTGCGATCTCACATCACCTTGCACGGATGAAGAGTCATGCCTGCAGATAAAGACATTTTTAGGAAGAGCACGTGAGACGGGTCGAGTCTCGGGAGGAAATTTTCGAGTTTCCCTCACTGTTACAACCAATCCGCAGTGTAGTGTCAAACTGGTCGCAATTTCCCTCTGCAATTTTCGTTTCGTGTTTTAGACAAAATTAGCAATCTCGAGAAAGAAGCCGTGCTGGTATAGATATGGTCATACAACGTGACGTGTGGGTGACGTCACAATTCTATGAAACTGATAGCGAACGTTTACGTAACTAATTCCATAGATTCGACTGCACAACTTGAACTGCTATCCGGAAGTTGAACCGGAGATAAATATTTTCAACATGGAGTGACCACCACTTCGGCCGCGACTGTTACGAGCCTCTCGTAGTGTTGGTTTAGTTAATTTCTTGGAATGCTGTCGTGGTCTTCTCTGACGACACCTGTATCTCATAAGTGATGGACATCAAGATGACCATCAAATGCCGTTGCCGTAACCAGCACCTGAATGTTGCACATTTTCAGTTCTTCGGGCTGTGACAATGTCGGTTCTGGTTTTTGAAGCTCTGTAATCTTGTAAATACCAACTTTTAGGATGAATATACCGCCATCATCTTCAGGCTACCCCAAAGTTTGATTATTCAGCGCGAATGTTCGCATTGATGTGCAGCCCTTAAAGTTCCCTCTCGGATATTAATTCATGTTCATTCAGTTGTAATAATCATGAACCATAATAGTCTTCTTCAGTGTTTCAGTTCTCAGTTCCATCTGGTGCTAGGAATTGTGTTCCCTGGATGTAAGGTTGGGCAGAGTTTACCGATTGCGTAGAGTCTATTCGCGATGGGCTATCAAGAATGACCAGCGAGGCTGGTATTGACAAGGCTTCTAGGAACTAAATTGAGGAATCGATAGACAGCGCCTTCTGTCCGCAATTATATCTACGTAATGGCTCCCCATACTACGTTTATGGTAGAATCAATTTTACACAGGCTAGGTATTCGCGTCTCTCTCACGTATAATGAGATTTGTGGCTGAAAATAAAACAGATCAGTGTTTACAGTTTGTTTACCTAACGTTTCACATAAATCTATCAGCATGAATTGGAAGGTTTGTAATTCAATTACGTCTAATCAAAGTTACGATTAGTATTTACTGTTAACTTGAAATACATAAGAAGTTAAGTTAAACCTATTGCAATTCAGTATTTTATTTTTGTATTTGTATATTTATTTATGCTATGGGCATGATAATCTTTATTTTTGACATCTTCTTGTATGTATGTGACATCTATCAAAGAATATGGTATTATTTATCTAACTAATGAGTATACACTACACATGAATCGTCAGCTTAATTAATTCCTTCCTGCTCAACCCTTTGCACTGCACTAAGCATGACCTTGCTGTCATATGAATAGTTTCTGGAAATAATGTATCGTCGTTAAATGATTAGCGGAAACTAATGACCCAAATCTTCGATTTTTGCAACTGGGCAATAAACACCTAGACGTAGATGGGAGGAAGGGCTAGAAGGTGTAAACTGGATTCGTCTTAATCCGGTTAGCAACGAATGTCGGGTTTTGTGAACACGGTATTGAATATTTGAGTTCCATGAAATGCAGAGAATTTCTTGGCTAGTGACTGTACGTTTAGAATTTCGAGGTCTCTGCTTCTTGGAGATAGTTAATATGTTCAGTAATTGTGATCTGAAGTTCAGAGTACAATTTTTTTTAACTTTTTGCAATTTATTTTTCTCGTATATCCAAGCAGTTCTGCCTGTCTCTTCTAATACCTAACTAAGAACGGCAAAGTGACATGACGCCATTTTAAAATTTAAGTGTATTTGAAAAATAATTGTCACGCACAGTTTTTCCCTGGAAAGTATTATTAAATTCTCTTTAAAAATTCCTGTAATATTTACAGATTGTGATAGCTGCACATTCTTTCTTATTAATTTTTCAGTCAATAATAATTTAATGTTAGACACAGGAGATGAATATTAAAATCTTTGAAGAGCGAGTGAATGAATATCATACGGATGTGTGCGTAGTATGTGTGCCAAGCTTTATTTAATCCATACAACATATAACAAAGTTTTTCAGTTCAGGGAATTTATAAGGCGTTGTTATTAGAGCCATGTAGCTCTTGCTATCATCACTATCAAGTAGCTTCGAAGCATTGTAATCTAACATTAATAGGCTACTTTCAGTAAAATGCATTTGTTAAGAACTTGAGAACCACAAAATATCAGCTACAGGGAAAGAATAAAAATTTAACAAATTACACAATAAACATTGTTTTCTTCAGGGATGTTGAGCCGTGTAGTGGATAAAAGTTTACCGACGTTTCAGAAGTGCTTGCTGTCTTCATATTCAGGGCTTTTCATCAAAAATGCAGAACTAACACAAACAAGGCGTAATACAATAAGACTGAAAAATGATAATCGAGAGTAAAGGGTAAAGTTTCTTGAATCTGTACACTAGAGAAAGAGACAGGATCTCGAGATATAGGCTGTGGCTAGGGGATGTGCCTAGAAAACTAATGTGACACCATATACCGGATATATTTTTGAGAATCAGTGATCTGTTTAGAAGAGCGTATAACTATTTCATGCTACAAAAGTGGCGTTTAATATGAGTACAAAAGAGTTTATTTTATACTGGATTCTTGTTTATAAACATCTAAACTCGTGCAAGATTGAGACATAGAAAGTTACATTTCAAATATATTTCGCTGTGTTTTATCGTGCTTATGTGTTAAATAAACGTAAACTGCTCATTAAAGTACTGAAGAACGTTAAAAATTAATGTATATGGAATATTCCAGACATATCTTTTCGTTGCTTGTTTATACCTTCCATTTAATATTGAACGGATACCCACAATATAAACTAACTTAAGATGATTAAGATGGTTCACAGAAAACTGGGAACTGATAAATAAGTTCTATTAAAAATAAAAGTCTCCCCGAAGTTAAAGCAGTCGCTTAGTTCAGACTTGATGCCTTGTTATGTGCGCTACAGGATCATTTTAATAATAGGAACTTTTTGCCCGGCTTCCTTCAGGCGCCTGTTACCACGTGCCCTGAAACTACTCACACCCGTTCTCACATTTTAAGATAATAAGATGTATAATCAAGAAGAATCTCTTCACAGCATGTTTGCTGCTTGGGACATTCAAACATGAAACGAACAAATTTGTTTCTATTGAAATAAAAAGTAAAAACCTTGTTTAACACTGAAAATATCTGTAGACAGTTTTTTTCTCTGGCGGACAACGCCTATATATTAGACGCTTCAAACACTGGTATAGAAGTAACTTAGTGGCCATCGTAACAGTCCGTAAAAAAATCAAGTTTTCAAGGAAGGAACTTTGCAAAAATGATGTTATGGAAACCATTGTAGGCTTGTGCGGATACATTTGTCCTACGACCGCTTCTGAACATAAGAAAAATATTCACGTCCCGATTACAAAAATACTTTAACTCCAACGCAGGTCCAGAAAAAAAATTTAAGCAGGGATCTTGATAAACATGTTTTTTTTTAATTTGCTACAGGGTTATAATTTAGCCCTGCACAGTGTGTAAAGTCTAAAATAAGCTGATGTGTGAGCCGATTAAAATTCAGTGTTTAAATTTGCATCGGCTGCTAACAGTTCCTCATTGGGACGTTGTAATAAAAACTATGCTGTAGGGATTGCGAGATTTTAATGCATAAAACAACCGAGTTTATAATCATGTTTTAACAATGTTTAAACCTGAGCTCTGATTTACAGTGGGACCCACCTGTAATGTGATTTTGTCTCAGTCATTTTATTTTATGGTAAACTTCCATCAAAATTAAATCCTTATCAAAATTATTCGTAAACCCTCGAAGTAAACTTAACTAAATATTCCCTGTAAAGAGTAGAAATTTACGTTCCTCTTCTGTTTATTCAGGCTGTACACACAATCCTAATCCTGTAACCCATTATAGAATGGCTATTACTCGGTGTTGTCATCCTGCGAGGATTGGTGTATTGCTTCAATCTATTTCGTCATCTTAAATTTCACATATATATAAAGACTAGCTGGGTGCCCGCAGTGTTACTTTGGAGAAATTATTATTCCTAAACCTAATAATATCTGTCTTTACAGTATCATTTAAAGTAATTAGTTTCTTACGTGTACATATAAATAGCAGATGGGCCCAATTTACTTCTGTGGTTAGTAGCACCATACAGTTGTTGAATTCTTAAAGTAACGTGGGAAATGCGATTAACGAATTGCACCTGAAAAGTTTCTGGATGTGAGCAACACATCTTAATTAATAAATTGGATTAATAAGCATTGACTGCGTCCTTACATACCATACTCTTAGACTACCTGGTACTTTAGCGTTCGCAACTCATAGTCCAAAATACCGCACTGGCAATTATATTATTTTCCTGCTTATATTTGTAATTAGATTGAGATGAGTAGAATCATCACTTGATGACGAATAAATATGTTTATTTATTTCGGCGTGTTCCCTCGGGTAGCGGCCCAGTGAATTGGCAACTTAACGTTCGCTTTGTCCTTCTGAATTTCAACCTTCTTTCTTTCACTAGGTCTTTCACAGACACAAACTTTCTCTTTCCCGAGTTTCGTCGTGTTTAGAGAGCGACGGCATTGATTATTATAAGTTTATTTGTCTTAAACGAAAGGATGGTGTCAAATGACGATCCGCTCTCATCAAGGTAGCATAGTAGCTTAATTAATTTCTTCGGAACTATTGTAAATGTGAGGTTTTATTAATTATAAGACTGAGAAACATTTGCCGTCAGGTTGTTAACTCGATCACGCGTTCTTGGCCAGGATGTGTGTAAAAATACAAGCGCATTGATTCAGTTGCGACGTCTCTTAAGGCGATAGTTGCTTGAAAACCGGTGTTTACACTGTATAAAACATGTTGCCCGCACGACATCTTGCAATATATCACTGCCGCATTGCGGTAAGCTGACTAATGGCTCTGTTGTTGTACTATACATCATTAGAATACATTATGGATATTTTAAAATCGCTTAAGGTTCAAGAAACAGAATTCTTATCATATTTAGTGTAGCGAACTAATTATTTAAGCCACATAATTAATAACATGAATGTTTTTTTTAATTCGGAGAGGTTATGTGGCGTTATGATAATATTTTATAACCATTTTATCTACCGAGCTATTGCTGTCTCCACGAACCCCTGATTCGAATCATGAATGTTCTTTCTACCCTACTATTTTCTTACCAAACTTAAGAAAATGAAATTTTACTTAATCGACGATTTTAAGTACGATCATGGCTGTTCTATCGAACATGTTAAACTATGGTAAAATTGAAGTTTCTTAAATTACTGAGCGAAGCTTTATCAACTGCTGGGTTAAATTTACTCTACATAGTTTAACTTTATTCATGCTGTCGCCTTCCCAGTGTACTACAATGAATTTCGATATTTAGGCATGTTCTTAATATCTCTTATTCAATATTTTTGCAAATATCCTCCACATCTGAAGCCTATCTCGGACAGTTGGCGAAGAGTTCCTCTCTATGCTACGGTTTGGGCGGAACTTTAATATTTTCCAAAATAAGAATTAAAAATTTTCACGAGTTTTATTAAACTATAAAAATTGCGGTTTTGAAAGCTCTAAAATATAAATACTTGATAGAGAAATGGATAGCAAATGAGTCCATTGTTCAAGCGACTATGTTGCTTTCTTTAACATGGTTCGATAATACCGATTACACTTAGTTGCGTGCGATGTTCTGATGACAGCTATAAACATGAAGAAACATATGCCTGGTTAATAGAATATTTTACATAGGCTTACTTTTTTACGGAAACTTTCGACATTTTAACATCAGCACTGAAATGAACAATTACATCATAAAATGTTCGTGTTTATTGTTTGCCTCTGCATCGCGACCAGCTTTTATGACTTTTACATTGCTTACACAATGGCTGTTTCAAAAATCGTGAAACTAACACATCACCCCACTAAAGACAACAATATTCATTTTGAATAACACGTGTTAGATGTATTGTAATAGTAAACACCAACGTGAACAGATGTTTCATGTTCCTTTGATGTCTCCGTACTCATTACACGTTTCCTATTGGAGGTGTAAAAAACTGATGTTCCTCGGTCTTGTATATTTCCGCAGTAATCAGTTGCCTGCAAATAATTTCCTCAGAGTTGAGTTGCAATTTTATCAGAAAAAGTCTGCAACAAGGTCGTATGTCACTTTTCATTCTTCTGCCAACTTCTAGATTTTATACGATTAATAATAAGAAATTATTTGACTGATGTAATCTTGACTAAGTCAAATTTCTACGGGAGTTAATTTAGCTTGACCTTTCAACGTCCCAACAATAAGATTTGAAGATTTCACGACGAATAAATGCACTAAAACTTTTGTGAACTACCATATTATCTGAATGTGGATAAGTTTATTTAGAAAAAAAATTAGTCGATTCGTAGAAACAAGATACAGAGTACTCCGTAATGATGAAGCGCAGAGTTGAATTAGGCCACCGAATGCAGTTCACAGGATTCGAAGATACTGGCCACAGCATCAGGCCATCTTGACATGGACCGACAGAAAGACGGCTACACGAGATGAAATAAATACCGGAGAAGACTTTATTCTAAGCCACGTACGTAACCCAATCATCAGGATTCTGAGGATTTGGGAGACGGGCACTGAAGCGAAGACTAGCGGCAGACAGAGGATAATTCTCCAGACTGAGCTGCAGAGAACGAGGGCAGGGCATCGTGGGTATGGGTGACCTCCACATCGATCAGGATAATGGATACCAGAAACGTTGGTTTTTGACTCAGTTATGACGTTGCTCATCGCATGATAGACATTGTTTTGCTTCGGAATTTTTGCAGCGGTAATATACGAAGGCCATTAAATCAAGGGTAAAATATTGGTGGGACATGTAGTACGAACGAGGGAGGTGAGAGATTTGTGTAAATTTATTTTGTTACTCATATTTACCTTCTTTAATATTATAATTTGTCATTATATCCAATAGAGTGCATCCTTTAATGTTTCTTAAAATTGAGTCCACCCCTCGCTGTTAAAATTCATGTTTAATTTCGATATGTGCTTTTCTGAAAAGGTTTTTCTTTACATCCACCTCGTATTAATCTACGGGCATTATACGAATGTTATCACCCCTTCACCTGCAGTGTGTGCTTCTACGCGACGCCAATGGTTACCCTGTATTCCAAAGCTAATTGGCAGCCATTACGGGCTGGACACTTGACCAGTGAGGGAGAGCTATAGAATTATAGACTTTAGAAACAAGTCATTTCGGGTTAGAGAGATTGATGTAAAAGTTCTTCCGGAGAAAAATGAGTTAACTTTTTTATGTCAGAATGTTGTGTTAGTGTGTGTGTGTGTGTGTGTGTGTGTGTGTGTGTGTGTGTGTGTGTGTGTGTGTGTGTGTGTGTGTGTGTGTGTGTGTGTGTGTGTGTGTGTGTGTGTGTGTGTGTGTGTGTGTGTGTGTGTGTGTGTGTGTGTGTGTGTGTGTGTGTGTGTGTGTGTGTGTGTGTGTGTGTGTGTCTTGATATATAAGGCAGCGCCTTGTAGACTGCCATAAAACGCCGAAACGAGTAATAAAAAATGTACGAAGGAAATGTAGCACTTAATAGCATTATAAGGCTCATGACGTGTTGGTAAAGTTAACTGTTGGTATTCTAGGTGAATTATGTATTTTTATTGTGATTACAATTAGAAGTGGTTACTCTGTAAGTGAGAGCAATAACTTCCCTGGAGCAATGCACATCCTATTAGTGACAAAACAGCACTTTATTAAATATCGCATAACCCCAAGGCTGCGTAATAGAACTGCAGACGCAAACTTAAATATCTTCATTTTCTGGTGTAGTAGTTAACCCTGACCAAGCAGTACTTTATAATGCCCTCGGTGCTAAGTTATGGAGGCTTCATCTGTGACCAGGCACTTCGCTGGTCTCGGATATTCTGGTTCAGTTTTTAACATCTCAGGAAACCCTAAAGCTGAAGGGCTGCAACGTCGGTGGAAAGCGTGACTGTGATTGCTGTGGTTTCCACTGTGCGGCGCTGTTGTCACCCGGAACAAAGACTCACATGAGATGCACGATAAGCAAGATTTTGTGACCCAGTAAATACATTTTATAATTGAAGACCTGGGAGCAGCAGTGTGCTAACCCGCTGAGAAAACGGAGATGAAGTTAAACAAACACTGCTGTTCTAATTTCAATTTTTAAGATTCCGAAAGACATTTTTTATTAGGTGAATTAAAATATATAAACGTACGTAAACAATGTATAAACACGGTGATAGAAACAAATGTGACTGTAAACATGAACAAGGTTTCTACTTCTGCGTCTACTGCACTAGGAAATTGTCTGACATGGGTTCGATTACGTATTGTAAGAATGCTGTTGTGCTAATAGTCGTTGGAGTTCATTGAGGAAACTTTTAGAGACTTTAAGAAATGGCGCACTAGGGAAAAGCAGTTGCAACTGATTATTTACGCACAGATAATTTGCATATATAAGTTAACAATTGAATAAAATCAAATTCAATAATTGAATTTGAAGGAAATACTATGTAGAGTTCTTGGAATGTGCTGGCTTGGAACATGTTCAGAATTCAGGTTGAGTATTTATTTTTTTATTTTCAACATGGTCCCTCAATGTATTTCTGTTGACTGAAATTTTATCTGCAATTGATATATAATTAGTCTCTATAGCCAATTCTCACTCTATCTATAAGTTCTATGTTTTTAACAAATTTCCATAATTTCAATTCGTCAGTGACTGTTATTACTTATTACTGGTCGTTGTGGATATTATAAATAACCTTTGTATTTTATTTGAAGAGAAGTATTTTTTTTATCTTTTCTAAGCGACTATTAGCTGTGATCCATAGAATTAGTTAAAAACTTCAGAAAACAAATTCTAGTTCCAGATTATTTATGAGTGATCCTTTACATAGTCGTAACGCTGTTATAAACATTTTCGCTGTATTGCTTTACTCTTCTATGCCGGCTATTCCAATTTTAAAACTTTTATGGCATGGAAAATTTCATTCTTCATAATGCTTCCATGTTATAAAGTCTTGATTGAATAGAATTAAGGTCACACTGGGGGAAATGGAGACTTGTGTGATTTTGTTTCTAGTCAGTTCACACAAAGTGAGGCGTCATTGTAACGTACAAGAAGGATCTTGATAAAGGATGCTATTGCAAGAGGGTATGAGTCAAAAATAGTTTACTACGTTTATATTAGGTCGTATAGCGCCACTTAATATTTTTTCTTGAAATACAGACATTGGTCGAATTAGGTGCTGTGACGATATTCAAACCGAATGCATTTGAGATGCGTTATAGAAACTTAGCCTTGTGAAGAGCAGATGTAACTGTTAGACATCATGAAGAAACTATAATTTTAAGCAAAATTTCAGCTTTAAATATTCTCCTGTCCGTATCGAACTATCTTCTATTACGTCTGGAGACTGATTTCATCGTATCGATCTAAGAATTGTTCTGCCGGAATTTTACTGTGTGAAGATTTGTTTATTCGAGAGTAAACAATCCAGACAAATGAGGAAATTGTTAAGTAACCAAAACGACAGGGACTGAAGAGGAGTCGTACCAAGATGAGAAGAATATGGAACACTTTCCTTGTTTCGTTCCTCCTCTGAGAGTTGAAGGGGCTAGTCCTCCTGAAAGCAATATCATTCCACAGACGCATCTCTTCCGGACAAGCGAGTGACTTGCCATTGTGAACCTTTCTGTTATGGTATCAGAACCGGGATTCTTCGACCAAAACCCTGTGTTCTTAAACGTCCAAATGTCTGTCTCTCGACTAATAACGTGGTTGCCTCTGTCGGGTCACCTGCAACGTCAGTGACGTTGCTGCCTTCCAGCTGCGTTCGTTCTGTTGTGATGATATTGCACCTCTGTTGTGAAAGAATTCGTCCTGAGGATGTAATGTGTGACAATAAAGTTAATGAGGCCGGTAGAGACATTCTTACAGATATTCCGCATTGAGAACAGAAAAGCGAGAAATTCAATTGACGTTCTTTGTGGTTTCATGCAGTTGCGACTGTACGCAATGTTCGAATAATACTGTTATTTGTTCTAGTGTGTGATATGTCTACTTCATATTTTATTCTGTTAGGTAGAATCCTGTATTGACATCATCTTATTTTTAAAATTTCACCACTTCTTTTTTTTTTACTATATTAAAGTGTTTGGTATCCTTTAACGATTCATTCTAAACAATCAACCAGTTTTATCTATAATTTATTTCCAGTAAATAAAAAAGTCTTATGTGAGATCTAGATTTCTCTATTTAATCTACTATTGTTCGGTCACTTACCGACACTAAGAATTTTATGTTATCCGGCGCTATTTAGTGTAAATATATTCCTAGCATTGCTTACACATGACTTTGGTTCAAGCCGTTAACATGTTATGGTAGTTCTGTAATGATGCAAGAGTAAATACCCTTCATTAAAAAAACAACAATGAACAGAGTTGACCGAAAACATCACAACATCGATAGATTATGTCTTTGTTTGAAACTTCAAATACCTGTGTTAGAGCCACTTCACCCCTGAACAGATTCCGCGTGACCTGCGCTCGTGAGGCATTCTGTCGTCAAAGCTCTGTGGCCTTGACTTGTCAGCGGAAGCTCATAGGCAGTAAACTGAAGTTTATGTAAGGTGGAGTCAGTAACAAGTTGAGCCACAGGGAATATGAGAGAGCTACCGACATGTCTCGAAATAAATGTCCTACTTTTTCGCAACATCTTGTCTGTCACTTTTAAAGTGACGTAGAATATAAAGAAGAAACTCATTGTAAGAAACTGGTACTGAAACGAAAAACGAAAACTGATTTGTTTTTTGATATTTTGCCGCTCGACCTTCTACTGTAGGAGAGAAATGGGAGCTACAGATTCTCATCCCACCCACTTTACCGTAAAAGGAGCACTTTCCCTCCTCCTTTTAAAGGGATGAATGCTTATGTGGGAGATGAGGATGCTTCCAGTTTTGTATAGCCTACGATGCTGTTCGTTTCTGGCATTTTGTATGAAGCCTGCCATGCAGTGCAGCTCAGGAGGTTTCTGCCGCAAAGCTACTGAAAGGCTTTCTTTTTCCTTCAACCGGAAACATCTCAACCCTTTTTTAAAATAAACTGTGCGAGCTTGTGAACCCTTTAGATGCTATTTCGTCTTTTGAATATACGTTACTCAAAGTTTTGTATTTTTTTTACTATTTTTTTGTTTAAAAAGGAACTGAGGAGTGATTTTGGCAGTGGTTTCCACTGCGTATCTGTACAGTAAGATGTGATCTATACGGAGAATTAGTAAACAAGAAATTTGTGTTCAATAATGTGGTTGTACCAGTGATACCAAAGCAAAAAAGAGAGATCGCTTGTAGCCAGCATAATCCTGTAATATCCTAGTTCCGTTCATAATGAATTAGTATGGCCCAAGAAGGTTACTAAACTGCCAATAGACTTAGTGTTTATGTCTCTGTGAAATAAATGGATGGAAAGAAATGATGAATGGCGTTCGTTGAAATCGAGAGGAAATATAAAATAAATACGTGCTTTTCCTTAATAGATTTGTTGCTCTGAATTTCAGCACTGAGATCAAAAGAAGATATTATTTTCTGTCGTTTCACCGTGGTCTATTTGCTTGCAAACTACAGAACTTAAAATGATGCCTGAATCACAATTCTTTGATTTCCGTTTGGCTTTTAAAATGTTTTTTATTCTCTGTTGTATGTAAATATATTTTAATTTGGCTGTAACCTAATAGTTTCCGCAGCATACTTTTTAGTGTGGTTATTTTTATGCAAATAAAATATATGGAACACTATTTACAAAGTGATAAGCTTTGGATATCGTAGTCGGTACCTCAGATCATACGTGAATGCTAAATTCCACGGTGGATTTAGTAACGTGGATTTCTACAACATTTGCATCAGCAGCACTTTACACAACGAAAGCTAAATAGCAAAAGACTTGTTTGAAAAATCTGTGTACTCCAGACTGGAGTACGCCCTCACACTCGTGTTCTTTTGAGCAGCATCTTGAAAGCCAAAGGCAAACGCCATTTCTCATTCGTATTTTTCCGCCATATAAACAGCGTTTCTTGAATCATGCTAATGTGTAACGTCATTCCTGTTGTTATCTGCATTATAGTTTTTACACGTGTATCAGTGAATTTAAAAAGTCGTCTTCTAAACGACGTACCAGATTTTAACGAATCAAGGGCTTTAAATCTGTTGTGTTTCTTTTCTGAAGACTGTCCTGCATTCTCATCTGACGTGAAGTTAAGTCCTTGGTTTTTTAAACCATCCGTTGGTATTGATTATCTTGAACAGGTACTTAACACTAAAACTTTGGAAATCGTTATTTTTGTTAGAATTGCAATAGTCTTAGGAAGTAGAATGACAACTCAGTTAAATTATGATCACATTAAAGTTATACAAGGGGGCAAAATTTGACATAGAAGTTCTTCATCTTACTTCTCAAGACAATACCTTATGTATTACAAAATTAGATGGGTAAATATGTACAAGATGTGAAACAGCTGCAGTAAACGTGGTTAAACTGCATGACTTGCTTGTCATTAATGCATTAATTGGCACAGTGAGTTAATTACACTTACCGGAGGCTACAGTACATATATGGCTCTAACAGTTGTGAGACAGTGTAGCATTAGGCATTAACTACATCAGCTGGCAATTTCTGTCCGGTTCGCCCTAGGGACACGTACATATTCCATTTACATTGAAAGAGTATGGATGCTTCTGACAGCTGGAGTATGAGGGACTGTACGGAGTGAACAGATACCCTGAGGGTGCAGCGTATTCCTGTGATCTTGTGTGGACACAGTGACCAGTGATTGGCAGACACGGAATGGGATTTCGGATTACCTCTCTCTCCCCTTACAAATGGACATTTTTCCCCTCTTCTGCTGAGCTTACTTCAGTGTTTTGGGGTTGTGGCGTAGGAGGTGGAGATCACAACTCGTTGTGTCCTCTTTCAAATCCTATTTAGACAAGTTTATGAAGCCCAGTTATTATAATTATAGGTGTTAAATATTGTAGCCTCGTTTATTGGACAGTAACGTGCGAATTATAACGTCTGAGAATCAATGAACATTTAATTGAAGGGACAAAAATAAATAATTACTAATCAAGCAAACAATGGAGGTATAAACAAGGAAACAGAAGAAAAATAGTGAGATTCCAGGTTCTCACGGTGGCAACTATGAAGATAGCTGTCGTCTGGATTGTTGCGCCGCTTAGTTAGCGACGTTTCAGAGATGCTTTCTGCCTCCATCATTATGTAGGCCTGCAGCCCAACACAAATAGAACAAACAGAAATATAAAAACAATTAGATGAATGCAGATTTATTTGTAAAAGTTTTTCAGTATTGCATGGTTATTTTTTTGGCCATCGTTGTAACACCTCCTGCAATATTTGGCATAGACTACTTGCTTAACAAACGAGGACGAGAAGTTGCAACACTGTCGCGGCGACTTCTCGCAAATACACTTCTGAATTTTATATTCGTATACTGCACGTGGCACAATCACATGTGTCGTACTTGGGAAGTGAGCGTGAAAATTATTTTATACGTCTCTTTATTGTTTAAACGTCGCAATTCTGCCGTTAAATGCTTTTAAATTATTCCGTTAAGAGATATGCTATTTAAGAATTTAACGTATTTCTCCAAAACCTTCCGCTGAATATACTAATTCTGGCGTGGGTTCTGGTAGCATGAACGTTTCTGAAAGTTATAAATCATACTGTGACTTAAATAAGTTCCTTGTGGTAGTATATTTCATGCACTCTTCTTAATGGACCGACTTTGGCGTTTCAGTGGCGAATGCTTTTAGTATCAAATAATCCCTTGCTACATTCTTTATAAGAATTTTTCTCACAAGGGAGCACATAAAACTTTATACGATGCGGAGTGCCTTGGGCTGTTTAGCTTTGCTTGTGAATTTAGACATGGCGCGTGCCTTCAGAAAATTCCTGTACTGAACCCCGACGCAATAAGTAGGTCATAATGAACTGGCGGTTTTCAAGTCACTCAAATATGATGTTTAACTTGCAGACAGTTTACCAGGTCGTATCCGATGTGTCGCTAAGATTCGAACGTGGCACGCTTTTGAATTTGTTTTATACTCTAGACCAGAGGTTCCTAAACTTTTATACCTTGAGCTCCTCTTAAAACATTTTATAAATTTCACGCCCTCCTTCCAGAACAAGTGCAAGCAAACAGATTTGACATAAAATTTAGCTATGAGTATACAGCACTATAAGACAACTAAAAATGCCTCAACCAAGCAAAGGATGTTAAAAATGTTTCTCCATATTTCGTTAAAAAAAGTTTTTCATACAAACAACACCCCCCCCCCTCCAGGGGGAACGCCCCACACTTCGAGAGCCTCTGCTCTAGACCATTCAGTTCATCTGTCGAAGTTTCTCACTTTATACCCCTATAAATGCCCAACTGATTGTGTCCCCGAAGAAACTTTATCTATATATCAGTCTTTCGAACGCTCAAATAAAATTACATTTAATTTACAAAATTATATTTACATATTATGCGACATAATACAATATAAGCCTCGTTTAGATGTTTTAATTGTATGTATTTTTTTTAAAACTGGTATATACGAGTAAGTAATGAGGAAACTGCAAAAATCTAATTATCCCTGTAAGTGGTCATGGGTCATTTCTATTGTACTGCTATTATATCTTTCTATTTCATCGTAATCAAGATACACTCTTCGCCGAATAATATTAGGTTGTCGAATGATTCAGAATGAGATGAACGGAATATGTACCACATATGGAAGAAAGAGAAAGAAACACAGAATTTTATGTGAAAACATAAATATAAGAAACTGAGGAATAAATGGGGGGAAATCATTAATACGAATCTTAAAATAAATGAGGATATGCGTGTGTGGATTGGATTCGTGTGACTCAAGATATGAACCGATGGCGGGCTGTTGTGGACAGCGTAATGATACTTCAGGTTCCGTGAGAAGAAGGTACTTTTTGACTAGATAAGCGAATATTAGCTTATCAATTGGAACTCTCGTCTATGGATTCAATTACAGATCATTCACATCGTTATCAGTGAGATATTTATGAGTACCATGATTAGCCTATGTTACCTTCCAATTTGTTTCCTATTGTACTTAAACACACGCCCATAAATATGTAGTTGTTCTTTTCCCGAACTTCTTGTTGTCAAAGCTGGCATTACATTACGCTGCAGACAATTGTGGAGCTTGGTATCTCGTGGAGGACTAATCTGACAGCGTCTGTCCATCTCCCGACTGCAGGGTCGTTTGAAATTGGATTGCCATCTCGCTCCTGATTTCCACCACACAACTGTCCGATGTAATGCCAAATTGAATGGCCTCCTTATCTGTGCCCACAGTCTCATGAACAGTTTGTTCGAATAGTGGGTTCTACTGATATTAGTAAATCTTGAGAAATTTGTTAACCGTTTAAAGCCCAGCTGTAACTACACGTCCCTTTCGCTTTAAAATCAAGGAACTCTGCATTTTTCCCCTTAGAATGCATTTATGGATTCCGTATAATTTTAAGAATACATTGGGACTAGTTCTCTATTACATCTACTTTAAATTGTTCCGTTATGTTAGTTTATGTTAATATTCTAGGTTCTAAAATAACTACTGATGTTTTTGTTCCTAATAGTTCCCCATTTATATAAGTAAATACACTGTAAAGGTAAATTTCGTTTTATTGAAATTCTCATATACTGTATTTACGTAAAATACACTGCATCTCCCAGCATCATGAAGTTTTCTACTGAAATGTTGGCCAGATTTACATGAATCTCATTCACACGCAGAAAACCGCTGTTAGGTAATAACATTCATATATTCCTTGCTGACGTATGAGCTGCTGACATACGGTCGTGTGAAAGATGCTTGCCAGCATCTCATGAGTTCTTTGGTATCAAAATCTCTCCCGAGGGAACACACTTTGAGGAAGTGACTTTATTGTCGCACAGCTAACCCTTTCATATTTATAAATTATTTATTCCCTTGTGGCGCTGAATCCCGCCCACCCCTTCGATCACAGCACCTTGTTACCACTGTGATGACATGTAGGTCGATAACACTGCAGAAACTCTGGGGTAGAAGTTCCAGCTCCTGGCAACCTCTTATATATTATCGAATTTATTAAACCACCTGAAAGCAAAGATTTCACGACGATGCATCCTGTCGTGTCATGACCATACTCAAGCACAAGCAGGACTAACAGATGAACGACCAGACCATCACAAACAGCGAATAGAAGCAGAGGTGACGTGATTTTGAATGGGAAATGGATGGAGGGAACCCTCCAATGAAGAACCAAAGGAAACACCGGAACACACATGAAGCGTACTGAGGATAATATACTACAGATAATACTGATATTATTTTGGACCTTGACCATCGTCCTATATTTTACAGATAGAGCACTTTGCTTAGGTTACTGGATGTGCTTCCTTCTTCAGGTGACGTATACCTACTCGGATGGGTCCACTAGTGATGGCTAATCTCATCCAGTGTGTAGGTAGGCTGTAGGCCTACATCACGTGAAAATGGGATCGGATCCGTTTCCTGAAGTGTAGTGTTCTCTTTGTAGAAAAAAGGCTGATGGACAAAGCCCCCAAAAATTATCAGTACCAACTAACGTTATGAAAAGCTAACACGAGATGATGTGCTCCTCGTACCAAGACGACCTGACGCCATATTAGCTGTTTCACATCTTATTTTGAGTACTGATTTTAAGGAAAATTTGTGTAAATTTATTGTCTTTACAGTTTAGTGGTGTATGTTTTGGGACTGTAGAATAATTTATGCTCAGGACGTGCCGGTTATAATGTAGGTGATATTATGAATTATAAAGGAAAACCTTAAAGCAACAAGTTACTTGTGAGATATAGGTTTGATGAAAACGTAATATTAAAATGATCTTGTAGGATTAGCTTTTGAGGATGTGGACTGGATCCGCCAGGCTCTGGGCAGAGGTCAGTGGCTGGAAAATTGACTAGTTGAGCGATTATCGGCTTGTCAAAAAGGACACTGCTTCACGGGAGTTAGTAAAACAGATTTAACAGAAACATCTTTAGTAGTTTTCTTAGTGAAACGTTATTCATAGACTCCTACGTGAATTAACTGCATTCTGATAAAAACTCACTACAAAATGAGAAATAAAGGATAGGGGTTTGGTAAAGGTGATTATACACTTTGGCACTCTCTGTTAATTCAGTTTTTTGTAACTGTATAACATCTAAATTAGTACAATTAAATTTAATAACATTGCTCCTAGTTGCAAGTAAAAACAACAGCAAACATCACAGACGGCGTAACAAAACTGTGAATAAGTGCCTTTAAAAACGAAACACAGAACAGACTTCAGGAACAGTTGATAATTTATATTGTTTTAAATACTGTTAAGATGGTACCTGAGTTACACTGTAGGAACTTGAATATTGTCAGCATGTCACTGGTATGATGGTCGCGTTTGGTCTTTAAGGGCGACATCTTGGCATTTATTATTTACATAGTGTTCTGTCTGACGACAGGTCCATATGAACAGGATCCTTCCATCCTTTTCTCGGACTGGGACCTGTTCATATACGTTCTTGGCAGATGATCCAGAAGTGATTTGCCATTGCCTTCTTCTGTGTGTAAATGGAGTAATTGTTGGGATGCCACAGAGAAACCGGGGAAGCCCCGGAGGGAAACTCCGTGTTGCCTAGACCACGGCCTTGCCCAACATAAGTTATAAATTCGGGTACCGGGAATCGAACCCGAGACCCCAGGATTACAAGGCCAGCGTTCTAACCGCTAGACCACCGTGGCGGTCCTACATTGGCATTAAACAATAAGAAATGAGAGAAGGACTGGGGCAGCAGAGAGGCATGTCTGCTTGGCTCGTGGTGTTTCGCTACCACAAGCGTCATTTACCTTATAGCAAGAAGCGTAACAGAGATAATAACACGCTGCGTCCGCCTGAGGCATAAATCATGAAAACAACAACGCAACGTAAAGCGCTCCACTCGGTAAAACATAGAGGGAGTCTTCTAGCGACGAGATTTAGTGTCCTTATTCCGGAGTCCACAAGATGTTCGGTCAGCCGGCTGGAAAATGGCTACCATCGGTTTAGTCCCTTGGGAGAACATTGGTGCTGGAGATAGGTACATTATTTATTTTTTATTATTATTATTTATGTGGCCCCACCCTAACTATGGTTCCAGCCAAGTGAATCCGTCGTCTCACATTGTGACTTATCTTCTGCTGACCAACAGCGGTCCACAATGCAGGGCTTAGTTTGCAGATTAGCTCGCTTTACGCGTTACATAACTTCAAGTGTCGGTATATTTAACAATAACATGGATGCATTTCGTTAAATTGTTACCTTGAATGTGACTGGGATGTTGTTATCCGTTCGTCGATTTGGGGTCATACCCTCTTGATCCAGTATGGATGAAGCTTACATACATTTTTATTTATCACTTTTTGTGCTAATTATAAATTTCACTGAAGTGGTTGAATTATTTGGCATAAATAGGAGAAAGTAAGATAAAACTGAGAAAATCATTAAGGGCCTTAGGGATTTTTACTCATAACGAGACATTTGGATGATGATAAGACGCATACACAATTCCCTCCAGTTGTACCGCAAGATAACTTTAAATATAGTGCGTCGTCAAAGGGTTTAGAAGCCCTAAATGAAGGAGATTGTTTGGAATATCTAGGCGTAGATGGGAGGGTTAAAGGTGTTTTCTTACCTGTAGCTCATTGGAACCTCAATTCTGCACACAAATTTTACTTCTGTTTTAATTAACTTGACGACTCCATATGCAGCGAACTGTTGGAATTATTGCACCTATGTATGGAAACTGGATGAATTTCTCTTATATGGACTTACATAAATTTGAAATATTCCTGCAGGCCCGCTTTTCCAAATTCGCAAAGATTTAATACCGATGTTTAACGATACAATTGCACGAGCCATAACAAAATTGAAGATTCACATCTTCAAAAGTTGGAGCAGAACTGGAAGAGTTTGTATGATTTTATAATTATATTATGATTCGTGTACTCCGTAATCTGTGAGAAATGGAATGAATTTATTGGTTTTAATTTAATAAACTCTTCTCTGTGTATTTTATTAAAGACGTTTCCTACTGTCTATTTCTTTGTCTATTCTCGTAACAATTTATTTCAAATTATCTCATCTATCGCACTAATTCTTGTGCTGTCTTCTTTGTCTTTAACGAGCTGATGACGCCACAACTCGGTGATTTATCACAGACAAAGTTTCCCTGACAGGGATGTGCACTTCTCGACCGCCCCATTTCCCTCCCACAAGCCCTATCCATACAAAATCCTACCGTGAACATTACGTTCACAACTAAAACCACTTTCACCCCTTCTACCCTCCTAGCAGAAACTTTGAAACTTACTCCCGCGATTCAATAATCAATTGGAAATCAGAATACAAGTTTCCTTAAGATAATTTGAGGCAGTTCTGTAGAATAGCTTTGCTCTGTACAATTTCCTCAAATTTTTATTATGACTTACGAGTAAGAAGACATAAATGGTGAAATGAAGGAAGTAAGCTGTGGATTGACGAATAGAGTTGGCGATGGATTTTTCAATCGCACTTTAACACTTATGGATTTTTTAAAGCTGTGATAAAACCGAAGACGTAGGAAAATGTAGAGAATGTAAAGTGCGCAGGGCGCAATGACGGAATTAAGCAGTAATGTCAAGCCTGCAGCTGCTGTGTGAGGCAGTTACGCTAGTGCTCAAAATTACATCTGAAGATCATGAATGTTGAATGGATAAATGTTGGTCGCGCTTGGCATATTTTAAGGTTTAATGTGAGAATTCAGCTGAGGAGACAGGGAGAGAGACAAAAGTTCATTCACGATACTCACTCTTCGGACTAAGATTGGAAGTAGAACGTCCTGAATTTGAAAACGCCACTACTCCATTGTGTAGAGCGATTCATCTTTTCATAAAATTATGCATATTCTGTAAAAATTCCCTTCCATTAAAATTAACTACATTTCATACTAGAATTATTTGTCTCTTCACTGCGGCTTAAAAACTCTTTTAAAGTCGAACATAATGCGGTTTTAATGCAATAAAAGTTTCTTTTCAATACATCGCGCGATAAATTATATTACTTTAACATCTAATTGTAATTATGTATAAAATATATTGTGCAATATGGTTTTAATACATTGATATTTATAAGACCTTCGTGAAAACCCAGAGGGCGTTATCTGTGCCAGTGAACCGCCGCCAACTGTCGCTTTTGTGCCCCAATAACCTCATTTCGGCCTCGCAGTCTGTTTGTTTATCGGGTGTAACGCCTGTCGTATCGCAGGTTGAGAGGTCCTTTCAAGAACCAGAAATTGGGACGAGTGTTGTTATCAAGACGGCTATATTGATTGCTGCATGGGATCTGCAGTGGTGTGTCTAACTTTACTTTAAGGCTTGTTTACTTTGCGCCGTCGCTGTATGGTCTTAGCGGGGGGGGGGGGGGGGGGGGGGAACGTAGTCAAACACACAGTGATATTACGTCGTCATAAGCCTCACTTTTCTTATAACACAAAAGGAAAATTAGGAAAATTGAATCCGTCGAAACACTATTCAAAATTAATCGCAATGTTCTCACTGCGATTAATATGTCGACATGGTTCTTTAGGCTGAAGACGGAAATAATATGTTTCTCCCCTCCGAAATATAGGTATTTATCTACGAGTCCACAAGATTTCACATCTCAGAAAACATCTGTTATTCAAAATGTCCACAACAAACACACGTCAGACATTGTGGTTGTAGTAATTAGCACTCACTCCTGCTTCGCTTTCTGAGGGTCTTCGAATTGACTGCCGGTGGAAGATCACCTAATCCACTTTATTTTTCTTTCGTGTGCCCTTGTCTCTACACAAATTTCTTGATAGTAACATCATTACTTAAAGTTTTAGTTTAGTTCCATATTTTTCTTAATTTACCAATAGTACAGTCGTGTATTCGGGACGTCCCGGGTTCAAATCTCGGTCCGGAGACCAGTTGGTCTGACAGGTCTTTCGTGGATTTCCTCAGTCCCTCCAGGCAAATTTCGGGACAGTACCTTAAATTAGGCCATGACCGCTTCCTTTCACATCCTTTCCAATTAATTATTCACTATCATCCTCTCGTTCGACGTTGTATAATCTGAGTTACTGAAAGTGTGTCGTTATATAAGCTATAAATAAATAAGCACAGTCAACTTGTCACTTCCACTTCGACCCAAATGATTCAGGGTCAATAATTGAACCTGAATGTAAATGCTCTTTACCGAAAAGAATCTTCAGAAAGACCCTTCAGTTAGGAACAATTACATTTTGAAGTGTACTAGATTTAACTTACGTGAAACTGCAGTCCTTTGTCACTACTTTACAACAGCAATACGAAATTTAATCGTAGTAGGTTCAGTGAGAGTGGTCTTAGACTGAACTGCGGACAGACAGATGCAGGTGTTAATGGGAGAAAGAAAACTAATGTGACCATTGTACCACTCAGTCGAGACTGCTGCTTCGTTGGGTCTCATTAGTACCAGCAGCCTTCAGCAAGTAGAAAACACCATTTGAAAAGGTGGCATGGGATTTTTTTATATCTGCTAGATTATTTAAGGAAGCTTTTCAACTGTGTAGTTTATATAATGTCACACGAGAGGAAAATTATGGATGATGAGATTGGAAGGGCGTGGAAAATAAGTGTGTGGGAATGTACGAAGTAGACTGTTGATGTTAATGAGATATTTAAGGGTAATTGTAGTTCGTGATTGCTATCAAAGCTTACTTTTACTTTCTAGACTTCTCAAATTCATGCATTTGGAAATAGTTATGTTTATATCAGAGTCATACGTTAAATACAAACACACATTTGCCACGCTTAGCGAAATTAAAATTGTGTTATTTCTTGGCAGACGCAAGGTTGTTAAATACAAGCCTCAGTTTTCTATTTTAACTTTTAGTTAACAGAAAATGTAAAAACATCTACGTGAAATATTACATTTTATGAACATTTTAAATCTGTGCAGAAATTAAAAGCCAATCCAGCTCCCTTCAGTTTCCACACGAGCTTTTTCTTATCCCTGGTTCACTCGACGAATATCTATACACTCTCTTCAGTGGTAAGGCAAGTTATGTACTCTTTACCATTAAACATTTTACACACATCCTATCAAAAGGCTGTTATAATGAAATGATCTGCAAAGTAATGCTGTTCATACCGAGTACTTAAAATAATTCAGTTTGTATTTGCAATATGATAATCAAGTGAACGATCAATAGACACACGTAGTTCTCCAAGAACACTATTTATTCTGATAGTTTGGGGAAGCATTTATTTCTTCTTAGGTTTCCGAGGGAACAAGATTTCCTTATCAGTGTAGTGGATGTCCGATTGTGTCATCCTCGATTGTGACACCGCGTAGTCGTGTGGGTGGCTATCAGAATTTATAAAACACTTGCTGCCTCAATCTTTGTGGTGTAATATTTTTAATTATGCTACGGCTCGATGTAGGATAGGAATTCTAGCCATAATTCCTAGAGCCATGTGACCTAACACAAAGCAATAGAAATTTGTGGGACCTATAACAACTTTACTTATATCAATACAGTAGGATAAACTTTTGTTTCTTTGAGTAGATTGCAGCTGCCTCTTGCCTATGGGTAATATATTTATAAAAACCAGTGGGGGAAAAATTGAGAACGCCAGTCAATAAAATAGGGTGATAGAAGCGATCCCTCCCTCTGGTAATAAGACGAAATCCTGCTCTGTGATGCATGGGATGCGTCCCACACGTCTACACATCTCTGGAGACTCATTGTACAACCCCGTGTTATAAACAAGGCTCAGGTACTTTAGGGCGGAAGAGTCGAAGAATTTCACTGAAAGCTGACATCAGACGGCGTTGTGAGACACAGGGCCACCGTCGGTAGAAAATGATCTTGCCGAACTGAGTGCATTACTCAGTGACAGACTTTGCGGGAATGGTTTCTGCCAGTGAGAACAACTCCAGGATAAGTTCTCATGAGTTTTAATGATAATTCGGCCGACTGACTGAGTGTCAGTCTGCCGAATAATGTATTTTTATTATTGTCAGCATCAATTTGCATTCTCGTCATAACACTTCTTCTGAAACGTGGTTCTGATGACTCCGTCCGGACCACCTGTTGAGACAGTGAATGTGGTCATTGTGAGAACTTGAAATTTACCTTGTTGGCTGCCCATGGCGTTCCACGAAACTGCACCTGCAAACAAGGTCTCCTTTCGCAAAGAGAAAGTCTATTTAACATTACACCCGACAGTTGTATTAAGTGACCACATAATTTGTTAGAATATTTTGAATACGGTCATAGGGTCTCGACATTTTCCAATAATGATATTTTGCCTAGGTTACTTCCGCCAGTCTTCAAATTATGCTTAGGATCTCAACTGGAAATTCTGTTTGTTTAGTTTGAAAGCTGCTTTGCATTTAGTTTCACTGTTGCACTAGCTTTGAAGCTATAATAATACCAGTTTTCTTCTAATGATAATGCTAACAATAATTCATTCAGAATTATAATGTGAGGGGCGCACGATAAGCACAAAGTGCTTTACGATAAATATTTACAGTTTACATGAGTACAAAAAGCATATTAAATGTGTTGAGTTCGTAGCATACAGAAAGGCCTTTTTTCAAGTGTCATAGAATATTTTAATTTAAAAATGTACGTTCTGTCGAGGAGGTTCTATTGCCAGTGATTTATTAGGTTGAATGTGGAACCTCCTTTCTATTTATAATATTGTTTATATCTCCTACATTAGATGGAACTAGTTGGTAGGCTAATACAGATTCCTTAGTAGTTATATTAATGTTGATTTGTTTTATTTGTTTAATGATACATTTTTAGTTGTACAGAAGGACGTGATGTTTACGAACGACGAGTCAAGAAATGTGTAAAGAACGTGTTTGCGACTTTCTTTAGGATATTATCTATCACAAATTGTATTAGTCTAGATATCTGGTCTCTGCACCGAGATTCGAACCTGAGACCTCCCGAATACGAAATTGGAGTGTTAACCATAAAGCTAACTATTTTATTTTTAACTATAAAATATTAATGCATTCATTTATAAAACTGTCATTAATAACTGGTAGGAAAGGCTAGAATTTTTATGTTAATATTAGTTTCTTCAAATTATTTTAAAAACATTTGACTACAGAAAATTGTAACTTACACGTGGCATAAAATGTTTACCTAATCTAGATTTATGAGCTCCTTCTGGAACATTTATTCAATTATTGTATGTATGTGTGGTGTATGAGTTTAAGTAAAAGGTAATCTAGTTAGCTGATGAGAGTTAAAATTCATACTATTTGAATTTTGTCTTCTCATATTATATACAGACGTAATTAAAATCTCTACATGTTTATAAGTGTTAAAATTACGACAAATTAGCAGCCAGACAGGCGTGTATGGACTTGCTAATTATCTGACAGATAAACAAGAATGTTTATAGTAATGTATAGTAACTAGTTAACTGGTCTTCTCTGAGACTTACGAAGACATATACAATAATTTGTTCACTTCAATATGGGAGCTTTCGCGTGGTGTAAAGAATGCTGCTCAGTAGTTTGGAAACGCAGTCACAAAAACCTTACATGAGAGTCCTTCCTAAATGTTACACTCCAGCTGGAATGCAGAAGAAAAGCACACAAAACTTATTCACGTATCCTGAAGTATAAAAACTAACACTAAGAATAATACTATAGAATTTTATGTTCTGATTTGTTTATTGAAATAAAATACCCGTCCCAAATAATATAAATTTTATATTAATTATCCTAGCCCCTCAGATATAATCCTACCAGTACCGCATGAGTTTACAGAGTGTAAAGGAAGTTCTGAATGAACTCTAAATATCCTAAAGGAAATGGCATTACTAATGCATCATTTTCGCTGTGTGGAAACTGTCTACACTATTAGCAGAAGTAAAACGAAAACGACAAAATCTTGAGTTGATTAATCTATATTCGATGGTTTGCTCTTCAAAAACATCCTCGTTTAGGGTTGATAAGTTTGGTTCAGTGAAAACACTCAATATGGGTGAAGAATCATACGGTAAACACACTTCACTTTATGCAATTTTAGGTTTTCGCGGCGGTTAGCACAAAGGTGGCTGACTTCTGGGCTGTAGCGCCGTGTAGACTGGTGGAAGTTTACCGACGTTTCAGAGGTCCTTGCTGCCTCCATCATTAGGGCCCTACAACACACAAGACAGTCATCTTCGCACTTCACTTCAGTTCTTCATGGAAGGATCCATACATATTCGGTTGATTTTTGCTAAGCATGAGGGAGTCTTCCAACTCGTAAAAATGCATTCCATAATATTCGTATTTTCCTTTCAGTAACCCTACACCAAGTGAAGCCCACCGGGAACAATCAGACATTTATACTTAGTCTCACCGATTGTTTAATTTCTTTCCGTGATAACAATACAAAGAAAGTACAAACCAAAAGGGGTAATAATTTTATCTGTCCTTCTCTTATCGTCCACATATGTAATATTTGCAACACATTACATTATTTTCTTGTATTTTAATTCGTTTTAATAAAGTAACACGTGTATTTTGTTTTAATTAAGTAACTTGTTAGCGAGAGGTGATAAGGACTGAAATATGTTATCCATAAATTAATATCACGGAAATGTTTCAAATTGTTTGCAGACACCTTGTGTTCGAAGCTGTCATTTCTTAACATCTTCATTCATATCTGAAGTTCGTGTTCTTGGTGTGGGTTTGAGGCTTGGAGGCGCGTTGTACCCCGTCATTACAACCCGTCGAGCGGGTCTCTCGTGTGAGAGACGGCCTAATCAAGTTCCTCCCTATCGATGATACTCGCAGGCCCGCCCGCAGCGATTCGATTTGCGTGAGGTCCACAAAGAGTCATCGAG
>NW_019060254.1:427142-500250 GCF_000696155.1 Zootermopsis nevadensis
ACGTTCGTATCGCGAATAACGCTGGCAAAAAATTTCACCTCGCCATTGTTTTGTTGACCGCAGAGAACGGCTAATCGCACACCGGTGTTGCCAGGGAGTGTCTTCACGTGATTTAGACTCATATATCGGTTTGAAAGATCGCACGTTGTTTAACGACACCGTTTCGTTGTGGTGAGTTATGTGGCGTTAAATGAGATGTGAAGAACTTGTATTCGAAAGGTACCAGTCCCAGCTGCACTCACTGAGCTTGCTAGAGTTTTAATCGATTTCTCTCTGAAAATTTGAATATAGTATTACCGCGCATGTGATACAGACCTACAAGTAGTAATGAAAGATATATGAGAATTCTATTACAGACTGATATAAATTTAGAGGTCATTAATAACTTCACGGCTTAGCCAATTCAGTCTGTCCCATGTTTATGTTTAAATCTTTAAAGCACAGTGGTAACATCTGCTTTAACATCCACTAACTCTGCATTTTTCCCACAGAGTGTATTCATGACTTTCGTACGTTTATGTGAATAAACAGCAATTACTTCCTTAACTAAATCAACCAGTTGATTTTTGTAGTGGAGAAACGTTGCGTTTTATTTGCGGTAAGATCTGCTTTCTTACATGTTATATAAATGAACATGGTGCCTTTCAGTGGTAAGATCATTAATTTTTATAGGCGTTTTTAACCTCTCTTATTCTCTCATCTTACCTGAAATTCAGTTTTAATTAACAAATTCATAGATATTTTACGTAACAATAATTGTGATTATCCTACAATAGTGGAGGTAAATTTATAACTATAATAATTCCAGATTATAGACTACCCATACTGATTATTTAAAAACCAGTTACGAGCTCAAAGACGTGCATTCTTAGAACCGAATTACTGCTCTTGTAAAGAGAGAGGTTATGTCACTACCAAATTTTAATCAATACTTTTTGAACTGCATTTGAATAATAATAATATTTCAGTAATATATGGGAAGAAAATAATATAAGTCGTTATGGAAAACACGCTGTTGTCTTTCAATTTACAGAGTAAATTAATTGATTCTAAGGGCATTCAACGACACTGTACTAAGTGCATATAATATATAACCTCAAGTATGATAGCAAGATGATAATTGAATTTGAGTAGTTAAAATTTTCGAAGACAGCATCTGAGACCCAGATACCATTCTGGTATTACCTTGCAGTGACTAACTAATAGCACGAAAATCTCGGAATTTCCGGTAACAACCGGGTGTCTCTATAATTCAAGTCTAGAGCGTTATTGCGACACCAACGTCTCGATGTGTGTGTGTGTGTGTGTGTGTGTGGGTCGGGTGCTAGAAAAGCATTCTTTCAATGTGTTCCCTCTCCCAACCAAATTATCTGTTAATTTTATAGTAGCCGTTGGTACAAAGACAGATATTATCTCTTTTAAGGAGAAAAATAATTAGTTTTGAACGGTTTTAATTTGTAACCACTAGAAAGTTATTCCACCAGTTCCTCGAAGTCACTTATAACATATAATTTCTAAATCAAATAATAAACTTGAAGGTTGTGTGACTTGCGGAATGTGGATATCTTTGTTCTTTGTTCTGTACGTATTTAGTAGAGTTAGCGGTCTCATCCCAAAAGCCACTCCCCAAGAGTTAGAACCTACACATTATGATGTACTCACACGTACATACCTTCTATTCATCGCGGTTCCAGAACACCTTGTTAAGAGTGCTGGAATTTCCTTGCCAACAGGTAGCTATTTCAAGCCACGTTATAAAGATATTCTGTGGAATCAGTCGCATCTGAATCACACTTGTCTCTCGATAATGACTTCATTTTATTACCGCCATGACTCAATGTAACGTCAACACCCGTTCCAGTATAATTACATCATAGATAGATGTACAAATATATTTTGATAGATTGATTCGTAATTCAAGTTTCTGTTTGCTCACAGAAAAACTTTTACCGCATATCTCTAGAACCAATCAAGAGCCATCGCATTTCTCGGACCACGATGTGAGGACCGCATTCTAACAATCATTTTCTTTGCATTCATACATGTGGACTGGCGAAAATGGCGGCATTGAATTTTGCATGTTACGTGCGTGACGGACGGCCCGAAAGCACAGGATGTTCACCGGTCAAGCGTGTCACCACCCTAATGGCTTTTCTCTGTCCCTCGCAACGAGTCGGGTGATTTACTCCTCTGTCATTTCTATTAGCACACATCTTCATTAACCCTTCAAAGACTAGTGGTACATATCTGTCCCACCTCTCTCACAATCTCAGTCTGCACTGTTCTATGTTTGATTAATTAGTTTATGTATGATTTGAGGTGGGCAGTCTTCTTCTGAAATGCAGTACTCAACTATGTGAATGATTTAATTGACATTTTCTAAAGACGCATTTAAAGTATTAGACATGAAAATTTATAGAGGCGGTTACAGGTGGCTTATTTCATGGTTCGCTTGTATCCGGGGTCAACCGCTACTCGAACCTGGGAATCGATCGTCTGCTGTCTCCAACTAGTTTTATCTGCGTAAATAAAGCGTGTTGAAAACATTTTTCAGCATAGCAATCAGTCACCTCATGAAATCAGCTTGCTAATTGTGAATGGTAAACTAGAAGAATAATTACGTAACTTATAATAGTGTTTTTCAAACATTGCGTCACGATATGTGAATTTTCTTGATACTGCAGTCTACATGAAAGATGTACTGGCCTACTGTGCAGACAAATTTTGTATTATAATGAGATATATTCTGTTATTTTATTCTGACCATAATGGACAGCAATCAATGCAATTTTCTTACTGTACTTTTACGTTGCTTTTGTAATCGAGCTGAATAAATTTCTTACATTTTTTATCAAATCCCACGTCATTTCTTATCGACAACACATTTTTCTACCGGCTACTGTACATTCTCTCTCTCGCAAAACATTCGAACATCCGTGGTTTCCCTGTGTAGAGTTAATTAAGAGGAATGCCAATTAAGGTGCCATCTGTTGAGTTGTACAGATGACTAATCTCATTCGCTGCTTTTTCAGTATGGGGACAGTACACATAAGACTATGAACGATGTTGTGTTATCTTATGAACTTATTTGGTAGGTTACTTATCAACGGCTTAAGTTTTTGCAGCGGATGAGAGGAAATGTGTGTCGCATACGTGAATTTTAAAAGAACTACTGAACGTCCTTTTTTATTTCTGGGCATTTTCTTATAAATTTGACACAATACTTCCTACAAATAAGTGAAACTTGACAAAAATGTTCCTCAGAACTGTTCTGAAAAAGAAGTCATTTCGTGTTTTCATCTTTATGTTCAATATGCGTAACTTGTAAGTTTAAACTTTCATATTTTATGGTAACCTCGTCGCTTGTTAACACTTAAAATATCATACATAAAAAAATCGCTGAAATTTTCACACATAGACAGAAATTCCCATACATAATTAAACACACACACATAATTATGTAGTTATTTATACTTTACATATTTACACGCTTGTGTATGTTTCAGAATAAAAGTTTTCTTGTCTTTACATAATTATATTTTATACTTTTATACACTCCCTCACATGTAATTATATGTTTTGTTTGTTTGTCATCAGTCTTTCGACTGGTTTGATGTGGTCCTCCATTTTCGCCATCTTGCGCCAATCTCTTCATTTCCACATATTTTATGCAGCCCACATCCTCAAAAATCTGCGTCACATATTCCAATCTTTGTCTCCAATTCTTCCCTTAAACTGTTCCTTCCATTACGAAATTAACCAATCCTGGGTGCCTCAGAATGTGTCCCACCATCCTATCTCTTCTTCTGTTAAGATTTTTCCACAGACTTCTTCCTTCGACTGTCCTGTCTAAGATCAGCTAATTTCGTACTCTACCAGTCCACTTAATTTTCAACATTCTTCTATAGTACCACATTTCAAATATATATCAAAATGCGCAGTGCATTACAAAGTTATGTTTCCATGTTCAGAAATCTCGGATTATGTGTTTACTTCTTCTCTGAAAGGTAGAATGAACATTTTTCATGAATACAGAAAGGCCGAGGAGCCTGTATGAAATTGGTGGGTGTCACGATCAGGTTCCACGTTTCGCATTTCAGTTCAGGGATGGAGGGGGGAAACAGACGGAACAGCTGACCGGTTGATCTCAAGTCGCCGGTGTGAACACACCCGACCGCAAAGAAGTCAGTTGCTCAAACTAAGCCGCATCGAAACCTGTTCCATCAAGCTGTTTGTAAAAGGAATGCACTAATGAGAGAGAATTGTTTCAAAAGGACCTACTCCCCGACAGTAAATGCATTTCTATTCTATTCTATACTGAAAACATCTCGTTATATGGCGGAAGGGTTCTTTGTTGGAGCCCCGCGATGATGTCACTATGAATTGAAGAAACTACAGATCCAAAATGTTTTGTAGTGAAGAATTTCTGTTTGCATTTATGTAGTACATGATGTCTGTAGATTGATACGAATAAACAACATATATCTCTGTTCCAATGCTATAACTTTTGTTGCCTGATAAACGCAGTCATGATACGCAAAAATCATCTACTTTCTTCCTATTATGTTATTTGAAGGTACGACAATGTTTTGTTTTGTATCGCGTAACGTGTGTGGCCAGAACATGAGTGTCCATATTAAGCATGTCTGCAAATGACTACTGTCGCATACACGAACTTTGTACTGTCAACGGTGTCTGGAATGCTCTTAATGAATGGGACGAAAATACTGGAGGAGTGAATACATTTATGAGTATTCGACACAAGATCGACTGATAAAAGCCGTGTGTGGGGAACTGGTTTGAGGTGTGTGAACCGATCAGACAATTTACCAGATTCTCGCGCGCAGCGTGCTTATCACCCAGATAATAAAGGCAGCAGACACCTCTCAAACGTCGGTAAACGTCTACCTGATGAAACACCCCAGAAGACAGCCAATCCTCTTCACTCGTCGCCTTGAGGATCAGAAATCTTACCGGCATATGAGATGTTTACACAGATCTGTATATAGGCGTCTTCCGAAACGTTGGCAACACTGTACGAAACCACATCGCGTCAGAAACCAAAGATCATGGTGACATATTTACCTCCACAAGAACCTCAAATCCACTTCAAACATAACTTGTAATTTCAGTTTATTTAAGGGCTGTATCGAGTTCAGAGGTCATATGACGCGGATTAAGAAGTGGTGAAATTGTGTTTTGTTTGCAGAATTTCACTGGACCAAAACCAAGCGGTTTGTCTTCTGGATGAGATTCTGTTCTTCATATCTGTTGTTCATATCTTACGATTTTGTGATTTAAGCAAACAAATATTAATGCGTATGAAATGAATAATACACGTAATTTGTCCTGAACTCTTCCTCACAACACGTATTCTGCAGTGGACGTGAAATTGGTTTTGACTTGTCCTTTGTGTGCCCATTGCATGACGATGATGGATAGGGCTGCTATGCCGATATCTGTCCATTTCCATAAATTCTCGTCGTGACTAAGGCGACCACGTGACTAGTTCTGTGTCCGGGAATCCGATGACAACCGGACCACCTCTTTTTGAAGAAAGCGTCTCGCCGGAGAATTTCATGACGCATAGATGGTAACCACACAACAACAGTGGATTTAAACACGAACATTGCCTTATATTAATCCAAGTTTTCATAATCTTTATCTTTATCTTCACATCGCTTTCATTATCATCATCAGCAACGAACATTATTTAGCTTGCAGTGCTTATTCACAAAGAAAACTTCGTGAACGCTTTCCACATAACATTTGCAGCATTATGTGAATTGTCCATAAGAAGTCTGCATAGACAATTGTTTATTTTCTGTGCGTGACAATGCTATAAGTGAACTGAAAAGAAATTTGTAGAATTTGTGAAAATAAGTTGAAATTCAGCAGCAGCTGCTCTCCGAGAAACAACCAATTTCTCGTTTCGCTCCATCCTGCGTTTCTTTAATCAACACGAGAAACAAAAACTTTTCACCTAACTCTGAATATTGTTATTCTGTTTGCTTCATCGCGAGTACAAAAAACTGTGTGCATATATAAATTCACACGTTTGTGGGAAATTCATGACAAAAATATTTGCGTAGGAGAATAAAAGTAATGTTTTCTTGAATAAACCTTTCATAAAAGTTTTCTGTCTCGTATTTCGGTTTTATTAAATGATTGATTTAGGTGACGGGAAAGCAAAGATATTATACACCATTCAATTCGTTAAAGTTTCGTTTTAAAAATTTGTAAAACTCTCTGTGTAAGAGTATGGACGTTAGATGTCTTACTTTCACAATTCCCCACCTGTAAGGAAGATAAAAATTTAAATCAAATTTGTGTCATAAACGAAAGTTGTAGGTGGACAAATACAGTGAACCTAAAACATAATCGTTTGAGTTTCTCACTGTGGCGAAGAAAAACATGTTTCTCCGAAACGCTATAATCTGTATACAAGTCAAAATGGCTTTGCTACCCAGAAGGACAACATTGACATAAGTAATCCTTCATCAGAAATATCAACCCGCTTAACCTATTACTCACTCCATCCAAATTAACCCTTTGAAATCGAAGCTCGTCTAAATCATATTTCAGTCCGTACCGCACAGAAAACACAGCACTTCTCCATTACAAAGAATATATTATTAATTCTGTTTAAGAAATAATCCGTATTAGTACTGAGAATCATATAAACACCACAAATACAAAATTCAGAATTACTTGTTAAAGTACCTGGTACATATATTTACCGCTTCCCTTTAAAGGGTTAAATATATCGGAAACGGACAGAAAATTCGTGTAATTGGCTGGTACGATATTTTTAAGATACCGGAGTTTTGTAGATGGAACGGATATTTTAAATTCTAGAAGCAAGCAAAGAATTTTATATTAATTAACCAGAACGCCATTAAGTTAATTACATAACTACTGTTATAAAATGTTTCTAAATCTTTAGAGAGAGCGTGGCATGGTGTTATCGTGGTTTGCGCTTAAGAAGATGAAAAGCCGAAAGGAGGAGATAAAATTCGTAGTCACGTACAACATGCAAATAATACTCGGTTTTAATTAATCTAGAGAAAGAATCCATACGGCTAGCTTTTCGACGTCATCTATTTCATTCGTTTTTATGTTGCCCTATACTCGTAATTAAATAAGTGGGTTTGCCGACCAGAGCGTGCTTTGTGTATTTTGGTTCGCCCACATCGACCAAATTAATTAATATAGGAAATAATGTATTTCTGCACACACACACACACACGTTTGCTGTCACTGGATGTATCAGCTTCTCGGTTCAGAGACCGGCCAAGCTGACTGACGTGGTTATGTGGTTTTTCCCAGTGCCTCCAGTAGACAACCACTGGATACTGTTCTGTGCCTGATTAATCCAGTCCACTTCTTTACACTCTACCATGAACATGCGTGTTATAATGCAGGTGCCCGGTTAGTGAAATACATTTAGTACCAACTGAATGTAATAAATTCCAAATTGTTAAAGGTTCCTGTTCAGTCACCCAGATAATGCAGTAAGCACTTTAATAAGCTTCAAGTTTTCATTTCAGATGATAAAACTAATAACTATTTGGCATCGATTATTTATTTTTATACGTCGTAAAATAATAATTTATTTAGTTATATTTTACTAAGATACTGCAATATTTGACGTTGTTGGAATGATATATGAAAACAAAGGGTTCGAAGAATTTAAACTTAGTTAACTGTTTTGTAATTGCCCGAGGAACCTTCCAAAGTAGGTGTTACAGCATCGAGGCCATGGACCATATTCTCTGCAGATGCTAAAACTGTGAACAGATATACCCAGCTTGTTGTAAAGGATACAAAGTGCATGAAAAGAATGTCATCTGTAGGAAATTACACAGAGTAGTAAAGTTATTGAATTCGATGCTTCACCATATCGGAGAGCTGCGGTGTAATAGCTGGTATGTGACTATCAGAAACTGAATAGCCCCCGTCCCACTGTGCAGACAGTCTGCTGTTTGCTGTCACTCCAATCAATGACACAACTCATTATAACTTTTCCTTCCTTTAGCCATTGTCAGCGTCGGTAGACTTAATTAACAAGTATAATTATACTCTATCTCATTACGAGAGTTTGCCTGCTACGTCACTTGTCTTGTTAACAAAGAGGCCTTCTAGATACATCAGTTACTCTTTCACTCCTTCGTTACAAGATAGAATTCTTGTGGTTTCCATGTACCTCATACTTTTTGTCGAACTCCGAAATATTTTAAGTAAAATTCGATCACAAGGTACGCCGTTAAGTGGGGGAGGAAAGCATTAAAATCTAAGAAAGGAAGTAATGAGGTCACTGATAAACAAAGGGAATAACACAAGAAGGAAAAATGAAAGGGACGCAGAAGAAGGGAAGAAGGAAAACGAGACAGACGGGGAGGAAAGGGGAGAGAAAAATAAGTCAAAGAAACAGCCTAGTGAAAGAACAAAGACAATAATCAATAAAAAATATAAATATGGGAAAAGAGACACTTTGAGAAATTCACACACTTAGTCTTCCTTCTTCGACTTTATTCAACTTTACCTCCTTTGTTGGGTGGAGAAAGCATGAGTTTAGACTCGTTACAGACAGAGTAAAGTATCATAAACCGTCCAGATCGTCACTTTCATTGCACGTTCCTGTGTTAAAGCAGAGTTTATCTCAGGAGAGACGAAGCACGCAGCTTCCCGATGTAAGGCATTGATAGATATTGCATTCGGCTCAGCGCAAGAGGTGAATTCAAAAACGCAAATAAGTAAATTTGTACACATTGTAATGTAATGAATTATCTGAAGTACGAACTTCCCTTTCCATCTGAACTGCAATAATCAGTTTCCAAGCTGGCATCATAACCAAATACAATATAGGAAATCTCTTTTTTCACCCAACAGAGACAGAGAAAGGATTGGTAATTAACATAAAAGCCGAAATCAGTTATTTGATGGGTTTTGTAACTCGGCTACTCAACTGCGACAAAATCCTAAGCCAGAATTTCGCCTGGGTGGGAAAGATAACTTTAAAACCATCTGGGCAGGGGATTTAACTAACGGATATGATATCTCACTTGTTTTACTTCCTCCTATTCTGTTTTTAAGCCATCAGGCAACGTAAAGATTTAAAAATATCATCTGTTGACTGCTGAACGTTAGAAGTTGTTGGGTTCTGCTCGGAGTTTTTAAAGGAGTCAAACAGATGTAGATGTCACAACAAATCATTTTTACGAACCTGCGTAGTATTGAGTTACTGCAGAATGTGTCTATGATGGGCTAGGAGCTGTATAAATGTAATAGGAAACCATCACAAGTGGCGCGTCTCCTAAAGCGAACTCGAGTGAACATTTATTTAAACACGGCGTCCCATTAGGGAGGGAGAGAGAGTCAGAGCTGCTGACAGTGATGTATCGTATGTACAGAGAGAGACAGAGGCGGTATCTCTGCATAGGTGACCTCTTATCGAATCTTGGCTATGGAACTCTCGAGCTTCCTAGTTCCGTAAAACTCATCAACCCCTTCGAAAAGTGTTCTCGCTTCGGGCCCACTTTCCAACAGCTCGTTAGGCCTATATACAAGGATTTGACGTCTAACTTCTTAGTTTAGCACGAGCTTTTTAGGGCATTATCTGTTGACTTTACTTAAAAATACACAAATTAAATTAAAAATCTGAATATTTGTTGTCTTTCTGAGACTGGCTCTGTCCCAGTCTTCATTTAGGAATGCGCCTGTTCAATGGGGGCCCGTTAAACAAAGCTAATCTTCATCAGTGGTTGTGGAAGTGTTTTAATTATAAATAAAAAAACACGTAAATGCATTTGCGCAGAACGTCAGTTTCGTTCCATCGAACAAATTTTCCAGAAACAAAATAACATTGAACTGTATTAAGATGAAAATCGATTCTGATGTCAACAGGGAAATAACAGAACCACGGTTTTGATGGTACTTATCAGTACCCCCTGACAAATTCTAGCTTAGTTTCTAAAACTAAACGTTTTAAATATCTTTGGTCAATGAGGTTAAATACTCCAAATTAAGAATTGTGCCACTGGTCCTAGGAGAGCAGCCAGTACGCGGCTGTTTGTGTTTTGTCTGTCAGTCTGTAGCCATGTTTCTGTCTGCGCATGATTGACTGTGAACCACTTGAGACGATAGTCTCTTTGGAATTCAGTACTGGAAATCCCTAAATGCCATGTGATGACAGAGAAGCCATCTTGCCCGTTCAAGTGCTACTGATCGTTGTTGTTAATCAATGCAAGTTAACGAAGCAAGACTAACATGGAAATAATGAGTCTGCTGCTTTCGGCAAGAACCTTGCTCCGTACAATTACAATGTTCGGAGTTACAATTGCCAGAACTGTTTGCGCTGGAGACTTGTTATTTTCTGAACGTTTGGCTGCTGAGTTAGAAGGATTAAGTGAAGTACGAGCGTAGTTTAATACCGAATGCCATCGGACGACAGCGTGCGGGCAGATTTAGGGTCTATTTATATTAGAACGTAAAGATAACGACACGAGCCCTTGCCGATTTTTCAGAAAATATTATTCAACGTTTTTCAATGGAACTGTTTAGGAAAAATATCGTTGGAGACGTAAGTTGGGCGAGACTCGTACGTGGAACGGACTAGCTCGGAGTCAATATAAACAGTTCTATTGAAAAACGTTGAATAATATTTTCTGAAAAATCGGCAAGGGCTCGTGTCGTTATCTTTACGTTCTAATATATATAGACCCTAAGACTGCAAGAGTCCACTAGCGACATCATCACATTAAAACTCTGAATCTGTTGATTAGCTTGTATTTCTTTTTCAGTTGTTCATCATATTTTTCACTGTTTTCATCGTCTACCTATATTTATTCTTATCATTAATCTCTTTGCTTACTCTTTTCCCTTTTTCTTCTCTTTCTCCTTAGTTCTTTTTTTACTTTTCTTTTAAAAAGATTTAGTCGGAAACCCTTCAAGGAAGAAATAATTTTAGACACCTACCAGTGGGTTGGGGACAACGTTAAATTCTAGTTTCTTGAAGAAATCTTCTGTGTGGGAGGTAGACTGGTTACATCTTGCTCTGGCTCTCTGACTTCTGTGAACACGGCAATGAAACTTATCTTCTCCAAATGTGAATTCCTTTGTGAAGTGGTTGTATTCGAAAGAAGGCACCAGCAAATCCCGACAATAGCCAGCTTTAAGTACATTTGTTTCAGTAGTTTTGAAATATCGTATTACGGGTTTTCGGTACCTGTATAAAATTGTTTGATTTCACCTTGTCGTAATTTAAGAATGTTATAGTGTTTTCTTAACTGATGTGTTTGATTCTTATAATTCGTTACCAAAATTTATTTAAAATAAAATAATTCTGCTATAACAGTTCAGTTAGATCCGCCTCATTTGATGAGCGGTGGCGGCAAATTTCGTTCCAATTTTCTTATATACATAATTAGAAAGGGAAAATGTTTCCATCGACGTAAGAGAACGCTATGTATAATCCTTTAGCGCTAGTAAGTAGCTGACTTGAAACTTAATTAGTTCCAGAACATACCGTAGTAACTGCAGGGTACGATACATGATCGTGGTGTAAGTTGTAGATGTTATATTAACTCCTTGTCACCTACATGCGCGCGTTCATCGGCTAAAGTTAATTACCTTTGACATTTATGTATCAGACACGATAATTTAGCCTGTAGTTACTAATAGTTACCATCATCTAGACTTTGACAGCTATAACTCCGTGTCATTTATTCATGTGAGTGTATTTAACAGTCCGTTTATCTGAATTAATTCAGAAGATAGACATCTCGGGGAACAAAATTTTCTATTGTAATTTTACGTCTACTTACTGTATTATCTAATTTCTTTTTATGACGCGGGAAGATATTTCTTTTGAAATCTTTCATAACAGATCACAGACAACGTAATGGATATGGCAAAAGGTACAAAGTTAGCTGACAGGTTATTTATTATTCTATTAACACGATAGAAGTTAAGCTAGCTGGATAATCACTTGCTAAGTGGATTATTTATTTATGTTTTATAGACACTGCCAGAATTTAAAGATATAGTGGACGGACGTTTTGCATAAAAGAGACATTTTAATAAGGTATTTATGTCAGTGGAGTGTACAAATTATTCGAAAATTTGGACCCAAATTTATATAACATCATCGTATCTTGTGTGACGTTTGTAATAATTGTGACATTCTCATATGCCTATGAGAACAAGTAAGAAATTAAAAAGTATTTTCTATGCGTAAAGATAAATGCTGCTGTTACTTCGCGTCTCCCGGCAGGACTGCTATAAAAAAGTAAAATCGATTATATGGTTTTTAGGGAACTGTGCTTGACTCGTATCGGGAAAACCTTGTAGCGCTTGGCGGTGAGTCATTTAGTTCCAGCCGGGAGCTGGGAAGTAACAGTTACGTTAAAATTGATGAATGAACGCAGTCGGAAACACATACATTTATTCTATTGAAAGGTGCGATTAATTTAATTTGTTTGTTGGCAACGCTGTCGATATCTCAGACTATGTAACATTGAATGATAGGACGATGAATGTAAATGAATTGGAAAGGGCATAGGCTTATGATTAGACGTTATAACAAGCAAACAATTTATTTGGACAATTTAATTTGAACGATACAGAAGAATGGAAACGTGAAGTTATTATGTAGATGCATTGTGTGTGCTCATTTGTAATAGGAGCTCTGGCAATACGTACAGGATTGTACCGTGTGCAGTAATATCCCTAATGTTACTTCATGTAAGCATAGTAATCTATAATAGATTGAAACTGGTATTTAAGTAAATCATATTTCAGTGCCCATTCTCGTTATTAGTTGAATCAGTTTTCTATTAGGAAGGGTCTTTAAATTCTATTTTATTCAATTCCTTTCCATAGCGAGCATACTTTATGGGTATTTGCCTTGTGCTAGTGATTGTCTTCACGAATTCGGCCGATTCTTTTGGGGTTCTAATTTTATCCGGATCACTGAAGTCCACGTGGAAAATTCCTGCTCTGGATCTGTTATAAAAACAACACGTGTTAGTACACGGAATTGTGTTTGTTATGGCTATAGTAGAATTATTTAGATAGTTTTAGTATCGTGTCCGTATTTAAATAGCGTGAAAGGTATTAATTGTAGGTTTACATATATAGCATATGAATGTCATATCGCATATTACTGTGTCCATACTTACATGTAGCCGCTTGTCCACTCCAAGTTATCCAGTAGACTCCAGATTACATAGCCAACAACTTTTACGCCATCAATGTAAATTGCTTTCCACATTTCCATCATGTAAGTCTGCAACATGCGATAACTTTACTTCAGAGCTTGGGCTTACATTCTCATGTGTATTAATATTTATCGTGGCTACAATTAAATAAGTTAAAACTATGAAAAAATTACAAACAGAACAGAGGTTCTAACAACTTATGTCGCACATATGACCGTAATGTTAATATTTCCTCAATTATACTTTCCACGAAGTTTATATATATTAATTATAATATATACATTTTAAAAAGACTATGTCTTATTTTAATATGCAAAGAGGTTTGGCACAGAAACAATAAGTATTGTTGTCCATCCATATACGTTTTTCTATGTATAATAATTTCAGAACTTTGTAGCGGAGCAATGTTTTCTTTGTCGTTCAGTCGTCACTGAAGAAGAGAACTCTCGTCACATTTTTTAAAATACAGAAATTATATAAACTTGCGTACTTTAAAGTAATTTAGCTAAAATCTCCATATTGCATGATCAGATGAAGGTACACGAAAATATGAGAACTGTTTTCACTTACAGCTAAATAGATTACACGACTCGTATCCGTAGTTGCTCCATCATCCATGAATCCATTTTCGGTGATGACCACGTCCCATTTATCGCCATAGTGATCTTTGATATAATTCAGCACTTTGCGCAAACCCTTAGGTGCGACCTGAAACGTAAACAACCAGCGTACAAATAAAATTAGTTTTTGTATAAAATTATTGTGCAGACGCTACTGAATTTGGGTCTGACTTTTACCTTTGGAAACCTGTTAACTTTTGTACAAATCGGTGGTAGACAACAAATATTCTTTAGCCCTTACTCCTGATTAATATTTTGTATGTGTAATGAGTTATGTGGACTCTGTTTAAACTCACTCAGAATGGAAACCTGATGCGAGCTTTTGAGAACACGGTAACGAACCTTCGCGTCTCTTACAATGTGAGGTAATTTCTTGGCCAGTTGAGCAGAACTCTGCTTCATGTCATTAGTACTGATATTTTACTAACCCTTTTTGGCTGTTTGCTATTTTCAGGAGTTGTGCGATTAGGCTTTTGAAGTACCAACTTAGGTGTCATTTAAAGAATTACACTACAGCCGCAATAACACGCTTGAAGTTGGCAGTCTTCTGGGATGCAGCACTTTGTAGTTTAGTCTTTACCATGATTATGGAGGCAGGTAACTCCACTGAAACATCGACCAATATCTACCAGACCTCACGATTCTACATCCCATAAGACAGTCATCTTAAAGTATTTGTATATACTAACAAACTGGTGTCTTCGTTAGAAATTATGGCACAAGGACTCGATAGATAGTCATAACTAGAAACTTACCTTTTCCCACTTGGTCGTTTCAGATACTGGCCAATAGGAAGGTGCGGACAATGTGACACCCGTGTCCCTTTTATACGAAGGAGTCGGACCTTCTTCTCTGAAAGTTGCCAGATTTGTCGTATACTGGTTCAGACCGAAGAAGTCTGCAGTTCCTGTGGACGGCAAGGTACTTTACTGATACAATTAATTTATTTTTTTAAAGTAGTGAGATATGTGACCAATTACATATGTTACGGATTTTAATGCTAATAAATGTTGGGCAGATATTCGCACTGACCTGCCTAAAATGCAGCATAATTTAATTGGTTTATTCTCTGCGTCTTAACGGTTGCCTTTTTGACTGCTGCGTCATCTGTCGATTCGTAGGCTATTTAGCTGCGTAATTTAAACTACTCGCATCTTAATATTTAGAAGAGTCTGCCAAAATTATCAGATGCAGCATCTCTTTTTTATACATCTCTCATGGCCTAGGGCCTTTTCGTTTAATGTTGAAACATGCGGAAGTTAAAATGCTTCACGGTTTTCAGTATAGAATAAAACTGATAGTGACTGCGTGTCAGATGAAACACGTAATTCAAAAAGTAACTCAGGTAAAATCTTGAAGTAATTAATCAGTGCAATAATTAAATAAACAGTGTTAAAGGTGGGTGATAAATGACGGAATTTCGGAATTATAATTTCAAATTATCACAACAGGGTGCTACAATACAAGAATACGAACTATTTAAAAGTTATATAGGATATGTAAAATATTTTACTCTGTTGAAATGAAGGAATGCTAGATAATTTATGAAATGAAATCTGAGTTTTTCTTAGGTTTAGCATATGAAGAACCGAGCAAGTTTGTTATGGGTGTCAGTTAGTGTTGTGTGGTGCTAAACTCTCAGACGGAGATAACAAATGGTAGAGGTCATATTCTGGAACCTTTTACAATAATATTCGCTACAGAGTGTCTAAAAGTATATGCAAGAAGATTTTTTCTTTTAAAGCATGATATTTAACCTGCCATTTCCATAGAGCCATGAAAATAAGTAGGCTCGTAACACGAAGATATAGACGCACACAGGCTATATGATTACGTAAATTTTATTTTCTGAATTGTAGGTCGGAGAGAAAGTGGAACAGTATTTTTAATTTTCTTATCCGCTTTTTCCACAAAAATAAAGAATGTATTTAATTCTTGATAACATACACGGTCTGTTTAACGTACGAAAGAAAACTCAGAAAATTGTCTTAAATTCACATCTATTTTGTTTTATATTTTATTTCATCTGCCATTTTGATATTAACCTATGCTATTTAACTAGTAAATTGTTCATTTTAATGGCTTAGCACTGTAACCTTAACTGTGGATGAGTATGTTAAATGTTCACTTACCTCTGATGTAGTTAACCTCCTCCTCGGAAAATTCTGGCAAACGGGATCTTCGATACCCTTCCTTCTTGCTATTTTCAGCAATTTTTCTCTTCATAATATCCGGGTAGTCACCCTTCTCGCTGTAGATTGGATCTGCAAACCAGCCTAGCTGAAATGTAATGAGTATGGGAAAGTTAGTTGTAGGGGCCTATGTACCACTGAGGAAGGCATCGGCAACTCAAAGTAATTCGTTGTTTAGGTATAACATAGGACTTAAGTTATAAAAATATGACTTCGCACAGAATTCAGCTGCACTTACGTTGAACTCCAGAATTTGTTCCGCTGCATTACGGTCACTTCTCGAATTAATGTCGAGTGGTTCGTACCAGAAGGTCTCCAGTGAAATGGAGATCTGACCTACAATGGAAACACTACATGTATGAAATGTTTTCAGTTTTAACGTGTGAGTAGTTTTTACAACTAGAGAAGTAACAATCTGCTTGGTATTGTTGTGTTACTTATTGTTTTAAAATACTGATATTAATTTTTAATAAATCCTCTTCATCTTTTACTCTAAATTTAATTGTGCAGAATGTGGGGTCATTGACATTATAACTTATAATGTGGTTGACTGTGTTTGTATCTTTATTAAGATTTAAGTTTTTTTCAGATGAAGGTACACGAAAATATGAGAACTGTTTTCACTTACAGCTAAATAGATTACACGACTCGTATCCGTAGTTGCTCCATCATCCATGAATCCATTTTCGGTGATGACCACGTCCCATTTATCGCCATAGTGATCTTTGATATAATTCAGCACTTTGCGCAAACCCTTAGGTGCGACCTGAAACGTAAACAACCAGCGTACAAATAAAATTAGTTTTTGTATAAAATTATTGTGCAGACGCTACTGAATTTGGGTCTGACTTTTACCTTTGGAAACCTGTTAACTTTTGTACAAATCGGTGGTAGACAACAAATATTCTTTAGCCCTTACTCCTGATTAATATTTTGTATGTGTAATGAGTTATGTGGACTCTGTTTAAACTCACTCAGAATGGAAACCTGATGCGAGCTTTTGAGAACACGGTAACGAACCTTCGCGTCTCTTACAATGTGAGGTAATTTCTTGGCCAGTTGAGCAGAACTCTGCTTCATGTCATTAGTACTGATATTTTACTAACCCTTTTTGGCTGTTTGCTATTTTCAGGAGTTGTGCGATTAGGCTTTTGAAGTACCAACTTAGGTGTCATTTAAAGAATTACACTACAGCCGCAATAACACGCTTGAAGTTGGCAGTCTTCTGGGATGCAGCACTTTGTAGTTTAGTCTTTACCATGATTATGGAGGCAGGTAACTCCACTGAAACATCGACCAATATCTACCAGACCTCACGATTCTACATCCCATAAGACAGTCATCTTAAAGTATTTGTATATACTAACAAACTGGTGTCTTCGTTAGAAATTATGGCACAAGGACTCGATAGATAGTCATAACTAGAAACTTACCTTTTCCCACTTGGTCGTTTCAGATACTGGCCAATAGGAAGGTGCGGACAATGTGACACCCGTGTCCCTTTTATACGAAGGAGTCGGACCTTCTTCTCTGAAAGTTGCCAGATTTGTCGTATACTGGTTCAGACCGAAGAAGTCTGCAGTTCCTGTGGACGGCAAGGTACTTTACTGATACAATTAATTTATTTTTTTAAAGTAGTGAGATATGTGACCAATTACATATGTTACGGATTTTAATGCTAATAAATGTTGGGCAGATATTCGCACTGACCTGCCTAAAATGCAGCATAATTTAATTGGTTTATTCTCTGCGTCTTAACGGTTGCCTTTTTGACTGCTGCGTCATCTGTCGATTCGTAGGCTATTTAGCTGCGTAATTTAAACTACTCGCATCTTAATATTTAGAAGAGTCTGCCAAAATTATCAGATGCAGCATCTCTTTTTTATACATCTCTCATGGCCTAGGGCCTTTTCGTTTAATGTTGAAACATGCGGAAGTTAAAATGCTTCACGGTTTTCAGTATAGAATAAAACTGATAGTGACTGCGTGTCAGATGAAACACGTAATTCAAAAAGTAACTCAGGTAAAATCTTGAAGTAATTAATCAGTGCAATAATTAAATAAACAGTGTTAAAGGTGGGTGATAAATGACGGAATTTCGGAATTATAATTTCAAATTATCACAACAGGGTGCTACAATACAAGAATACGAACTATTTAAAAGTTATATAGGATATGTAAAATATTTTACTCTGTTGAAATGAAGGAATGCTAGATAATTTATGAAATGAAATCTGAGTTTTTCTTAGGTTTAGCATATGAAGAACCGAGCAAGTTTGTTATGGGTGTCAGTTAGTGTTGTGTGGTGCTAAACTCTCAGACGGAGATAACAAATGGTAGAGGTCATATTCTGGAACCTTTTACAATAATATTCGCTACAGAGTGTCTAAAAGTATATGCAAGAAGATTTTTTCTTTTAAAGCATGATATTTAACCTGCCATTTCCATAGAGCCATGAAAATAAGTAGGCTCGTAACACGAAGATATAGACGCACACAGGCTATATGATTACGTAAATTTTATTTTCTGAATTGTAGGTCGGAGAGAAAGTGGAACAGTATTTTTAATTTTCTTATCCGCTTTTTCCACAAAAATAAAGAATGTATTTAATTCTTGATAACATACACGGTCTGTTTAACGTACGAAAGAAAACTCAGAAAATTGTCTTAAATTCACATCTATTTTGTTTTATATTTTATTTCATCTGCCATTTTGATATTAACCTATGCTATTTAACTAGTAAATTGTTCATTTTAATGGCTTAGCACTGTAACCTTAACTGTGGATGAGTATGTTAAATGTTCACTTACCTCTGATGTAGTTAACCTCCTCCTCGGAAAATTCTGGCAAACGGGATCTTCGATACCCTTCCTTCTTGCTATTTTCAGCAATTTTTCTCTTCATAATATCCGGGTAGTCACCCTTCTCGCTGTAGATTGGATCTGCAAACCAGCCTAGCTGAAATGTAATGAGTATGGGAAAGTTAGTTGTAGGGGCCTATGTACCACTGAGGAAGGCATCGGCAACTCAAAGTAATTCGTTGTTTAGGTATAACATAGGACTTAAGTTATAAAAATATGACTTCGCACAGAATTCAGCTGCACTTACGTTGAACTCCAGAATTTGTTCCGCTGCATTACGGTCACTTCTCGAATTAATGTCGAGTGGTTCGTACCAGAAGGTCTCCAGTGAAATGGAGATCTGACCTACAATGGAAACACTACATGTATGAAATGTTTTCAGTTTTAACGTGTGAGTAGTTTTTACAACTAGAGAAGTAACAATCTGCTTGGTATTGTTGTGTTACTTATTGTTTTAAAATACTGATATTAATTTTTAATAAATCCTCTTCATCTTTTACTCTAAATTTAATTGTGCAGAATGTGGGGTCATTGACATTATAACTTATAATGTGGTTGACTGTGTTTGTATCTTTATTAAGATTTAAGTTTTTTTTCAGTTGCTGAGCTTTTATGATTTTAAATAAAAAACCGAGATTATGAATCCGAGTTGGGAAATGGTATAGAAGCGAATTACTATTCTAGTACTTAGTATAGAAACTAAATAAAATTAAGTGAGAAAAGTGTGGAATAGGATTGTCTAACTTTGAAGCAGGAAGCCGAAGTTCGACCCTCGTTTACTTGGCAGCATTTGTTTGTTGCTTACCCTTCTGATGCTCCCGATACTTATTGTTGTATAAGTGATAGGCCCGTGCATGCGCCTTAAGCATCGTGTGTCCTGCCAGGTACGACCCCACACCTGGCAAGGAAACGTTCGGTGCGTAACCTGACCCAGTCACGTTCCCGTTGTAACCTTCCACGGCTTTAGTTGGCTCATTTATTGTTATCCACCACTTAACCTATGAAACGTTTGAAGGCTGTTTCAATATTCTGGGTACAAGGAGTCGGTGAATCAGGGTTTTCTATTATAAATATCAATGCGATGAATAGGTGACAAGTTTTTATTAAAAGGGGCTTTAAAAATACTGCATGCCGAACAATATATGAAAGTGTTAAAAATAACTGAATTTAAAATGATATGTGGAAATCTAAACCTGAAAAGAATTAATTTATATTAGGTTAAGGTAACGTAAATTACATAAACTTTTTCTGCAAAAATTGAATATTAACTTAATAGCAGTAATAACAGTATCATAATAGACAAATATTAAATATTTCCCAGCTGCCAATTTAATTTGCTATTTCTCATTCCCCTGTTTACCGTCATAAGAACTAGGCTAGTAGGCATACTCAGGTCCTTGAAACTTGTGACATTCAAATTGACCCATTTCCATATAATTGTCCATCTTAGTAGGCATACTCAAGTCCTTGAAACCTGTGACATTCAAGTTGACCCATTTCCATATAATTGTCCATCCTGATAAAAATAAAAACAGACTACCTTGAGCTACCAAGGCCTTAGTTCTACTATTTCTATCGGTTTGCCTTCACCGTGTTTATGAAACGACCTGAGTGAAATACTGTGACTAGATAGGAAGACCTTGGCTATTTTCCTGTTTTGCGACCTTATTGTAAACGTGTTAGGTTATCTAGGTGTAAATCATAGGTTATGCTGTGTAGTATAAGTAATATATTACATAATGCGGAAGGCATGGAAGGAAATTGTAGCGACGTACTTTATTAAAGGTACTTTCTGGGCGTTCTTTGTCAAGGATTGAGAAAACTTTAATAAAACGTAAGGGAGATAGTCTCTAGCGGAGTTTCGAATCGGGTACCTCCCGAACATGGGTGTGAGTGTTAAGTTAACCAGCTCAGTGTATATGCTGTGTCTAAAAGAAAGACAGACCTGTGGCCACAGAGACAGGAGTTTCATGTCGAAATCTAAAATATTTTCGATTCGGAATCTCGCCGGAAAGAACATTCTGCCCTTGTAAGCACAATGCGAAAAATTCTATATTTTATATATTATTTGCGACTGTACATAACATGAAAATCTAGAAAAAAAATATTTTCGTCTGTATATCTGACCTTTATCCAAGAGTCTGTGATTTTAATTTAGTGGAAAACTGGTGTGAAGAATGCTGGTAAACTGTACTGATGAGGTTTAATTTGTGGTTAGATGATCCATTTACAATTGTCACCTTTCTAGGACTAATGCACTATTTAGTGTGCGTGTGTATATACAGAGTGTCTGGACACTCATCCCTTAGATTTTAAAGATCGTGTCCTTGGCTAAAAGTAAGACGCGAATTTTCAATTACGCAATGCCGATCGACAGTTGTTTTCTCTATGAAGTTTTTGAATCAGAAAAACGTGTAAACGTCTCGGTTTTAGTGACAGTACAAGAAGGCTGTGTTAATAAAGACAACATATATGTTCAAACCATTGTGAAATTTTCGTGGCACGTTGGATAAAGTTTATAATATTATAGTAAAGTCATTTTTAAAGTAGGCCACATTAAGACATGGAAACATTTCTTACACGTTACTAAATGTTAGTAATTTGGTTCAAAGTTTTTCTCAAAAGAAACCTAACACTGGTAATTTGAAAGTGAAGATAAAACAATCAGTTCTGATAAATCATTTTATGAACAACTTACATTGTAGATGGCTGTCTTCTTGGTAATAGCGCCGTGTGGTATGGTAGAAGTTTACCGACGTTTCAGAGAACATTGCCGCCTCCATCGTCAGAGCGATGAGTAACATCTGTAACTGGACGTTGGTAAACTTCTGGCTTCAACCCAGAAGACAGCCATTTTCGGACCCGCCGCTGTGAAACCTAAATCCCTAGAACTTACTCTGTCTCCATAGTATGAATATAGAACATCAGCATAATCTTCGAAATAGTCGACAATGAGTTCATTAGTCCAACCTCCCAGATCCTGCAAATATTGTGGTAAATCCCAGTGATACATGGTAACCTGTAACAACAGAATCAAAAGTAGTTTTGTAAGGAAAATCATGTCTGATTCCTACAACAAAGAAATGTAATACACCCTGTTTATTTTTCTGGGCACATATTATGGTAATGCTATGAACTGAAGCACACCCATTTTGTCATATTCTTCCCCCATTATCAGTCACAGCCATCTTCACACTTCTTATTAGTTGTAACATGAAGATACTCGGCGCCAAATATATTACAAATAAATATGTGGACTGGCGAATCAAACGACTTGTTACAATGAGGCACAGATTTCAATTATTACGACAGCCCTTATGTCGGACGTTGCTTGTGATTAACTTTTAGCTGTTTACGGACTAAAGGTAGCAGTCAATCTTATACACAACAAATGCGTCGCAAACTGAATAAATTAAATTGTGTTTCTGGTTATTTCATTAATTTCGTTCGCAAATAAATTGTCTGTAAGAGCGGATCTGTTCATGCTGCTAAATGTTGTCTACATTACATCGAAAATTTGTAACTTTCTATTCATTTTTTCCGTTTAATATTTATGAAATCTAAGAATATTTCCGAGAACTTCACCATGGGTGTGATGCCATATTTAATGAGCTCGTTGATGACGTTGTTATAGAAGTCGATCCCCTGCTGATTCAGGCTGCTGATTGTGCCAGATGGCATGATACGAGTCCACGCAATGGAGAGGCGGAATGTGTCGAGCTGGAATAAAAACACAAATTTCTTATTTCAATGAAGAATAGGTCTCTGTGATGAAATCTTACATCATAAATATTATTAAAGCGTAGAAATCGACTGATTTAATATTTCTCTCTCATGTTACAAATTTTACACCTTCCACCTATACAGTTTTTCGCCTGTCATGGTCAAATCTGTGTTACTAGTACCTCCAGAATTACTGTAATCACACTTTTCGACAAACAATGTCCCTGTGATTTGGCGTGGCACTGCAAAGGCGTAGGGACTGGAGGCATAGAGCAATGGGTTCTAAACTTAGGTACTGGATGAAAATAATTGACCAGCTGCACACTCAGGGGGCGCTGTACCGCGTAGGACGAAGTCCAGCTACACGAGGCAGAGTGGGTTCTGAAGCCGGGTTGGGCGTGATGTAAAAGAGAAAAATTACTCTCACTGCTGGAGAATCGAACTCCGATCGTCGAATTTATTGCTAGTCATAGTAACTAAGTTGTTCTAGCTTATGAAATAAAGAAGGAGAGATAGAAGGCAAATTCTTTCCTTTATATCATCGTTCAATCGTCATTTCAATTTATTTATTTTTGAGTTCTTTTCTTTTCGTGTGGTTTGGACCTGTGATCGATAATACTGTTTGAGTGTGATAACAGCTTCAAGTATCAGCACTTTTTCGAATTCTTTGCTCGCAGCCCTCGTCAAATGGTCACACTAATACAAGACAATTTCAAATTAGAAACGTCGTCTCTCGGTAACTGTGAATCTAAAAAAAAATATTTACATTTTTGCTCCAAATGTTCTCTACAACAACCTTCTTAAGTATTATACAAGTGCTTTGAATTACTCTGTATATTACACACAGTGTATAGGACTAGTACGTAAAAATTACTGTGGGATTTTATATTTGTTCATAATTTTTTTTGTTAAACAAACTTTAGACTTTAAGTTTCGACCTCTCCGTTAAGACCCTTTAAGAATTTTAACATTATTAACGTAAAAATTACTGTGGAATTTTGTATTTGTTCTTAATTTCTTTTGTTAGACAAACTTTAGACTTTAAGTTTCCACCTCTCCGTCAAGACCCTTTAAGAATTTTAACATTATTTTACAGGCTTAAATAGTCGGTGCAGTCTTGGGTTAAGAACTTCTAAACTTGCAAATATAGCTGTAATTATCTGAGAGGCCTCCGAATAAGCCTGGAAATTGACATGACCCAGGCAACGTCGAAAAATGGTAATATCTGCGACGGCTAGAGTATTTTATATTGTATCTTCCAAAGAAATCATGTCAAAGTTCTAGCAGGCCGTATCTTGTCTGATATAGTTATTGATGTCTTACCCCCAACTCCTTAATTCTTTTAATATCATCCTTGTATTTGTGGTAAAAATCTGTAGCTACGTCTCCATTCTTTCTGTCTGCAATGGCTCCAGGGTGTGTATGGGTGAATCTATCCCATATACTTTCACCTTTACCTGAAATAAAACATTATTTTAAGATATTTTCTACAAATAATACAATGAATTATGATCCACTGGTTTCTGATAACTAACCGCTGATACATTTTGCATTCCTGTGCCAACTGTTGAGAAAATACAGCATCGATTATTTTTGTTTCGTTATGGGTTTCTCTAGTAATTATTGTATTAATGAAGGGTTTTAATTTTACTCGGAAAATAATTCTATAAGAAGTAATTTGTTACTTTTATCAGACGTTGCCCTGAGAAAGGAACTTTTAAAAATGTAATTGCTTTTTTGTAAAATATAAAACTTTCAACATAGAGTTTTGGTACTCATACTATTGGAGGAAATTATTTGGCATACCTGGTTTTATATGTAGACGGAAGGATTGTATTGAAATGTATCTTAGGTAACTAGAGTTGATGATATGAACTGGCTCAGAATAAGTCCATAAACCAAGTTTTAGTTAAGATTATAATGACCCTTCACTATCCATAAAAGTAGAGGCTTATTCTACAGCTGTGTAACTGAAAATGTTTAACAAAGAATTTGTTTTGTAATATTTTTCAAAATTAATTTTGGGATTTATGATTTTAACATGTAGATTTCTTTAAGTCTTTAAGCTACATATTTCAAGTCAAATTTTCTTACATATTGTTAGCACGAAACTGAAAACAGATCACCTACCTCCTTCGTTCCAGGCTCCTTCATACTGATATGCAGCTGAACCTACGCCGATCTTAAGATCGCTGGGCAACGTGAAATTATACAGGTAATGATCGTCTTCTTTATCAATTTCACTGTCTTCAGGGTAGATGTAATTGAATTCTGCCCCCACAGTAATTGTTACCATTACCAGCAGCAATGCTGCCAACGAAACTAACTTCGTCATAGCTGCAACTGCTGCGATGTAACCTCTGCTCCAGTTGGTTGCAGCTCTGAAATCTCATTATAAGTTCGGCCCATATATAGGCCGGTATCCGTGATGTGTGATTTTGCGCTGCTGTTTATATTCACGTTGCATTTGTTGTGCCTGACTCAGCTGTCAAAGAATCATGCAAAACTCTTTAAAACGTTCTTGTTATATTACCTGTAACATATTACATACAACACGTGTGACACGGAACTCCTTCGACCTAACGGATATTACAGTCTTTACATGTGCCTGTACCTGGTTACTAAATCGAAGGTTTTTGGCTCGAATATCGACCAAGGCATTTTCTATCCATCATTGTCGTCGTAATACATAATTTTCTTCAAAATTTGGAAGTAAGGGTTTGTTCTTGTTGGATCTACCACTTAAAAAGACTGAATTTCAACTCTGCTAAGATCATAGACGGGTCTCTGGTAACTGAGTGACTCCATCGCTGTAGATTCAACCACTGTCTTTGAGAAGACACAGAGTAAAAGGTTTTGAGTTTTCACCAAGATGTGATACACAATTGTCTTCGCATTCTCGCGGGAAACCTTGGATACCACCATCTATGTTATAAAACGTTTACAGCCAAACTTATATCGACGATAAAGGGCTGCTTTTTGTGTCTAATGTACACATGTGTATTATTTATTCCATGGCGTTCATAAATGGGACTTGGACTAGGTCAGCTAATGTTGTGATTAGAATGTGGGCTGGACAGCTGGGGTTTTTGTTTCAGACAAGGATGTTTCTCTTTTCGCCACCACATCCAGATCGCTTCTGTGACACATCCACACTCATTTTCAATTGGCATCTTTGACATTTATTTCTCCGGGAGTAAATCAGACTGAGGGTTTTCCTGGTCACTAGCCTTCATCTAGTACTGAGGTTAACGTACTCCCTTACAAGTATTCATGGTGAGATGCCTAATTAAGCACATCTGAACTATTAGCGAGGTAGTCTATCCCAAAAATTGACCCTGAAATCTTACGAATTTAAATTTTTTATGCACCGGCATAAGTCATTCTCTGACGTGTGTGGTTCTTCGTATACGAAGCATCACGATCTCGTTTAACGTGCACGTTATAAAATAGATTAAGTTTAAGGTTTCAGTCGTTGGATGTAGTTTTCACGAAGTAGTTACAAATGATTAATTTTCGCGGTGTTAAAAGTGTCGTTGTAATTTCAGTTACAGAGCATTTTATGTGCCACGAATCTCATTTGGTGTTCATAGATATTGTTACTATGACGTTATATTTTCAGTGTTCAACGACATTAAACATTGCGACATAATTCGTAACTGGTACGGTGATTAAGAACGATGAGCAAACCGTATAGAGTGTATGGAGTAAAATTCAAAATTGTGTTAGAACGTCCAATGGAAAGAGACAAGTGATGGATTTACAAACGCGTAGAAGGATACTATTAAAGATATATAACTCAAAGGAATTGAATTTATATATATAAACTGGATTGAATTTGCGGAGGACACGGTTCAACTAATGCGAGCATTGTAATGACCTTACCTGTTTCAAAAAGTCTATGAAAACCCTGGGTGTGAGGGGTGGTTAAACTTTTTAATGGGTGGTTAAGAATATCATAAATTTCGATAGTAATTATGGTAAATATTTTGTTGCTACCCGTCTTAAGTTTTGGTCTTACTGTAAGCCTTTTTTGGCCGACTAAAACATATTTTCTTCTCAATTTTGTAGACTTTACCAGACTGTAAAACATGAACGTGCACTTGGCAGAATTTAATGATTTAGAATGCGTACAAAGATGGCTGTCTTCTTGAATGTTGCGCCGTGTAGCCTGGCAGATATAAACCGACGTTTCAGAGGAGCTTACTGCCTGCATTATTATCGCGTTGCTCTGTTTTTTTCTTTCTGACAGGTTATGAGAGAAAAATTTATTGTGAACATATTTCAGAGCCACCTAGTGCTAACTTTGTTGATTTATTTATTTTCTAGACACAGACTCACTACGTTCTGATTTTAAACCTTAGGTTTATCCGTGAGATCTGCATGACGAAAGACATTTACAATAGCTTGGCTTATTGCAGTAAAATGTTTGCACTTTTCAAATGGAGTAACTAATTTGAGAAAAGTGAATTGATAAGCTGAGAATTATATACTACAAACGAGTAGCGTAATTTGACGAATGCATGCACCAGCTATGAGGCATGGTGAGTTTGTCAGTGACGAGCTTCTGAACTCGCAGCCCCTCTCTCCTCTCTACCCCCTGGCCTGTGCACGTTTTGCAGCTGCTTCAAGCGTGCAGTAGTGGACACTTGATCTGTGTGTGTTGCAGCTCGGTTCATATAATTCAGGGTTTTGTTTTTACACGTGCAGCGGAATAAAGGTTATGTCTGTTGTAAGAAGACGACAACACGACGAAATGGGTAAGCTTATACGATGCTATTTTAAGGTTAAAATCTGCTAGTTATTCCATAATATCCTATGCCTTCTACATGTGTTTTATTAGCTTGATAAATCAGTAACTAGTGATACAAGTTGATTTAACTGCTGTCGGATTTGTTATACATTCTAAAGTGGTTGTTTCTATGAAAAGTTTCAACTTCATTTACCAAGTGCGATGTGGTGACTCGAGAATTTTGTTGTTGTTGTTGTTGTTGAATGTAAAACAGCATGAAGACCACACGAAATTTCTTTTGCAGTTCAAAGCACAATGGCTGTAACTATTGAATCATTGTGGTCTGCCATGTATTAACCGATACACGGTTGATTATAAATACTGTATGGAATAGTTTACGAATCTGGAAACTTTGAAGTTATAACCATAAAATTTAACTTCTTGTACTAGGGTAAATTATACGCGTTTTCATTGTACGTATGTAGTTACTGCTAGCTTCACCAGATGGGTTGCAGCATGTAGAGGAAAGTAGGCTGCATGAATACTACGAAAACGTGTTCCCTTCTTCACTGAAGGTCACCCCAGGTGATGTTAGACGCTGAGTAATGAACATGACAAATATCAAACATACAACGGACTGCTGCTTCGTATTTGGAAGTTCCCCGATTCAAACCTCTGGCCGAAGACTGGCTATCTTGATTCAGATTTTTCTGGATTTTCCCAGTCTCTCCACAAAAATTCCGGGATAGTACCTTAAATTGTACCACGACCGTTTTCTTCCAAATAATTCCCAATACGTTACTTATTAACCAACGTATCATCCAACGCTTATAGCATGAGTTACTGAAAGCGTCTTTAAATAAAACACACAAATACGTGACAAAAATTGTTTATTATTATTTTTATAACAACATAATTAATTATTAGATTTGCAAATTATTTACCTTGTTGAGGAATGGTACATTTTATGCTCTAAGATGTTCTTTTTAAAGTGTTAGTATAGAAAGGAGTAAAATATTAACTAATAACTACAAAAACAGCTGACATGCACAGTTGGTAAAACACACGGCTTTACTTCAGTGCATCATAAATATTAGTCTCAGAATTTTACCCAAATACAGAATCTTTATGCCTACACTTTATACAAAGTACAATTTTTTTAATTTTAGTATTTTTTAAAATGAATGTTATTAAGTAATTTTAATGAATTGGGTGAAGATTTCTGTCTTCTGGGTTGTAGTCTGTTACGTTTGTTTCTGAACATTCTGTGCAATAACGTTATTGGCTGAGACCAATACTCAAAACGTAGGCCTACAAGTGAAAGTTCAGGTGTATTTTAATTAAAACCTTGTTAGTGTTATGGCTAATAGCCAATGCATCGAGTAAAACAGAAAGCTAATGTGATAGAACGTAAATAGGAATTTATGGTCGTCAGTGTTTTATAATATTTTAAAGAGTATTAATGTGACATCCATTATCAACGCCTTTTACGGTATTACAACCCTTCCTCTTCATCGAGTTCTCTGTCGATGATGCCGTAATTGTAAGGTATCTGCCTCGTTTCGGTAACGTTTCTCATGAAGTGAGCAGACTGTTTGGGTGTGCGTTTTCTGTCAGGATCGTTAAAATCCACGTGGTACAAACCGAATTTCGACCTGAGAAGAGAATTAAATTCACAAATTACTGTTTTGTTTTCGAATTAATCTTCCTCTCCATGTTTTATGCGCTGTTTAATGAACAACTAAACCAAATTTAATACTTATTCTTTGCTGTTTCTTAAGAATGCAAAGGGAATAGTTTAATGTTCTAAAAGTTTAATTTATCTGATAATATTGTATGGTACTTCTACCTCCGCAGAGAAATACATTTTGTTAATTGTCCTTAAAACATAATTAATTCACAACCGTCCTTATATCCAAGCTGAAAATTGCCTTCTTCCTCTAAGTGAATTGGATGGAAAATAACATGAAAGATTCCTTTCATATCTAACATTCAATAAATATTCTTGTATATTTTAATTGCTAAAAACTACTGGATGAACTGGGCTGTGAAACAGTCGGCTCCCTTTTGTGTTAGAAATTGCCCTTGCCACTGCTGGAAGATGCAGTTCGAATCCCAACAGGGCAAACGTTTTCTCTCCTTCACTTCGTTCAGACCGGCTTTCGTATCCATCCAGCCTCCTGTCTAGTGGGTACCGTGCTTCTTTCGTCAGAGGTAAATCGGGCGGGGCGTGAAGCTGACTATTCACCTACATTAAGTGCCGAAGTTAATGCGGGGAGCTATATCTGTATCCTCCCTACACCTCTGAGTTTACATATTACTTTAATCCTCTTACTTAAATGTCTGAAAAAACTTACGAGTAGCCATTGGACCATTCTAAGTTATCAATAAGGCTCCAAACTGTATAGCCAATCACTTTGCATTTGTCAAAGTGTATCGCCTTCAGTACCTCGATCATGTATGTCTGGAAAAAGAAATATTATTTTATTTAAATCTTATAGCAGTTTGTTTAGGTTGAAGCATCTTGGGTGTAGATAACACTAATAAATAAAAAAAAATAGATGAGATTTTAGGTTCTCACGGTGGCGAGTATGAAGATGACTGATTTCTTGGATGTTTCACCACGTAGACGTTTATACCGACGTTTCAGAAGTGCTTGCCGTCTCCATCATCAGAGCAGTGAGAGATATGGTGGAGCACTTCTGAAACTTCTACAAGGCTATACGACTATACATTATATAAGACAATCATCTTCAAATAAAAATTACGTATTCAATTTTATTATCGTATTGTCAATGGGATTAATCATCAAGGCACAGGCCTCAGTTTTATGATATTTCGATTATTTCTCTTACTGTGTCCTTCATGTGTGATTTTTTGGCCGTCTTTGCTTATTCGGAAATTGTTAGGGTAAAGGTAAGAATTAGATTTTTATGGGATCACAAAGTGTTCAAGATTTATATTTTGCCTTCATGTGATACTAACAAATGAAGCGGGGGAAAGCCTGTAACTAAATTTTACTCAAAACATGACGGAAGTGTTGTATTCATTATACACTAATTTTAAACTTTAAATTTTAAAAGCGAAACTGCTGTGAAAGGTATTCGGTTCGACTCTCGGTCAGGAGACTGTAAATTCTGCCTTTACTTTTCTAAAGATTTTTCTCCCTTCCTCTAATCTTATAAAGAAATTGGTTTTTGGGGTCGCTTCCTATCAAACCCTTCCTAATATATTACACAGTCTCTCAGCAGGTGACACATATGTGAGAATTAAATAACATTTTTCGCTAGTCGATCTCTATTTAATTTGTAAGAGCATTTTCAGTGCCTTTCTGTAAAATTACAGAGGTGACAGAGAGTCATTCTTATATTATCATAATAATTACGACTCCCTGATAATGTATATTTGTGTGCGTGCGAATAAACTTGAAGTTCCTTCAAATAAATTGAAAATATGCGCATTTAATAGTTTAAAGTACGAATGTACTGTTTATAATTAAACATAAACAGATATGTCGTGCACTTACAGCCAGATAATTAATTCTTATTATATCATTTAATTCTCCATTATCAGCAAACCCGTTTTCTGTTATTAAAATTTCCAATTCTTCGCCATATTGCTCCTTGATCCATTTTATTATATTTCTTATTCCCTTCGGTGTTACCTAGAACAAAGCATTTTTTTTTATTTGTAGTGTTCTGTCTGGCGACAGGTCCATATGAACAGGATCCTTCCATCCTTTTCTCGGACTGGGACCTGTTCATATACGTTCTTGGCAGATGATCCAGAAGTGGTTTGCCATTGCCTTCGTCTGTGTGTGAATGGAGTAATTGTTGGGATGCCACGGAGGAAAACCCCGGGTTGCCTAGACCACGGCCTTGCCCAACAAAAAATAATGTTATTAAGACGGCTATAATTAGCGTCTCAAATATACAACTCTTAAATAAGGTACCATTACCTATCGTCACTTCAGGTACAAGAATTTGCAACATGGAACATAGGAGTAGAAAATGTTTGTTACATTCAGTGGGGAAGGATCTCACCAGATACAGTAGGATGGTTCCCAGTGTGTTGAATAACGAGCCATGGAATAGCACAGGAACTTGTTTCTGGTAGTCGAATTTTATATATTTTTGTAATACACCCTGAAACATGTGCCCTATTTATGTGGAGTCTTGCATTTCACTCTTCCATTCACTGCAGTTCAGTAAATGCACACTTAATTTAGTTTTGGGTCAGTTCACCTCGCCATTTTTCTTAAACTGGTTTTGCACAGCTGAATGAATTTTTGTTGGCCAGTATTTCGTCAAGCCAAAAATAGAAACCTATTTTTATACCAATCATTCTCTGTTATTTATGTTGGAAATTTATTGATGTAAACTTTTGATTGACGCATTAATCAAGCAGTTTGTTTCCGTTCCATTCCAGCAGTCATTTTAAACAAATAGTGTTTCCTTTACATTTGTTATTTCTGACTTACGCTCTCTTAAAAGACAGGAACATTTTAAAATATTATATTCACTGTATCCTCTGAATTGTTCGTCTTTTTAGGGAATTACGGTTTGTACAAAGTTGATTTGGAAGACATACGACAAATTATGAGTGTATTTGGTAGCTATAATAGCTAATATTACAATATGCTTTGAGAAATTTACGATTTGTTTCGAAATATTTGTTGAAAGCAAGCATTAAACTATTTTAACTATCCCTTAGGAAGAAGGAAAGCTTGCTAGACAGTGTAATACTTTTGCCTCAAATGCCTCTTTTCAGATGCTCTATATTCGAAGTACGTACCTACAAACACAGAGTATAATAATGAAATAACGCACAGAACTCTTACCGATTCCCACGTTGAAGTTTCAGATTTAGGCCAGTTATCGGGTTCAATTAATGTACCCTTATCCCTGAAATATGAAGGATTGGCTCCAGTGTCTCCTTTAGCAATCAGATATGAACCGTACTGATTCAAGGCAAAGTAATCGGCAGTTCCTAAAAGACATTTTCGCAAATATTACACAGTTGCTGTGGGAACACGTCAGTATAACAACTATTATTATCACTAGTCGTTTCAAGTGTTCCAGACAAACGAAACGCGGAGGAATTCAATTGGCTTTGTTTAGTTACCTTTTACGTATACGATCTCTTCCGAGGTGAAGGAAGGTAGGCGAGAGGTAGGAAATCCTTCTGCCAGACTGAGATTTCTGATTCTGTCTTTCATTATTTGCGGGTAATCACCCTCTTTACTGTATATTGGATGGGCATACCACCCGAGCTGGAACAAAGCGGTTTATGAATGTAATTATAAGGTAATATTAATAAACTGCACTGGTGAGATTTTAGGTTTCCACGGCGGCGAGTATGATGATTGTCTTCTGGCGTGTAGTCCAATAGAAGTTTACCAAATTTCAGATTTCTTCATTCTCAGTTCAATTAAATTGGGCTGCTAAAACTAGTGGATATGTAACAACATACCTTCTGTATTGTTTATAGCAGTACTCCGGAGGGAGGTATGTCTTGTTAATGTTAGCGAGAACATTTTTGCATTTGTATGCATTTCAGATGATTTGAAACAAAATTTGATTTTTAACACCGAAAATATGGCTAATATTTTATGAAGGGTTATACTAAGTTAAAGATGGAACAAGGCCATGGAATAGGGCCATAGTAACGTGGTAGTAAACCTTCATAGATTATAAAATTGGGGAATTTCTTGACCGGAAAACGACTATGTACTTTGAAAGGGGAGATGGGTACACTGATAAATTGTTTTGTAATTTGTGTACCCTTATTTTGGAAAAGATAATTTGAAAGTGTTGGTAACGGCAATGGTACTGTCTCAGTTATGTGATAGTAGTAACTTACTGTAAACTCCAGTTCTGCTTTGGTGGCTTCTTTATCATCCGTTGAGTTCTTATGTTCTGGCACGCTCCATTGAACGGACAGATTGAGGGATATTTTGCCTGAAATTTAAATGTTGGTATCTACTAACACTGGTAGATCTCATTAAATTTACGCACTTAGTGTTTTCTCTGTGCTATTTATATTTTCACCCAATTAATTAACACTGTATCAGTACAATTTTAAACTTCAAGTTTTACACATAGGCTTACTCCGAAATTAAATGTTTGTTACAAAGACATTCCGAAGTTAGTTACAATCAAACATGTTAGTAAAGTTAATGGAAGAGAGAAGATACCTATTGTTTTTAAATTTCTTTGTTAATCACGCACAGTATACATTCTTCAGGCATGTTACAACTTCATAGAACTTACTGGAAATTATGTCGTAATATGTTGGATATGCATTGTATCCTAATCTTAAATGAAACATAAATTTTGGGTTTCAAAGTCAGACATTTCGTGAATTTACAATAGATCAATATGTCCGCAGTTCGTATCGATAGTTTTTTGGACTTTATCCATCGTCCTACGTTCTACAAACAAAACACTACATTTCGGAAGCTGGATTTGCTCCTGTCTTCAGGGAGTGTTAAACTATCTCCGGTGGAAAAAAATGTCGAACGAGAGATTTTATGGGGTTAAACATGATTATAAATATGCATTCTTTGCAGTACGCTGGCATTCCAAAGGTATTTTTTACGCAGCATCACGTAAGTCATCGTTGCACTGTGATCCTAGGTTATTCTCGCGGTAAAGTTGTTCCAGGTCGTCTTTGCGTCTTAGGTCATTCTTAACACAAATGCGATTCCAGGCCATTGATGCGTAACAAGGTGTTCGAATAATGGGTTTCAACAGTAGGATTGCAATTATGCGTCATTGAATGCGCGGGACCATCGGCACGATGTGATCTGCGTTTCTAAATACGCACTCTTCTTGACTTGCATTTGTTTACATGGGCTCCGTGCATATCTAGAATGAAGTTTAGGTTTGCATCTTTATAACTGTAGTGACTCTCTCGAACCGTAAGTACGAAAGGATATGGGAAAGGAACATTGCCAAGAACACGCGACTGATTTGATAGTCGACGACTTTTCCCAGATAATATCTCCAGGCACTACGACGCATTAGGAATTAGATCAAAGGCCGGCTATTACCTAAATGAGACATTACTGCTCCGTTGTGAAAAAGTTTTTAGCAGACAGAGGCTAACACTATGGAAGTCAGGCTCACCTTTCTGTTTGGCGCGATAGTGCTTGTCATATAGATGATAAACTCTTGCGTGGGCCTTGATCATGTTGTGTGCTGCCAAGTATATACCAACTCCAGTAGTGTTTAAACCAGGTGCTAAAGTCATGACTTCATAACCAAATGCATGATTATAAGGTTCGTTAATTGTGGTCCACATGTGTACCTAGAAACGTATTAAATAAACGCTGTCGAGAATAAATCTAATTTTAAATGTAAAACTGATATAGTTTCCAAGCTGTAGGTAAATATGCATTATAAATTGGGCCCACTGTTCCTGTAGGCAATAAAGATTTGCAGGATGAATGTTCATTGCTTTCGAATGTTTCGTGTTGGTCTTCTTTCAAGAACTTGGTATGGAAACACAGCACTACCTCAATATATGTGTGCATTAAACAACTAAACGCCACTTAATTTACCTTTGTTTTGGAGTAAAATTACGTTCAGAAATGACGTTTTGAAATAAGGTACAATGTAACCCTTTATTTTTATTTTTGGGGCGTATTGTTCCCCATACTTAAAACCATCAGCTTAAATGACTACGATTAAGCATAACAAGCTACCGCCACTTAAGTTGTGTGCTTTCACTGCGATATAATCTTAGTGCTTTTATGTTCCATTTCTGTGTAAAGTTACACGTGCTTCAGCGTTTCGCTGTAGACGCGAGTAGCTACTAATATTACAATTTTTATTTCAGACTTAGGGTTGCTGGAAAATTATTCTCTAGAAGTAAATTACTTACTCTGTCGCCAAAATTTTCAAAAAGTACCTCAGCATATGCTTCGAAATATATTATAATGACGTCACTGGCAAACCCTCCCAGGTCTTGTAGGTATTGCGGAAGATCCCAGTGGAACATGGTCACCTGGAGGTACGATACGTTATTAAATGTAATATCCAATCTATTTTCCTTCCTTTCGAAAATTATATTAATTTTACTTTGAAATAATGAACCATAAGATAAATGTTAATAGGCAGATTTGGTTAAAATACAACGTTATTGAACGTTAATGCGAGTGAATTTTAATTTAAATAATATTTAGAATTTATTTCTTACCGCGAGAAAAATACAACGAATCTCCGTTACAAAGATAAGTTATTTAATTCAGCCAAAAAGAAATCTCTTTATATACTTTTAACCAAATTAAATTTACAAATGCAATGTGCTGGCAAAATGCTGAGTTATTAAACATTAAATCTGGTCGTGTACTTTGTTACCACTCTTACCACAGGCTTCAAGCCGTTATTAATCACTTCATCGATGAGTCTATTGTAATAGTCGATGCCTTTTTGGTTGATGTTATTTGGAAGTCCCTGAGGCATGATGCGAGACCAAGAAATGGAGAAACGGTAGAACTGCATCTGAGAAAATATTATTGACAAATTATATCAAGGGCATTATTCCAGTAGGGCGTATCACCATTTTGCATAATTGGAGATTATTTGTCTGACTACATAAAATAATTGGATATATGCCATCCCAGAAGGGCGTAATGCAACTGCATTTTGGCGTATGAACACTAATTATGAACATCTGTCAAAATAATAAGTGTAAGAACTTGGTCGCCTGTAAGCAAGCTGTTTTGTTAATACGCCCTTCTGGCATTATGCCCTCGTTATTTACATTGAAATTAATGTAAAGTCGTTCATGCTCTTGGTTGAATAGCGCGTCATGACGACCTATTAGGTAGAGGATGTACAATTCCACACATTTTAAAACAAAGCACGAAGTGAAGGTGAGTGGTTAGCTTCGCGATCGGTCGCTTTGCCCTCAAAGAACTAGCATTCTCTGCCCACTACATAAGAGCCTATGTGAACCGCAGATCCAATCTGGATGCTGTGACGGAGAGAGAAATGTGTCCCTACTGGGAATCGAATACTGGTCAAGTAGACATTTAGCCAAGTAAGTTTCTCCATTGGCTTGGCATATAAAGATAGAAATCATATTATTTTCGTTTAGATATTAAGCGGTTTATCATGGGACACGTTGTATATCGGAACAGTGCTTATTAGCATTGTGTGAAAATGTGTCGTGGTGTTCGCTTTTAGAATAATTGGTCCCATTCTTCGAATCCATTATTAGGATGCACTTTGCACTTCTATAATAATCTGTGGTTACGGTAAACGAATGTTACCAAACCCAGATTTATTTTTTGTAGAGAATAATCACAATAAATCTACGTCCACTGTATTTGTTTTATGTTTGAAACTTAAATTTAGAAAAGTACGTGGTTTCAGGCTTTCATGGAGTTCGGCACTACTTTTGATCATGCTTTGATTGAAGTAACCATGTAGACATCGAAGATGGAAGCAGTAGTTATTTCGGAAAATTTTGTCAGTACAACCCACGTCTGTTCTGTGCTATCCCACAACACAAGATCAACATGAGCATTTGGAAAACCTTTTACAAAACTATGCAAAAATAATATAATTTAGGTAACCTTAGTGCAATAAAGAGTGCACATAGAGGTTTTAGAACAGGCCTGGTGATACAGTTGGTGGTACGGGTTAATTATTTGTTGTTTTACCCCCATTTCTTTTAAAGCTCTGACGTCTTCCTTATATTTGAAGTATGATTTGGCAGCATCATCTCCATTCGACCCATCAGAAATTCGGTCAGGATGTGTGTGCGTAAATGTGTCCCATATACTCTGACCCTTTCCTGCAAAATTAAAAAAAAATACTTTCAGAAATTACAATCACAAAACCGAATTTAAATGTCGTCTATGTTCAAGTGTGTCCCTCATACACAGAATAGCAAGGGTCGGTGATCAAGTAGCTGGTTATTCTACGTACATAGTTGTATTTTTTGTTATACGAACTTCACGGCTGAGTGTTTAACACTCCTGTTACATTTTTGGGAGGTCACGGCTTCAAATCTTATCCCGGAGATAGGTTATCTGAGGGGTATTCTTCGAGTCCTCAGTCCGTCAAGGCAAATTCTGGGATAGTACCATAAATTAGGCCTTCCATAGCTTTTCCAAGTAATTTATTAATCATTCGACGATCTGTGGTCTCAGCTACTGAGAACGTCATTAAACTAAACACAACTATGTGAACACATCTATTGAAATGGAACTTAAAAGTTATGAGTAGAGTAGGAAAAAAATTATGTTAGCTTATTTTAAGCCCACAATCAGGATTAAATATTAGTCCAATATGTTAACAATCCACTTACCATCAACATTCCATGCTCCTTCAATCTGATAAGCTGATGTCGCTGCACCAAAAATGAAATCTTTTGGAAAAGTATAGTTTTTAGAATTATTTCGCGCCATAACTATTATTACGATGTTTAAGATTGTAAAGCACTGTATTTTGCACGATAGCATTCTTATGCTGTGTTAATTCTGTGCTGTCGAACTGGTTCTCTATACCTACACCTCTCCTAATCGAAGTAACACAAGAAACAGAACGCATTCGAGACAGCAGTGTTATTGCTTGCATATGACATACTGTATTTGTGTAAGACCTGACAACATGTCAAATGATAATACGTAAAAAAAATCCTGTTTCTGATAAATTAGTAACGGAAACTTTGTCATGTTTCATACGTTCAATGTCGAAAGTAGCGTGGTAAATTGGCTTGACAAACACGAAAAAAGTAGAGCTACATTGATTTCATAGGGCTATTTTAAAAGAACTTTGGCATGGATCCAATCAAAAATTAAGGTACTAAAGCACAGACAACACTGGTTATATCATATTCGGATTGTGAAAAAACGCTAGACACCCTAAATAACTTCTATAGAACAGGACAGTTGGAAGGAGACTGCTGGACCGATCAAATGTTGAGGTCGAATCAGATCATTTATTGGTCTAACTTCGTGATCTGAAGATGGTTCATAAGAATTTATACTGATAAAGGGTTGCCTTTGTTCATTTATTTTATGATACTTTCGTTGCAAATAATTGAAAGTAGCAATGTGGTTTCGTCACGTCCGAAATAATATTTGTGGTATCTACGTAGCTTTAAATAAAATGTTGGATATTTATTAAAATAGGTGTTATCTGTGAGTTGCTGAGGCCTACAACGTAATGTTAAATTTAAATTTCTTATCACCGGAACTTCAAAAACGAGGGCCTTACCATATTCTGAGGTTGTTGAATGTGGGGCTCTGAAATGTTTAGTCAAAAAAAACACTAACAGATATAAATGAGCTCCTCGGTTAAATTATGATATGAACGTCGAAATCTGTTTTATCGTTTAGGAGCGGAAACGTACGAACACGCGAACACGACATCTCCTTTAAGTGTTCGTTTTATGAACCTTCTGGGGAAAAAACGCACTGTCTTATTAGCAGGGACGATCTCTTATAGATGGAGCTTTTTTCACCAGCATTGATCTAGAGTTGAATTCCGCCTCTTACAGTCAGGTAACACTGGCTGGGATTTAGAGAAATCTTAAGGGATGGAATCGGGCAGCCGAAAGCGCGGATGTGTGAAATGAGGTTTGAACCCGTGCCAACAGACAGCGTGAGTGTGATGGATGTCCTGTGCTGGGGGAACCGAATGAATCTCCTACTTGGACGGATAAATGACGACTTGGGACCTGTCATAACTAGAACATCAGCTCCGGCAGATAAAAAGTGCATTTTATACATTATTATCAGTATATATTTTTTATTATATATAACATGTATAAAATACGCAGATAAAAGTATATATATACAATCATTTGTATACTTATACATTCCACATTTTATGTACCGAACTTCATGTTACCCGCATACAGACGGGATTTTACCGAAGTTGCCCGCACAACAAAAAATGTTGGGCAAGCCTACCGTAGACAGTCACTATACCGACTGAGCTACCATGCCTAATATCGGAACGTCTAATGTGACAAAGTCGCACGTGAGTCTGATAGTTACAGACCTGTGTTGTGTGTCCTGTCTCGAAAGATCTGACAGCGCAGAATTTTTTTTTTGTGGATGTTGCCAGCGTTGCTTCCAGTGCACAGTAAATAACTGTACAAGTGATGTGGAGTTGGCTTCCTTCCAGCTCATCCTAACATAAGTGAATTCTGTTGCTATGTGCAGATAAGTAGATTTTGTCAGACTTGATGTGACAGACATGCTCTTCCCGGCTTCGTGTCAGGATGAGCTAAAGTGCGATAAGTCACGTACCTGATCGCTCCTCTGAGATGCAGTGACGGGAAGGTGATTCACTGGGGCTTGTATACTCGAGAGTTCCCAGGGGTTACAAACCCTTCTAGAGAACCATGCAGAGCGGAAAGATGTAGCCTTTTCCAAGGAATAATGCCTTTATGCGCTGTATATTGCGAATCAGCATGATTCAAAAGTATTTCGTCAAACAGTTCTTTGGATTCGTGGTAACAGGAATTGTTCGATTATCGGAGACTTGTTTTTTATATACAATATAGGGCGTAGTCAATTATCAATGTACAATTTTGACAAAACATTATTTACAGGGACTATATACAAATATTCGGCGCCAATCGATATTTCTACGCTAGTTTTAATAAAAATAAAACATTTTATAGGTAAGATACATTTTATTAATTCATTAATTTTAACTCTTATAGAAGACGGAAGACTCTTATTTCAATGTCCTATCAGCGCCAAATATATTCAGGCCTGAAAGAGCAGTATTTCAAGAGAGTTATGTTGCGTTAAGTGTGGAAAGGGTTAAATCGGCTCTGAATATTTACTCCTACAGCAGCTACAATTTGCATGTACGTCCTAACAAATTATTAATGTAGGTTAGGTTACTTCAGTTAGCATACTTTCTGATCATTGCTGCAGATAATGAATTTATAGCAAAAATAGCGTGGCTTTGGAGAAAAGACCGCATTTATGTGTAAAGCGGTAACGTATAATAAACAGGGTCGCTGTGCCATGGGATGGCAAGGTATGAAAGTTGGGACAAAGGAAAGGTGTGTAAAAGCCAAAATGTTATTTAGCGCTACAATTTGAACCTGGCCTGGTGCAAGTATAAGAACTCTCTAGATGCCCATTCAGCAGGTTTTTATGAACTCTCTCAGCCATTATCTGCGTTTCCCCATTTCTGTTTGTGCCTGAAGTTGGGGTTCAAGTGCTTTTAGTACGAACGACTTCTGTGTGTTCATGTCAGCAACTTGCAGTTTCTGTAATGCTCTTTTAAACGAAACGAGACTTTGAAACTTTTAAAACTCGCGTTTTGGTGATGGCCAAAAACCAACATACACGCCATCTCTGCCACTGTTGCTTGTTTTATAATTTCATTAAACTTCTCTCTTAGTTTCCTCTCAAGCGTACTGGTATAATTGTGTCTTGGGCATATTCAGGGTCTATTTCGGCAATTTCTGTGCTATATTGTGAAGCGGGTCACCTACCCAGGCACCTCTGCCACACGAGAAAATACTTTCCAATGGAGTTTATTCTTTATTTACTTTGCACAACGCAGCGTTAAAACATGCTTTTTACTTTCTCTATCAATTTTCGCGGGTTGAAGCATCGCGTTTCTAAACATTCTGTATCAACTGTAGATGCTGTTTTTAGCCCAAAGTAAACGGGTTGATTCCGTATCCAAAATTACAAAATTGAAAAAATGGTGATGGATACGAATAGGTGTGTTTGAAACGTACTGTCCATCGATTTAATTGTCTGCGGAAAGCCAAGAAACAATTTATTAAGTAGTGACGATGTTCTAGATGTTTATTATTGCTTATGTGTATCGCGGTAAACAATCGTAATCTTCGCTACCACTGAAATATTGCAACAAGCTTTATGCCATTGAACGCAAATTATAGCATTAAGTATATAATAGGAAAGTCTGAAGAAAATCTGTGAGATACGATCTGTAGAAACGTTTGATTTTATCGAAATTACTAATTGTAAATCTTTAGTATGCATAACTATATGAAACACAGTCCTTCTTTAGAAGATAACACTTTGAATAAATAATAAGGGAAATAAAAATATAAATTCTATATTATAAATTATCGGTATGTCTGTTCCTCTCCAAAAGTTAATGGGGTTTGTTGATATTTATAATAAGTAACTGTTTATTTAATGCGTCTCTCTGTTTACGTTCCGACGTTAGTGACAATTTTAAGGGAATTTAAACAAGTTCATTAAGAGGAACAGGTTTACGTGTTTGGGTAACCCACCAACATTTGTTACATATAAATATCTGTCTTCTGGGATGCCAAAGGCTCCTCTAAAACGTCGGTCGGTATCTGCCAGACTACAGAATCAGGACCTAAAATCTCACCTTGTCACATGTACCTTAATGATGTTCTTTGTTGAAAACCATGTCTCTAAGAGATTGAAACTAAGCTGAATGGTGGGCTAATTCCTTAAGTCAAGTCGCTTAAAGGGACACACTACTTATACCTAGCGAAAGATGTGCCGATGTTTTTCGTAAAACAGTGTTATGCATTTTCAGTAATTAAAGTTTATGGAACCAACGTAAGCTATGGCTTTTCAGAAAATTTGAACACAGACATCTTTATCTAGCAACAAATTAGAGAACTGCAGAAATGTGTTTTCTCATCTCTGCTTGCCTTTTTGCCGGTTTAATTTGTAGGGTTGCCAAGCGACCACGGTCTGTCCAGCCAATCAGTTTCTGACTCCTGGTTACACAAGCACGCGGGCCGTTTCTGTTATTGAAAGATACTGCTGATCTTCTAATTAAGAACAAATTCGCCATCATCATTAATCTTGTAGCAAAGACGAGGTTTTAATTTGCCTGCAAATTAAGCTCTTTCAGGATTAGTTTCTGATTTTTTGCTGAAAGAATTTCTAGGAAATTAGAATGTATGACTTACGTTTTGAACTCAATATAGATGCAATGTGTACAGGTAAACCGGGGGATACGGTATGATAATTTGAAACGCGTGTGTATGGGTACGTCACGCACTCTGATTAAACTACGTCAGCGAAACATAGTATAAATAAAAACAGGATATGTGCATACTGAATTCATTTGTTATAGTTTATGGAGGTTTGGACAAAAAGAAATTTTCCGTCGTAGAACAGAATTTTTATTAACTACTAACTTTGTCGTCTTTGAATGGTGATAGTAAAAATGCCATTCACGATGCTTATTCTAATTTGTAGCCTACTTTTTTTCCTTTAAGATGAAAATGTGCTTTAACAGTGTCATGCTGCTTCTCAGCTTCACCGTCAACTTAAAAATTATTTCGCCACTTTTCTTTTTACCTGTATTTTTCCTCAAGGCATTTTTGTCACTCCTTTTTCTAAGCATTCATCCACTCGTCTACTTTCCAAAAAAATTATAAAAATTAATTTATAGAAGAAGTAACATTTTTCCAGTAATTTTGTATGGTTACCAGTCATGTTAGACACGAACAATTAACGATAATTCTGTTATTGTTGGAATCGATACAAGGCTAGGATTAATATTCCACGTAGCATGGATCGTAAGTTAATACATTAAGCTTCTATAAAGACTAAAGTTTTGAATTTTGTTAAGATTAAATATGAATAAACTTTTGTATCTGCCTCGATATCTGCTAGTTTACCATCGCTTTAGCATTGTAAGCTATAAAGATGACCATAAGTTTAACGAAACATTACTTTAAAAACGTGTTTGCATCGTTATTGATGTAAGGACAGAAGATTGTGTAACTGACGGCTATTAAAATAAAATTTTAGTAACTAATCACTTCTTCCGGCTAGCCCTGCTTTAAGAACGCTTGGAACTTTGCTCCTACGCACCTCATACAGCAAGATGGCATGGGGCTTGTGCCTAGGGACAAATGCGAATTTTACCTTCACATGTGAAGCAGCTAATTTGGAACTTATAGCGGTAGCAATAATTCTGGATATGCAGCCCAAGGAAATTAACAAAATACCCAACCCCAGAATTCGTGCGGTTGTACTAGAATTTTCAGACGAAGATCTCGTCCAGTGATGTTTGTGGGTACCAGACCTCAGACCAAGCACTCCCGAGCGTTAGTCATTTACATTACTCGACTGATGAGAGAGAAATTATATTAGGGCGAGGTTCTAATTATATGTTTTATTCCTGATTTTGCCCCTCATGCCTTTCAGTGGCCAATGCTCAAATGGTTCCTGACTTGATGTCCACTGCCTGCTAGTATCGGCAGGACCCTGTTTTATAATTTGTCTGGCAGAAATGTTACCTCTCTTCTGCCCCTCATGACAGATAATGACTTCCCCCCTCTTGTTTAAACTGAATACATTCATTTTTTTTTTTGAGATCCCCTTCGGCTCGTTATTTTTACTTACGGAACAGAGACTGCAGAGTGAGATCCTTAAAATGGTAACCCCTCATTTGTAAGCACCTCGACACTGCTGGGAGCCTAACCATTCACAAAACACACCTTCATTATCTTCTTTCCCTTCGGGCCCAATTTTTATCATGCCTGTAACGTTCTAAAGTTTATTAAAAGAAACATTTCTTACATTGACTTCCTAAGCATCCCATTCTGAATGAAGATATCTCTGTTTGACTGAAGAGAAAAACTGTAAAATGAAGGACGACATGCTAGCTGACTTCGTATATAATATATATATTTAGTTAACAATTTCTGATTTGTTTGATCTAGTAGCTGAGCAACCGGATCACCTCAGTGCAGTGATGCCAGCGACTGAGCTTACTTTTGCAGGAATTTGTTAACCTTTAGAGGAAAAAGGTATCAACAGTAACAGAGAAATCATTTTGGAAATAAAGGCATTCTACAAGAGTACACTGGTCCAGTGTTGTTACATTTTAAGATGAAAAAGTCTCTATTAAAACTATGACAACTTTAGGCGTGCATTTATCCACTAAGTTCTTCTTTTGCAAACATGGTATTTACAAAGATCTATCTACTTCTTTTAATCGTTCGCGTATGCCGCGGGCCACGTTTAGAATTCCAGTTTGTCACGCGTGGCCCACAATTTTTTTACCACTGAGTATGAACTATTAATGCAGCTAAAACCGCTGTGATTTTCGTGTTTCCCCACTAATCCCTTACACAATATATGTAATATCGGGGTTGTGTTTTGTTTCTGTTATGCAGAATACTTTCCCAGCAAGAGTTGTACTAAATTTATCGAACAAAGCAGTAAAGAGCATATTAAAACTTAAATAGCTGTAATACTAAGATGTCACAATGGAAATCACGAAAGCATCTTCCCAACTTTGACACGTATCAATGATCAACGCTTTGCTATCCGTAAGTGTACAAAAGCCTGGTAAACGCAGCTGTGGGGCCTGAAACAATAGAAACGTATAAAGCCAGATTTCGTTAATACGATTTTCCCAGCAAGCCGTTTGAAGACCAATCCAGTAGGAATCTCTGCAGCCTTTATCTCCAGTAAATGTGCGTCCTCTGTAGATAAATATATTGGTTGGATTCAACAGGAAAATGAATGGAATTGGACGGCAGGAGAGCGACAGAGAGACAGAAATTAATTTCATTTACGTTTCAGTCAGATGAAATTTTCATTACGGTCGAAGGACTGCTGGTTCGGGGGGGGGGGGCACTGTTCATAAATTCACTTTTTTTACCAGGTATGGATGACAAATTGCTTGCGACACAGTGTCGGCTCTTAACACATGGTCTACAGTTACTTTAAACAGGTAGTTTCTAAATAGGTTTTGGGTGTAACCTGAAGATGACCGTATTAGCTTAAGCAGTTGCTACATTGCTTATATTAACCGTAGAAAATAAATACATTGTTAATGATTCGGATAAGACTTATGGGTGTTGGAAAAGATTTGTTCTCCATAATTGAAACCCTTTCACTGATTTCGTAAATAAAACGTGCGGAGGAACGGATTTCTCCGCGTTAGTGCTTAATTGTAAAACGTGAAAGTAATACATGATAAAAGAGTTTATAATTTGCGTCATTCACTTTACGACGAAGAATCGCTTGTCCTTGATGTGTCAGGAGAGATTGTATGTGCTCGTAATATCCTAGTAGTGTTATCGTTACCTCGATTTGAAGCGATGAAGTTCAAGGGGGCCTCTGCTTCTGGTTATGTTCATGGAAGCTTTTACCTATATTACATACTGCAATATCAAGATTGATTTCAGGTCTTCATAGTTAACAGTTTTTTTACGTCGTGTTTCAAGCAGACTTTGCGAAGCGCGAACGTATGAATGGAGAGAGAAAAAATAAAAGTGCGATGGAAATAATTTTGAATTCTATATCCTAATACCTTCCTCTTAGTATGCAGAAAATAGTAAATTTCTTTGAACAAGCGTGTTCAGGGAGATGTGAGATATACGTTCATAGTCTGAAGAGACTGCATCATTTGTCTAAATTTTTTCGACTATGTATGCAAGTAAAAATACTGGATTTTTTAACTTCGATAATTGTCTCCTAGCTTACTGTCAGATGAGGATGTCTGTTATCTTGAATATTGCGCCGTAGTCTGACAGAAAATTGCCGACATTTCAGACGTGTCCAAGAATCCTATGATATTAACGCTGCAGACTTAATCCATTGGTATTCCCGAATGCTTAAATCTCTCTCGGCTTTGACATACCTCGCGCTATCTGGTGGAGCGTTTTAAATAACTCCCACATTAAAGCTGAAAGCTCTTAAATATGACTTTTTACGTTATATTTTTAAACTACGGGCTTTATATTCACCGTACTTATAAATGGCCAGATAAAAATTTAGTTCCAGGCACAAATGAACAGTTTTTACAGTGTAGTTAGCCTAATGGTCTCTGGAGGTAAATGTCTGTGAAGGGTGTTAGTGGATTACTTCACAATCCATTTCAAAATGTCGACTGCAGAAGCGCTAACATTCACTAATTCATTTTCATGTCTTGGACACCAAAGTTCCGGCCAGTGAACTTACGTGTCTAAGAACAATTTTGATTAATATTCAAAATGTGGTTTAGAATACAAGGTGCTTTATAATGTTTAAAAATTATTTTCATGACACATTTTCTTTGTTCAGTTAAATCGTTCTGCTAAAGTAGTATAATTAATGTTGTGCCTTCTAGACGTAAATTAATGACCTCAAAAACAAAACACGAGTAAATTAATTACTTTTGCGTGGCTGTGGTAGGGTCACTTGGGGAAGATTCTACGTTGGAAGCCACGTTAGTTCAGTGTCAGAGGTTAGAACAATTCGGTGTATGAGTTATGGTACCAGCGTTGCCGGCATGTGTACCTACAGAAGCGGTAGCAGACTTTGGAGATAGTTAATTAAGGGAAAAGAAAGAAGGATTTGCTTCGAAATGAAGAGCTGTATCGAATAATCTGCAGTCATTCTCTGTCATGTAAATAAAAGCTACCTTCCTTCCTGTCTTTCAAGTGTGACTTCCGCTTGGAATACCAGTGAATGCGTTAGAAAATCAGTCGAAATAGGCTGTCCGAACCCCAAGGGTTTTCAAAGTCACTGTCAGCATAGGTCTGTTCCCGAATTTCTTTTACACCTTGTCGTGGTGTATACACTAATATGACAGGCTGAAACTTGTTATGGTATGACATAATTCCAACGTCAGAGTGAAAATGATTCATTAACAATAAACGTTGAGGGGGACAAGTGCACTAGATACAATGTAAACTGCGTGTTTTAGAATAAAAAGAATATCCCTTCAACAATAACAATGCAAATAGAGATAACAATACATTATTATTATTAAGAATTGAATAGAATTTAATTTAATTTTATTATTATTATTGCATCTATTCATCATTTTACAGGGTATTTACTTCTATGTACCTGACACAAACCTTGCCTTTGAGGTATATAGCGCAGAAGTTATTTCTGAAATACATTTTGTTTCTAATAGGTGTTACATTTATTATATAGATTTATTATGAGTCATGACTATATTTTACATCAGCATCTTTCGAACGATGTGTGATGATGCTAGATATTCCATATTTAGAGTCCATTTCATCTACTGATATTAAATTGATAGAAAGGGAATTTGCAGTTGTGTCTTCTTAGAACCACACAATTATGTCCAGCGCTGAACAATATGATCTGTGTGTACTAATGTCCGATTACGTCTGACTCCTTGGGGTTGATAGTACCTCGTTACATTCCTTTCACCCTCCCATTGACGCAACAAAAACGGTGGACATTGAACTAAACAATAGAGCAGAAGTAACAGTAGGGGTGTGGCCAGACGTCATGTTATGTTTCCACATACATCGGTAGAAAATCTAGCAGAATGGCGTATCATGTTATGGAACTGTTATTAATTTCTCTTTTGGAAATAACAAAAAAATTGTATAACATCTATAGTTCGAATAAACAAGCTCTGTAGATAATGAGAACTGCTTTAGATTAGATGTAATTAAAAGCAATTCTAGTTTCAAAATATCAACTTACATAGCAGTGTAATGAAGGGACCAGCGTTAGTAACAATGAGACGTATGTATAACTCAATAGTAATACCTTGATTTTCAAAGCAGTTACCACAGAGCAACACCGACATTGGGTGCAGTGCAGTGCAGTGGGTAGTTTCCCAAGAATGGGTCCAACGCCAGGAAGGACGGACTGACAAATCGTCAGTCGTAAAAGTGACACGGGCTGATCGTGAAAGCATTCGAGTTATAACTTTATTGAAGCTGCTTATGGCCTGAGAGCCTTTCATAGATTCAGTTTTATTTTCTTGTCTGTTTTCGTGTTTCCTCTAATGAAGGTAATACCGTCTGGGTTACGACACATCAGCAGCTGTTGCTAGGGTTTCCCCTCATTTACAACAATCTCTGACACGCACATCTCTGAGACAAGGTTCTGTTCGCTGATACGATAATGCGAAGAGTATTAACACGTCAAGCCAATCCTAGACTAAAGTTAATAAGGAAAGATTCTGTGTCTGTTGTAAAGAACTTTAATAGGTGTCTTACTGCAGATGAAACATATAATCGAACGTAAAGTCTTAATGTTTATAAATTCGATGTTTTTTTTGAACATACTATTTTTAGATATAAATATAGGACAAGGACAATAGAACACAGGTTTGGTTATCCCATCGACCTCCCTAGGTTAGAAAACTACTTGTTCTGATGTGAAATTAATTTATTTATGAAATTAGTTCTTTCTTAAATAGAGAAAGGTCTTTGTCACTTCAATGGCAACAGCATGTAGTGGTTATCTAAGGGGACACTATAAATACATGTTTTATTTTACCCCTCTTTAAATAAGATAACACGACAAAAAAGTGTTTTATTGTGATGTGTAATTGATGAATGTAACTAGACACAAGGGATGTGGGGAAATTATAAACGTATTTATAAATGTTGTACGGAATTTTCTGTGTGTTACAAAGATCCAATATGGTGACGAAGCAAAAATTTGGGACAAAATTTGGAATGAAGGACACTCTTGTCTGCCTAGACCGAGACTTCTTCCAGTTTCATGTTTTTTTTTAAATAAATGAACGTAATTATTTCGTCGTTCGTGTGTTTGCGTCCGAACTTTTCCGCGTATAGGAATTTAATTTAGCCTGTGTGGTCTACGTGTGCATGAATCGCTCCGAGGATCATTGCAACCGAAATTGGAACTGCGGTGATACGAAGTGGGATTTGCGTGGAACGTATCCGGTTCGAATAACAGACGATGACTGATTGTCTGTCCTTTTTTCCTCGTGGTTTTATTCAGTTTCTGGAGGCAATAGACACTGTGTCTTAAATAACTACTGATCAAATATAATGCAATTCTGCGGCAGAGGGTGACACTGGAATAACGGGAAGTATACCGTTCGAATCCCAGTTTTTCCTCTGTTACTCTCATAAGTTGCGGAATGGTATTTTGAAAGGTCCTGAGATTCCTTCGCCACTATTTCCTAAACGATTTCTTATTAATAACAATTTGTCTTATGTAGATGATTTCTGTCTTCTGGGTTGTTGCGCTGTGTAGTCTGGTCGATGTTAACCAACGTTTCAGAGGTCATACTGCCTCCGTCATCAGGGCGATGAGTATGAAGATTTCTGTCTTCTGGGTTGTTGCGCTGTGTAGTCTAGTCTTGTCTTATGTTATTTGATGATACATAATCTGTGCAGTTGATGCATCGTTATAATATACTGGAATAAGTAGTAAACCTATATATGCTGCGGAATGCTCGTTGTGTTTTGCAGCAAACTTAGCAAATATGTTACCTTATTCAGCCCAGCGGATGATTAGGTGGATATTTTTCTCAGTATTGTACAAGTATATAATTGGACACTGTGCGTTATGTGAGGTGCAATCCATATACACGACGTTTCAAAGCTTCCAACATAATACTGCTGCACTTAATCAACCATTACTACAAACATTTAGATAATCGTTAATTCTGTCGACTTGAATGCAGTTTTGTATGAAATGGCTGTATGACTTCAGGTGTTACACTGCAAGTTTACTCTGGAAAGCAAGTTGTACTAAAAATGTTTCTACATGTGTCAGTGTTTAAAGCTTAATTTTTAAGTGCAGTTCATAATTACGGAAGGTGTTTTAAATATTTTTATTTATTTTTTAGTAAATTAATTAAATAACTTTTTATTTCAATTAATAGAAGACATTTCATTGCCACAGGCTTTGTAGGCCAATTGACATACATATATACGCATAGGCATAGTAATTCTATCAGTTAATTCAGCATCTAAATTTATTATTTCAATCATCTCAGTAATTATCTTACTTTCCTGTTTTTATACTAAATTTCTAAATTAGTATTTAAATATCGTAGTTACTGAAATAAGGAATGGGTAAGACAGCAAGAATATTTTCAGTGGTTTGAATGGACCTTTAAAAATGATACAAATTGTTAATGAATGAATTATGAAATTTTAAAAATATTATATAAAAAGTAAAACTCATTTTATGAGAATAATTGAATCGCGAAAATTGCAGGAACAGAAGATTTAGTTTATGAAAGAAAAAATGGAAAGAATCAAAGCACTGTAGAAAAACAAAATAGGCTTATCATGATGTTTTTTTAGAAAAAGGTAGTTCAGTAAAAGAAATTACGAACTTTAATTAATATCGCAATGAATTCTCAGACAGGTACGAAGAATAAAAATAAAAACAATTTATTCTCTAATTGTGTGAGCTCCAAGACGTCATAAACATCTTTAACTTCTTCTGCCCATTGCTGTCCTTACCTTTGTTGACAAATCGTATTAAGTTCAAAATAATTTATTGATATCAAATTCTAAATATCGCTATATCGCGTCCCCGGCCCGCGTGCTCTGATCGGTGTTCCTAAAATAGCTCTTCTTAGTCGTTTAGTCTGCATGCCAGTACATTGATTTAAAATGTTTCCACATCTGGTTCTTGCCAGTTCTTCCAAATTTCTCTTGAGGATCTAACAGATCACCATTCGTCGACACATTACCGCACACACGTTTATACTGGCACATCACCTTTAAATAAGCTAAGCACTGAATTATTAATATTTTCGTTCACCCTCGTCATGTCCCCTCGCCTTCATTGTTCCGTAATCGTATTCTCATTCTTAACAGGCTCTTTCTTCTTATGACACTGTTAAAGTCGGTTGAGTGAACTGGTTGAACCTTCGTGTTTTGAAAAATTCTCGGCTTCTTAACTTTATTAGGAGTTTGACTTACGAATAATGCTTCTGTTTCAAACTGTTTCCCCACATTTATTTTATTTTATTTTATTTCTGTTTTTTTCTTTTCCGTTTGAAGCGTCATGTTCTCTGAAAATGTGCAATCATTGCTAAGACACACATAGTAGAGTTGTGGGCCTTTTCTATATTAATCTAGAAACGACAACACTTTTTTTCAGAAATTAAGTGTTTTGAATGTATGTGTATGCGTGTGTATAACTCGTTGGGATTTTTATGTATGCGTTTGTTAATTGAGATAAATATAGAAATTTGTTTGCATCCCCAAGTAAACATCATACTAAAAATTTATTAGTACGGCCAAAATTCGTTTTGTTCATGTCTAACAGGACAGGAAAACAAATTAGGAACAACCCCGCATACAAGGAAGTTATGGAAATGACTCAGCGTTCGGACCATCCACAAAGTCAAGAAATTACTGAGCTGGGGGAATTTGGACGAAGGGTGAGGTTCCGAAGGGATGCCAATCACGGAGGTGCATGCAACAATATAATGGAAATAGAGAGATAGAGAGAAGGTGGAATAGAAACACCGGTGACGGAATGCACAACAGACTGAAAACGAGAAAGATAATAGTGTAACAAATGGAGCGTGGTAAGTGTGTTGTGTTATCAACGACGAGCGAGTCTACTAGTAGTTAAAAAATGTAAAACCTGAGTGTACATTTGGAGGGGAGCGTACGTTGTTACAAGCATTCGAGGAAGCTCACACAGCTAGAAAATAAAATCGACAGATTTAATTTCGTCCGTAATATAAAATCTCTGTTAATCGTCCAACAAGTGTAGAAGGCGGCCGACCGATCCTTGTATCCGACATTCTAATCATACTTATACGTGTATTCATATAGTGCTTGTAATTACAAATGTCATGTGAAGTAAAGTTAAGGAAACAAATATATTAGTAAAATTCAAACAATGGGAATTACACTGTTCAGAAGTTTAAAAAGTTTTTTCCAGATTAGACAGAATTAAAAACGAAGATATAAAGCTAATGTGCATTCGATAAATTGAATAGTAGAAGATTACTGAGAGAAATTAGAATGGGCACTAACACACTAACAAAATATGATCTACGGAACAAACAAGGGATAAGAATACATGAACACTGTACAAAATATGTAATAATATTGGTTTAATCTGTGAAGAAATGAGAAAAATATCATTTTGTTCTTTTGTTTGATTTTACGCATGTCTGATAGTGAATCCCTGTGAATATTGACGGGATAAATTATCTTTTAAAGGAACATCTCCAAAGATCAGTTGTACCCAAAGGATTAGTGAAGACTTTCATTATTTTTACTCTTTGTTTTGTACTGTAAGGTTAATTAAGTTATACTGAAGTAGTTTCGGGTGAATAAAACGAGAAATTTTATAGATTCTGACTCCACGTACATTACAATACCCCCTTTACAGCTGACAGTCATCTTACCGTAGATCTTTCATTTAATACTCGTATGAGTGAATATGTATACATTATGAAGTCAATCTCAATTTATTTTGTCTGAATACTTCAGTTTTCCAACACACAATTTCAATTATTTCTATTGAGTGAGTCAAGCTTTATTCTCATACAAAAGAAAAGTAAAAATATAGATCAGAGGCTAATATAAATTGGATTTGGAGAAGATTACTTAAGAAGGTTATACGGAGTGGAACATGGTAGTCGGTGTACGTCTGAGGGCATTCTGTATTGCGAAGAGGTAACCATGCCAGCCGGTGTCTAGCTGCATGACAAATGACTTAGTTATATAATTGCAGGTGGCGCTAATGTTGCTGCAGTCATAACACACTACGCGTTTTAGACGGCTTCAACAGTCGTGTCGCCATAGAAACTGCAACATTGTACAGCTTAAAGAATTTATTAAGAGCTCAGGCCTTGAGTAGGGAATAGTGTTGCCATGTAATATCTGCTTCTTTTTAGTGAGCATTCAAGACGAAATTGTTTTGAGAGGTCAGTTAAGAAATTATGTTTCAGATGGCAGATACTGAAGGTCAGTTAATTGAAACTGACACAAGTCTTACCTGATTCCTAATTTAATCTGAGACTCAGTAAGAATCGGGAATTTAGGAAATATTCAGTTCTCTTTTATTAATTTTATGAATCCGAATTTTCCGTCTTATTTAAGTATGGATAACCGGTTACGTATGGAGTGAGATGCTTTACGATAAATTCCTTTTAATTAACGTGTTTTAATAACGGCTACGTGTGTTACTGAAAACAAAAAAGAATTAATATGCATGATCAACAGAAATAAGAATCAAGGAACGTATCTTTTACATCATAGTATCATTACTGCCATTGCATGTCTGTGTTAGGTCGTCACTAGCTGTAAGTTCGACCCCTTTTGATATAAATATTACGGAGATAGTTTAAATAAGTGATTTAATAGCTTCCTTGATTATAACAGCTTCTTTAGAAACTTTGTTCATGTTTAGAATGTTTCATCACAGCGGATGAGATGAATACGAATTATGTAAATGCCTGCAAAAATTTGGAATTGAGTGCAAATTGTATGCGGAGATAGGACTGGTATATTTCTCCGTTCGAGCGGTCAGTGTTGCAACATAACTACTTAGTAATGTTTGTCGACTCTGAATGCTGACTTTCTAGTCTCCTAGTTCAAAAGGCACCTGAGAACTTGCGGCAGAATTGTGGGTAGGGTAGATGATGGATAAAATTCTCCTGGATGCATAGGATCCATAGCGGAGAGAAGAACGAATGTGGCTGGGGTTTTGTAGGATTCTGATGCATTGCGACGGACGTGGGATAAATCTGTCGTAACCTATTTTGTGTGCCATGTCGGTATTTCTTTGTAAGGAGTGGGGAAATCTCAGCTGCTTGACCGGTCTAAGGGATGAATTCGATTCGGCACTGTCAAAATACGAGTCAAAGAGTTCTGACAATTCTCTCAGATGGGAAACAGAAGTAATGCAGAATTCATATTAAGGCTTGAAGAAATTTTCAGCGGACGTACAATTTGTCTATCTATAAATCTAACAATAAATGTAAACGTCAGTAAAGATGACGCAGTAAGGCATGCAGAAGGTAAAGACTTATACTCTTGATTCTAAGTGGAAAGTTACATAAGTAAATACAGCTGAAGATTTCTAAAATTTTGATAATATTTAATGCATTTCAGAGGTGCGAAGTACTTGATGCTATAGCTAAAGGCATTCATGTTCTCTCCATAAGCCATTTTTCTGTTTCCAATCCTGAAATACATTAGTGAAACCATCACCTCCCCTCCCCCTCTCTCTTTCTTTGGGTGTCTTTAGAATACTGCATAAAACACCCCAGACCTTTTTTTTTATCACAAACTAGCTCCATTATGAAGAATGTGGAGATGAAAGCTGTTGAGCTTGTGTAAGAAAGAGGGAATCTTGTTTCTAGTTGAGTAAGAAATAATTATCATCCATGAGGTGCAACGTGTTTACAGAAGTTAAACAAATTTTAGTTATTTGCCTTGTGGGGGAAAAAAAGGGGAAAACCGCGGTCCGGAAACTGTGGCTTTATAATTTCTTAAAAGATAAAGTTGAGAAAACTTTTATCTCATTCATTCTTAAGATTTTATTTTTATTTAATTTCAACAGCGTTCATTTTTTCTCCTCGGGGGGGATTTTCTTATTTGACCTTTTAATTGAATTTTGTGGTCTTTACCTCTTTTTTTAGGCGGATACGTCTTGAGGCGGACAGAGGTTTATAAAATTATGAAAATGATTCGTTAGTCAAACCAAGATGTGCCAAGAAATTGCTAACAATTTGTCTTTGTACTGAGGTGGACCAAGAACTGGCTCCTCACATTCCGATCGAAGTTCATCGAGAGATCTAGTCAAAATCTGATTAGTAAATAATCTAGAATTTTATTACTCTAATGAAACGATGTGTATCCGCATGGAAGAATATTCTGTAGGTACAAACGTCGTGGCTATTGGTGACGACTGTTCTATTTGTCTTGTTATATTTTGCGTCTCCAAGAAAACTGTTGACTGTGCCGTATACTTTAATGTACCGAGAGTGTTATGTAATTCAACGTGTAGTGAGAACGCTCATAAGATCTTCTGTTTGTGTTTTTCTGAGAGGACATCACGAAACTGTGAATCCAGCTTCATAATAAGGTGTATGTGGATGTATCAAAGCTATTCTATACGGGCAAGATCTAAACATAAAGATATAATTGTCAGTAGTGTAGCACGCTGGTTTCTTGGTTGTGGAATTTAGTACTTATATTTGTGTCCGAATTATATGCGACAAAAATTACGGGTATGTTTTCGAAGACGGCCTCATATAGAAGGCTATATGTTGTTTAACAGAGTGAATTTATATTCCGTGGGCGAATCAGAATTTTATTTTTAATATATATTTAATGTGTGTATTCTGTTATAAAATAAGACAGTAATTTTAGTTTGTTTTTAACGACGATGTAGCTCAAAGTTTGTGGTTTATGGTGATGAGATAATTAATAAATAATGACTTGGAAAGAATTTGGGAAGAAGCACTCGTGAATCTAAGGTACTATTCCGGTATGTTATTCGAAGAACTGAGGAAAACGACGAATTACTAAAGACTAGCAGGGCGATTTGGCTAGATTTGAACCCGCGACCTTCTGAACGCGAAGCAGGAGTGTGTTTTGTGTCTTAATCTTTGCCATATTCACTACTCAGTGTTTATTTGTTTCCTGTGACTTTCAGTGAAGAAGGAAGGAACTTCCACCACGCCCAAAATGTTTGCCTCATTTAATGTTAACGAAGAATGCGATATATTTTACACGTTAGCTAAGGTTTTATGTTACTGGTTTCAGTAAAAGTTATGCAAACATATTTTGAAGTTAGATGAGCTTCTAATGATCGTGTATAGTCTGTTGCCAACGTCTTGCGATAGCACCATGAGAATGGATACTCCATATTATAGCATATTTTTTCGGTTCTTTATCCCCCCCTCCCCATTTACTTCTACTGACGCACTTACCTGAAAAATATTTCTGCCGCATTAGGGGCACAGCGAAGTGGAATCAAAATTAGTGTGTTGCGGAAATTAAGTAGAACTCATGATTTCTAAATTGTTTGATTGTTTTCCTTCGTCTACTTACTATACTACTCTGACGGTTTAAAATGAGTTTAAAGTAATCGATTTTCATGCTTCGTGGCGTGCGTTATTGTCCGCCATGAAAACTTTTGAAAGACTTCAGCTCAGTTACTGTGCAGACATAAGGTACTAACCGCCAGATGTTCTTAATTTTAGATTAGATGCTGTCATACCAATTACATATGTTCAGTAATTCTACAGAATCCTCATTCAGAAGCTGATAGTCTCCCAGCTTGTCAATAAATTAGCTGTTCTTTATGGAACTCGAAATTTTATTACCGTGCAAAGAAGAGCCCGCAGGTAGCACTTGTCCTTACACAGATGAATACACTCCACACCTTCATATTCTAACGTCCCATCTACGTCTAGGTCTCTCAAGAGTCATCTTTCTTCACTTTATATAAATACTAGTGCATCTGTTTGTTATTCGCTGCGACATTTCTCCCTTGTGTACTAAGGTTCTGTAACGCACTTCTACTCAAAAACTTTGCAGGTTTTCTGGTTAATTTTACTTCAATCTGCATCTTGTTTCTCACGATCATGACAAGTAACTGTAGGGGCTTGCGAGTTGGTAGTAAGTAATCTGCTGAAAATGTGATTGCATGAATTATTTAAAGCACTCACCAGTGGCTATAAAAACAAACCGAAGAAGGCCAGTCACATTACACAGCGCCGTGAAACTCTGACCTGAATCTTTTCCATCAAAACCCCTTCCTGGCCATTTTGTTGTTAAACACGGAAACAACCCTGGAGTTTGTGGCCTGGTAAGAAATATTTACTGTTTATGCTACACTTCGTGGGCTATTTTGTGACATGTGTTACATAACCTGTTGTCAAAATGAGATTATAATGCAACCACGCACTATGGAGGCCTCTTTGAAGTTAGGCTATCATTGCTGAAGTCCTCTGTACGGCCTTAGGAAAATCACAAGAAAGCTTAGGGTTGCTGACGGCATAGAAGATACTAACTCCGTGGAACAGTCCTTGTTGAGAAACTACCAGTTGCTCATCTCGTCAGAAAGTTACCTTACGAAACAACCTACTAACGGTCCCTTTTATGAATCCCACCGTATTTCCTTAAGATCCATTTTAATGTTATCCTTCCATCTATGCCTGGGTCTTGTAAGTGATTCTTTCCAGCAGGCTGTCCCAACACACACACATGCAAACGTAAATATCAATTCATCGAGATTTAAATCTGTCCTTCATTGATTACGTGCTCAATATGATATCTTCCAAAACACGAACGACTAAGTTTGCAATCACTCTAAGGCACATAACCTCCGTAACTCCACCTCAGATTTCAGTAATAAAAGCACTGAGTTGCATTAATGAGACTGTTTTTTTTATAAATAGTTTTTCTTAGAGTGACCCCCAAAGGAAGAAGTCGCAGGGGTCCATGCTAGTGGGCGGCAACTTCTGTCCACATCCGTGGCGAGCAGGATGTGGGTGGGAAATCACACGTGAACCGAAACTGTCTTGCTGCCCAAGTTTTGTGCCTCAGCTTATCGTAACTGGTCTGCCGTTAAATACGCAGTGGTTCATGCAATATGGGACTACATCACACACGACAAACATTGTCTTCGACTTCCGTTTCAAAAGTTGTACGATAGAATGGTTTTCATGTTGAGCATGAAATTCACGAAGGACAAATATCCATGAACTCTTATTTGTGTTCATAGATATGCATGTACCATTATATAAATATTAAAGCTTTTATTTAAACTTAAATTCGGGTAGCATTTTGTATAAAATGTTCATGAAAATTTTGAGACACCTGTTTTGAGACACTTGAGTTAATTTTAAATGTATAGATATGTAAGCAGTTAAAATCAAATGACATAATCTGTGTGACTTCTTTGCAGTCGTCGTTTCTGTCTTGAGGCATCCTCTACAAATGTCCAACACGTTTGCTGTGATCTGATACTGTTTTTGAAATTTAAAATGTCTGTAATTCTTTTCCCATGTTTTAATTTGTAATTTATAAATACGTGTCTCAGAAATGAAAATTCAGTTGCACTCCTCTCTGTAAGGACGCAGGTAACAACATTAGTCACGCTGTGTAAACATTTTAATGTGTTTCCTTCCTCGTCCTTTCATTCAAAATCCTTAGAAAAGTGCCCTCTGTGTGTTAAATATGGGAACTTTTATATTTACATCTTCACTATTATTCTTATCAGATTCAGAATTGATAATGGGTTAATGATAAATTCAAAGGCGTAAGAACTGAAAGATAAGGATAACTGAAGAAGAAAATGAATAAGAGGATACCAAGTGACATACAATGAGACGATGAGAAATTGTGTCAATTCTGTAGCGAGGGGTCTAATTCAGTTTTGTGATTTTGCTGTTCAGACATTCAGAGGGAGCTGTCACCAACAACAACGCTGTCTTGTCAGGGTGATTGTGTCAACATCGGTCGGCCTGACTTGTGCACACAACATCTACACTGCTCAGACCCAGCTCTTGCCTCAAGGAGACCAACCTTTATCGTCTGGCTGCATGTAAGTGTGTATCTGAACATTTACATCTGTTTAACATATTTTGACGGCCATTTGCCTAATCTGGCAGGAGCAGAGAGAACACAAACTTAAAATTTTGCCATGTATGTAATTTTCGGCCGTAGGTGTGAAGGTGTCAAATATTAACAACAAAGTTCTGCCGTAAGCACAGAGTTTTATTTGTACATCGGAGACATTACATAATCAAGATTTTAAATGATTTACTGACTAACTCAATGGAGCACAATCCTGCTGGAAGAACGTATAATTGCTCAGTTAGATAAGGAATTTTCCGCCTTTTGTAGACCCGAAGTTTGTAAAGACGTATTTCCCTGAAGGTTATGAAATATATTCCAATATGTAAGATTTGAGGTTTTCACAGCGGTGACTATGAAAATTTATGTCTTCTGGGTTGTTGCGCTGTGTAGTCTGGTCGATGTTAATCAACGTTTCAGAGGTCATACTGCCTCCGTCATCATATTAATCGCCCTGATGACGGAGGCAGTATGACCTCTGAAACGTTGGTAAACATCAACCAGACTACACAGCGCAACAACCCAGAAGACAGAAATCTTCATATTCCAATATGTTCGCGAAAAAATACGTAATTGTGTGTTTATATAACAATGTTATTTTAAGGTTAAATTTATAATTAAATGATGATATATTATCTTAGAAAATGTTCCTCGTGTAACGCTACGAAGAATTTGCATCGGTAAACTAAAAATGGTTACACGTATCAATTATGAAACAAATTTCTTCGGAGTATGTTTAAACTCGGAGCTAAAATAAGTTGGTTATATTTCCAAATAGAAAAGTGTATTTACAGTATCCAAGAAGGCACATCCATTATTTCGTCTAACTATAGCGTTGGTCTCACAGAAAACGATGCTGATTGCTCGTGGACCTCAATACGAAATAAGGGCACTATAGCAAACTAGCCTCCGAACTCTGTTGAATGCTTGAGGGTGGGTGCTGGTGGTGTTGTCATTGCTGTAACAAAAGGCAAATTGAGAATGTTCTCCCAAGTACAGGAACACTCATTTGTAAAGTAGTCACATCCGGTTTATATAGGACAGCCAGATACGCAAGTCTTGAGGAACTGAATTAGCAGGATGTACATTAATAAAAAAAGTGTAAAGTTTACCGTGGTGGTATAGAACTGCTTAAACATTGTAACATGGTTTGGAATCCCGTTCGGAGTGGTCGATGTATGTCATGTTTTGCGATAACACCATCATTAAGGAATGTCCTTATTTTGTTCATCAATAATATCGAAGATAAACACTCATGTATTTGGCTACAGAAGCATTAGTTATTTATTAATAACAGGTATAAATGGTAGTTTAAAGTCAGCGTGTTTAGGCGTCTCATGTTAAAAAGAGAAACTGACTGGTGGCGCAGATGCGGGCTCTTGGATATTCAGAGTATTATTTCAGTTGGGGGTCGGAGAGGTGTGAGTGTTAGTCGTCGGTTTGTCAGCGTCCAGTCTTATTGCACTTCTGGGTTCATCTGCGCAAAAGATGGCGTTATGTGTCGAGGTCAGGCCTCTAGTCGTGGGTTCTTATGTAGGATGTTTATCTTCCCGACAGTCGCGTATCGTTGAATATTACAGAGAAGACGTCCCTATCCTGAAATCTTTACCGAAACTCGAACACAGGAGAAGTTTCGAGTATGTGACCTTAGATTCTATAATATCCTCTCCGAAAAGAACAAATTTTGCATTAGTGTCCTTCTATTTTGTGCTTGGTTTTGGAAGTACGTAAAACTTATTTGTCAGGACTCGAATGTAGGATTGATTGCGATATTGTGGCGTTTGTTTCTATAATATCCTCTTCGAAACGAACAACTTTCCTTCATTCTTTTATCACGCTTAGTTTCCGAGCTACAGAAATCTCCCTCGGAGGGAATCGAACTTCTGACACTTTTTCTGGAGTTCTTACCCCCCTGTGGTCTCTTCCTGGTTTCAAGAATTAAGCATTGTTCTCGAGCTATAAGCGAACTAACACGTAAACCTACAATTTCAACTTTTTATCTAAAGTTATTTAGGCGAGCTTCGACTATCTCCACCCAATCGGGCTTGTAGAGGCAGCTTTAATTTCACAGAATTGCTAGGACACAAATGAGGGTTTCGAACTCCTGTCCTTTACGATGTTCTGGATGTTGTTGTAGTGTAGCAGTAAAGAAAGTTGGTTGCTTGCTTTGTTTTATTGTTAATAATTGTTATGTCCCAACACTTACATGGACGGTGGAAGCGGGTGTGACATTTTGGAAGGAGGAAATAATTTTTTGTGACCATATTTAGGAGCTTTAGGTATGGTAGTTTGCTTACATAATGTAGAGTGAAAATGTAGTATTACAGCGTATGTATGCTCGTGTGTTGACCCCCTTGCGTGCGTTGAGACCAAATGTATGTCCCAATTTGCATTTTGCCCTCTCTTAATTAGTAGTTCGCATTCTTTACGCTAGCCAAGTTATTTTTTGCCATTATTCCTGTCCACCGCATCTCGTTGGGTACAACCGGTGTATTTCATACGTACGTGTGCATCTCTCCATCCATATATCACAATATTATCACACGCGCGCAACTTCTGGTTCTACCGGCTGCCGCTGACACTGCCCAGTTTCACCTTAGCGCAACACTGGCACATCTCCTCTAAAAACAACCTGAGTCACATTGCCCGTGCCTGTGTTAGTTCCCAGTTTGTTCTCAGTACATTAATGGCCCCACAGATGGCATAAATGAATAGCGACACAATGTCGGTATGGTAGGCTGTTGTGGTGGAGTATTTAAGGCAATATCCTTTCGTTTCCATTCCTGAACTTAGGAATACCACAAAAACCTTCCCCAATAAGTCGCCCTTTGTAAATATTTGAACCAAACGTAGCAGCCGAGTGGTTAAAAATACTGCTTCATATTCGGGACGTCCCGGGTTCGAATTTTGGCCCTGGCTATTCTCACTGACGTTTTCGTACTTTTCCTCAGTCCCTCCAGGAAGATTCCTAGGTAATACCGTATTTCAGGCCACGACCGCTTTCTTCAACATGTTATCCAACTCATGACTCTTCCATCATCCTGTCATTTGACACAGTACATTCTGTGCTGCTTACACCATCACGAAATAAATCACAGATGGAGATTCGAACGGCTTACCTGAACACCACGAAGCATGTTGATTATATCACGACGTTCGATAAGAGATATATTCAGAGTAATTCTTTTTTACCGTGTCAATAAAGGAAAATTCTTCATAGGCGTTGAATCCTGTATACCCATCCTTCTGTATTAACATCGTTTATTTTTACGAAATTCGATGCGCAGATTTTACAATTGGATGAAACTCTCAGCTGATTTTTAATTTCCTCTTTCAACTTTTCGAATGTATGAACTTTTAAATGGGGGGGGGGAGAAACCTAAATTGCACATAACGATTTAAATGTGATTGCATTTTTATTAAAGTAGTTTAATTACAGATTAGACAAATTTTTCAGTATATGTTTTAGCATTAATAATATTTTGACGCTAGTGCGGTGTTAGCTGTTTATAATTGTTTAATTCAGGTTTCTTTTGTACTACTTTTTAATGTAAATATTTGGATGTGTATATAACCGGGACGGCTCTAAAGAATTTCAAATCAGAATCCCTGTAAACAATTTCACGAGCATTATTTGAAGTGTTAATTATTTCTATTTCATTTGGTTTTGTCTTGGTAGCGAGGTCTGAGAAACTTTTAACAACCTAGAATCTGTATACGTCATCATAATAATCCTTATATACTTTGTGTGACATGAATGTACATGCGGCCAACTCAGGATAAAATTTATGACAAAAGGAAGGCTACATTTTTTTAAGAACTGAAGCAGGAAGGCGACTCACTTCTGGAATGTTATACAGTGTAGTCTGATAGAAGTTTACCGACAGGTAAGAGGTGCTTGCTTGCTGTTTCCATCATCAGGGCGATTCGAAGATCTCAGAAGATAATTATATTCAAACTCACCGCCGTTACAACCTGAAATCACAACTATAGCGTATTTTAGACCAGTTCTCTAACCACTTAGACATTTTGAGGAGATTTCAATGGAAAAAAGAGAGAATAGTTTTTAAAACCATGGTACATAATGCGAGCTGACGTGAAATTAGAAAAAAGCCAAATTTACTGCTTACTTGTAATTTATTTGTTGTGTTTCTCATATACATAATTATTCTTAAGAATACATTCCATCTTCATTATAACATTTGTAGTCTTTTCTTCGAGCAAATGTTTGGAAATTTAAATATTTTACTAGCATTTCGTTCGTTTAACGTAATGTAAGAAACTAATTCTGCCGCATGGTCGTTAGTGTAAATTTGTAATTAAAATAAGAGCAAGAATACTATTGTGAAAATAAACCGCAGATAGAAATAATTAAGCCAGAGTGATAGATGCAAAATGGGACTCGCATCTAATGGTTGAATCCTCGAATATCACCACGCGTAACGTCTTCTAACCCATTAAAAAAGATGCAACTTCGAATCTGTTTCCGTTTCCGTCTGTTTAAATTAGTGGAAAGTTTTAAAACGACCATCAACCGACATTCCCAGTGGAATCCTTTCCAACAAAAAAGGAAGACAAAGATTTCCCCTGCGCCTATATGTAAACTAACTTGAGTAATTATTTATATCCAACAAAACAATTAGGCTCAATAGTTTTAGAAAATATGATTTTTTTTTACTTTCACCCGAAGCACACTGAGGTAGTGATATCAAAACTTTGGGAATGTACAAGAATATCAAAATATACAATCACTCACTACACACTCAATGTCAGCTTCTCAGTATGAAACGTGTGCCTCAGTCACAGGGTTGCTGCTGCATTTCTGACGGACTAAGTCACCGAATTATCCTGTCAATTTTCATTGGATCAGTGACGTTCTTAGTCGACTATCACCACATGTGACACATGCGATAGGGCCGAACATCCAGCACATTGTTACGAAATCTATCCTTTGTTGATTCTTTAAACCTGACCATCACCTGGCAGGAGTCAAGGGAAGTAAGTGAACTGTAAGAAGATGCTTGTTTCAGTAATGTTATGACTGATGTGCCTAGCTTATATTAACAGGAGTATTAAGTTGGTTTATGCACAGGATCATACACTGTTTGGTATTAGAATGAGTGAAATGTTACGTGTAATTCTATAAGTGTACAAATTTTCTTTCTTGCTTTGTATGCGAGTGAAATCTGAACTGTCAGCTTAGGGAGAGAGAAAAATGGATTAAAGGTGTCAGAACAGGGAGTTGAGATAACATTTAGACTTCAGAGAGAGGAATTAATAGGAGAGTGAATAATACTGCATAATGAGGAACTTCGTGGTTTGTAAGTTCTACCAAATGTTATTAGCGTGACCAAATCTATGAGGATGAGGTGGACAGAGCATATCGACCGCACTGGGGAGATTAAATATATGAATAGGCCTAACATATTCTGAAAACATGGAGGAATGAGACCGACCACTGGTCAGTTATAAGTCTAACTCACTCCAGTGCAAAGTTTACTCATCTCTGACTCAAAGACAGAAATAGTATGCAATGTTTTCCTCTGTGTCTTTATCAAAAGCTTTAAAATAATCTACATACGATTTCTCTAATACTATTTTCTACTTATTTTTTTACGATCATCCTCGATTTCCATTCGATGTTGCATAATATTCACAGCAGATAGAGCGTCACTAAGTGACCACATCCAAAGAGAGGACATCTGTTGGTTTGAATCCATTTTTAATAATAGCCAATATATGACCCGAAGTCTTCACGGCGGTTGAACTCGATGCCCCGAAGATGGAGGCGGAAATGTTGGGCCTGTGTTTAATACTGACACTGGTCTTTGCCCGAGACGATTTTATCGATTGTAGTAATATGGTGGCAGAAGGTGCTACTCCCAGATGTGCAGTGAGGAAAGGCTAGAGAAGAAACCATGATTTCCTTATATACTATTGCTTATAAGTCTTGGATCCCGATTAGTCCAGCATTTCTTTATACGTCTGAAGTTTTCTGCACGAGCCATCTATGGGCGTTCTTGTAAACCACTTTCACTGGTATAATGGCATAGATCTCGGCGTTGCTGAGGACTCTATGAGAAGAAGACGGACGACATCCGGTTTCCGGGACCTTCCCTCTGAGGCTGGGGAGACCGTTCACCCTCCGCCGGAAGTACCAGCACGTGCTGGAGCTGTGATCTGTAAGCCGACTGTTAGGAGCCTTCAAGGGGAGAGCGTCAGACACGATGAAGCTATCAGATAGGTTCGCGTGATATTTCAGTGTTTGTAGAGTAATCTTCGTGGTCAATCTGTAATTGACCCTCGCGTTTTGAAGCAACATGGCTTACAGGACTGATCGCTTTCGATGATGATGAAAAATATTAAGTCGTAGACCCTGCAAGTCACGATCGATAGTTCATATCTGCTGTCTGTTTTGTAAAATGCGGCGTGAAGATTGTACAGTGGCATGCAGATGACGTTCCACGTATTCTGTACATCTTTACATAGGTGACTGTCAGTCTCCGGTACCCGCTGTATAGAAGACCGGGTTCCGGAACCAATATGGACGTGGTGAAAATTGTGTTTCGCCTGCCTGAAATCGAAATTTGGCCGTCCATTTTGTGACCGCTGACTAGCTGTAGTACCGCCTCCCTTACTGTTACTCTTTGTAGGATTTCAGGTTCTCACGGCGACGTTTATAAAGATTACTGTTCCTGGGATGTTGCACCATATAATCTGATAGAAGTTTACCGATGTTCAGATTAATCGGTAAAATTCTACCAGAATGCACGGCGTAACAACCCCAAAGAAATACATCTTCGTTTTTCATTACTGTTCAAAAAGAGAAAGGAATGAAACTGATGAAAAAATGAATGTACGAGGAAAGAAAGAACAAAATAATACAAGACAGAAATAAGGAAAAATTAAGGGCAAGAAAGAAAGAGCCGAAGAAGGAAAGATAGAAGGCAAATTAATAAAGAGAAGGGAGGAACAATATTTTGTAACACCATGCACCTTCTCTTTGTCGGAACTTTTACAATTTATGAATCATATGTTAAAATGTGTTATTAGAGCTGTTCCATTTCAAATTGTTGATGTGCGGAAATACTTGGCTCTAAATTCCTTCTTAATGACAACATCTACCGCTACAAGGCAGCTTTAAAGTCGCTGTAGTAGCTGCTCAAAGTGAAAGAACAGGCACCTTGGAATAAAGGAGACAAGTTCAAAATAATGCCCGTCAGCTCGTCTCGTCAGTTTAGTTGGAGGATTGTCATTAGGAGCGCCAACAGGCCGGGACCGGCCTGTTACCGCTGACTGTGGACGCATTCAGTTGTTGGAACGCGTCTTTGGGAACCAGGGTGCTTTTCTGGCTTTAATGAAAACCTTGGGGAAGAAGAAGCAGACAGAATAAATTAAAAGACGCCGTACGAAGCACACAAGTGCAGAGTAGGGATTGCAAATGGAGAATATAAAAGAACTGTTTCATTATTTTTACAAATTTCCAGGTTTTTGACGATCTTGGTTTGTGTCAGAAACATACAGTTGGTAATTTTTAGGAAATAATGTGTATTATTGTACTGTATTCCGTGGTTTCTGCTAATTAATTTATTCATTCCATGGAGCAGTGGCAGTTTATAACAGAAACTAATATAAGAACACCCAAAGAACATATGATGAATGAATATGAAAATTATATTTTATATTCATCGCCGTGAGAACATCAGATCTCATCGAATTATGGGTTAATTTGTGACTGAATTTATTTCATCCACTTGCTACAATTTTCATACGTAGTCGGCCTAATTATTTCTTTCTATAACCATTGGATCTACTTATAAGTGGACCCTTGCCACCACAGCATGATAGGTCATCAGGTTGCGGGTGATAGTGGTCTTCAGACATGGGTTTGGAGGGGGAACTGCGAATATACTGTTTAAGCAGTCATGGGCTGCTTAAAGTGTCGGTTCTTCTGTTTGCAGGTAGGTAGGCTAAGAACTCTTTTCTGTAAAACGGATTGTTACACAGATCCTCTGTAAGAGGACTGTATTCCATTTGATAAATCAACTTCACTACCCAGAGCACATCAGCGATACAATTTCTTGTTACATTATAAGACAAGGACAGTCTCATATAGGCCTACATTATTCTTTGCATTATATTCGTGGACATAACTGCAGGGATTTTACTATTGCTGAAACATGAGCTTTAGAAATAGCCTCTGTTTGAATTGGTGGCCGTGAAAACGTAATAAAATAAATAGGAGACCAGAAGCTTAGAACGAAGGGTGGTTTTTTAGGACTCAAAGGAGGTAAAGGGAAATAACATTTAGAGCGAACGGACACTGCTCAGAAGCATTACGGTGTCTCATAAAATGTGCTTTGGAAGTGCTGGGGATAGTTCTCGAAGCTAGCAGTACCAGGGAATTGGATGCGGGAGTTGATGGCCCCAAAAGAAGTACACACACGCCCTCCTACCTGAACCAGCCACGTTATAACATGGAGTTTATGTGTTCTGTAAGAAAATATCACCGTCTCTCCTTCCTGCCGCATAATATATGCACTTCTTTAGTTTTTCTTTTTCCAGCATCTCAGTATACTTTTCGTGGGCATCTGTTAGTGACATTTATGCATGTTTCATTTCCGGTAAAGTAACATTTAGAGCGAATGGCAAGTGACGTGTCTGTGACGCACATTACCCAGACAGAGGCGTCATATCCCGAATTTTAATAAAACACCACTTTATTACCGCACATCTACTTTGAAACATTTATAAAGAATCTTGGTGGTGTATCCTAGGAATACTGTCCAATTTTTCGAAAGAAAATAAAATTTCGTAGAACGAATACCATTATACAGTAGATCTCTTGAGTGTTTCTGAGTCTCCAGTTTTCGTTAATAATGTGTCTATTTTTCTCCTACTCTTATATTTTTTATAAAATTGTGAACATCGGTAGCATGAGTAAAATATAGATCATGTCCCAAAAGTAACACAACCTAAAGTTTTTAACACACGCTGCACTGTTGAAAACGGCGTTTTGCTTGTTACAACACAACAGAGTAAAGAGCAGCGAATAGGAAGAAACAGCGATAGACCACCGGCTTCTTGAAGCCAGTTTTACCACTTGGAACGGAAAATTGAAGTTTCTGATCGCATTAACAAAACGTGTGCTATTAAAATTCGGGCTGCTTGGCTTTCGGGACATTCCGTATAATGACAATGAATAGGTTTAGTGAATGATAAAAGGAAATTATGACTATTAACTGATTTCACTATTATTGGACAGGAAAGGAATCGTCCATATAGAGTAGACCTACTCGAATATGGATAGATGTACTTTTAAAAATTTTGATAAGATTTTTTGAGGACCATAGGATTCGAAATATGAGTCATTAAAGTGACAGACTTGATGGCCAGGACTTTATTGCCGAAAGGGTGTATGGTATTTCTTATCGCCATCACGTACAGACCGATTTTAACATCCACACAGTATCCTGTATGAGTACCAGGGGCAAAGCATCCAAGGCGTTAACCCGACGACCGCTGACACTGTCAGTGCCAAACCTTCACTCCAAAGTAACCTTTACGCCTTCATTGTGTAGTGCTTGGGTACGTTACATTTTTAAACTTGCGGATTCACGTGACGAGATCATGCCATTACGTCAGAAAACTGACAAATGAAATAAAATTTGATCCATGTATTTATTTTTTGTGTGTCCGCCATCAGTTCATTTCGATTTCGGTCTTAAATTACACTAAAAATCTCGAATGTCTTTCTTGTGACATTTGATTTATCATTGATCCTTAAACCGATACATTAATTCTGGAAGCGGAGTTCCTGCCTACTTTCTGTATAGTATAAATCTTACAACCTATAAATTCCCCATTTCCAATCGATTGGCGATTGTTTTTCCCTGAGTGAGAGACAAGAGCTGGCGAGATTTATCGTGGCTTCCTGGATCTTTCCTCTTCCGGCCTGTTGTCTTTTCTGGTTTCGCTGAGGTCCATTGACGGATGCCATTTCTTCTTACTGCCACGAAAGTTTGCTCTCACATTTGTAAGAGTGGAAGTGTTTTTATTTGAAGTGAATCCTTTCTTATGTCTACTTTTAAAGACCTTGGTTTTCAGTTGAGGCCTCACCTTTTGACTCGGTCTTAGACTTAGTTCAGTGCGAAAAAGTGAAATTTTAAATTTAACTTTAAAACAACAAGTTTGATCCAAATTTTGTTACGTACACACAAGCTGCCCCTCTGGCAAGCTATACATATTTGCACAAATCTGGAAAACACTAAATATTGTATCATGTAATTATTGTTATCGACAATACAGAATTGTCATCAATCATCGTCATTACATCAAAATATTTCGTATGATAGCCAATTGTGCTTTTTTCCCCAAAACGGAAATTTGCGTAATGTACTGTATTTATATTGATCTAGGCCTATTGAAGAAACCATATAGACCTACGTAATGGTAATTCGAGCAGTGTCGGAGTCTTCGAAATTGTGGTATCAATATCACCAACAGCGAATATATTTAACGTAATTTATTTTTTGGAAAATATTCCTTATATTTCTGAAATTATAGCTAGATCATTCTATTTGTAAGTGTTTATAATGATAGGTAGCTCATGGTAAAACCTGCAACCGTGAAAATCATGGCCATGGATTCACACATTTTTGTCTTATAATTAATTTCCACTCCATTTACCCTCCACGTAAATTGCTGTCCATTTTGATTTGTAGGGATTTCTTATTTCTCCAGCCACTTATCTTTAAGCACTCTGGATGTGTTAAGTAATTGCAGTGCGCTTAGGAATAAATTGCTCAGTTGATATATATATATATATATATACAATTTAAAAGGGAAACAAAATTAAGAGTCCCTCTTATCTAGTTTCACATCTGCTGAAATAAGAAGCAAGCTGCTGTAATTGCCCTAGCTTAGGTTTGATTTAATTCTCTTAATAAGAGTATAATTCTGGTCTCAGACAGGGATTACGAGATATGAGATAGTCTCAGGATATGGACGTATACATGCGATTATCTGTGTTTCCACTTCGAGGTGTCATTCCAAATGTTAACGGCTTAACTCTTTAAAGCCCAGTGGTAAATATATGTACCACCTGAATTAACAGTCTGTAACACTGCATTTTTTCAAAGTAAACATAAATTATTTCATTCAACAGCATTAACCTATTTTTGTTTGTAAGAGTTTTTCTCCTTGCTGTAGTAACTACTGATGTTTAAGAACTACTTAGATGAGCTACGTCTTCAAAGGGTTAAATGAAACGTAAACCCAATGTGCATTACATAAAAGATTTGTCGTTCTTACGGCTGTAAGTAAGTCGATGTTAGATTTCTGAGCTTTAAAATAATCAGTATAATTGTTTCGGTGGAGCGTACTGCCTCTAGCTTTAGGCGTTACAACCCAAACGACCAACATCGACATCTTCGCTTTCCGGTTCCCCATACGTTTTCTATATGCTTAGACTTTCTCTCATCATACCTAACGCTGAATGGCTTTAGCAGCTGATATCACGTCCTTAAAAAACTGTTTTCCTGTAGCAACGAAATTAAACCCAATACCAGACGAACCGGAAGACAGTTCACATCTGTCGATAACTTGACAGACATGTTTTTAAGTTTTGGGAGCACCCTGTGAGTGTTGCTGTCTACGTATTGCGGAACAGGCTGTACAAATGGTGGTGTCATCTATTCCTGTCACAGTTCGAATCTCCGGGGAGCTGTGATTGTTGGCAGCCAGACTTTGGCCGGTGTTAAAGGTTATAGACCCTTTGTCTTTGTGGCAACAAGAAGATATTTCTGCAAGACCTGCAGTATTCTGCATGGGATTATTGTGTCACTGCACCAAATGCATGAGCTGAACGCCGTATTGGGAAGCCACGCCCTGTACGAAGGTACGAGTGGAATTTTATTGTAATGTATTAAATAATCATAGAGCTAATCTGAAATGGTGTACCGGGTACTTCATTATGTAAATATGTTATTTACAAGCAATGTAACATCATGTGTACAGGAAAACTTCGGAAATACATACAGTTTTCCCTAATTTTTGCGTCAATTACGCAGTCATAAAACTGATTGCTATGAACAAGAGTGAGAATTTCTGTTTATCTGATAAATCTAGTAAAATGTTCTCAATTTTCTTTCCACCGGTTCTCGGAACAAACGAAAATTACGTAATAATTTCTAAAATATGAAGTTTATACGGTTGAAACGTAGATGCACACTATTAGGATTCACACATTTCGGAAACAATCCTAGATTGTCATTAAACAGAACCATAATTCTATTTTGAAAAAAATCTGTTTGTTAACATAAAAGCTACCGTCAAAACGTTATACAGCGAAACACAACACAAATTCCTCTTCGTGGTGACGTTTCGGTACCATTCTGCGTGATAGTTGCCGGTTTCCTAATACCCAGGCCACGACATACCGCTTCAAATTATGATCCATTCGGTGCGCCCAATATTACCACATCATTTAAACAGTCGACCTGTTGCGTGATTCCAGAAGGTCCAATCCCGGCTTTGCCATTGGATGCGGAATTATCTTCTAATGGAGATAGGTTAGGTTAGTATCTAGCAATTTATTCCACTTATACTTTAACGCACTGTGTTCGTTGGTACTCCTGAGAATACACTCTGCTTTGCGGAAGACAAGTTGTCCAGGGGAGGGAGACCGCGTCTGGGCCCAAGACAGTCCGCTCAGTCAGCATAAGTCAGCGGTAGAAAGTAAAGTACATAACATGGTTCTGTAGACTAATAGCATTTTCTAGAGCTTCCCCAGTTTCGTTAGGAAAAGTTTGTGTATTACTTTGTGATAGACCAGAAACATTTCTTTCCACATTCATCTCAGTTTTTTTTATACCTGTACCAACTCATTAACAACCTTCGTATCATTTACGCTGTATGATCTATACAATTGGGAAAGTTTTGCTAAATGGATAAAATTAATGAAAGCATTTGAAAGGCACGCATTCCTCCCTGAATGCAGGATAAAGTAAAACAATTATACTTGTTCGTTCCTGTAATATTCCATCAAGGAGTGCTTGTCTGCCACTTCTGGGACATCCCTTACCAGAAGATACATGACCACTGTCACCGAGTGTCCCAGCTCGCCACTGTGCTGTCTTTCCTTCAATCTTCTTGCGGCCGGGGACAGAGGACTTGCAGTGTAATCTGCTCCTCTCAAGAGCACAGTACCCTATTTATATCGCCACACTGTCGTCTACATTTATATTCGGCCCAAACGTGTTAAGGGAGACGAAATTAGTCATATGCTTTTATTGTAAGAGGTAAAAAATATGTGTGAAGTATTCTTAATTACGAATACGTACGGACCCTCGGTCTTTAAAGTCGTGGCCTCGTAATGAGAGTAAAATAGCAGGTAATTACTAACAGCAGTTAATTACTACTAATTACCCGAATTTTGCATCCGAGTAGAATTCAAGCTTTTCAGATTAAATTGTCAAGTCTATGACTGGCTGGGCGAAATAAGCAGTGTTTTACTTGATAAATAATGAAAAAAAGAATATAGAAGTTAATGAATTTAGAAGAATGTCTGGGAGTAAAACAGGGTGTTTTCCTTTAAGCACTGCTACATATGTGAAGGGGGCTGGCACAACCTACAAGCTACGATTCAAGTTGGATGTCATACCGTTGTACTGTTTCAACCATTTCTATTGTGTACCATCTAACATAAATGTGTTTATAATAATGATAATTATATTTATAACAGTTGTATTAGATGGCGTATATGTGGTCCATTATAAAGCATTAGTTATAAAAATTATTAATAATATTTATATTTAAAATTTCAGCTAGTGCAGGTTCTCAACACACAAAAGAAAAATTAGAAGATATTTGCTAATACTTTTAATTATCTCCTTTAATTATTGAATTAATATTTTACAATTTTTGTACATTTTTACGACTTGACAGAGCTAGTTCATATTCTTTATATAATGAATTTCCATAATTTTACAAATACATTTGTTTTTTATTAATCCTGTCGTGACTTTACACAATTTAAGTCTAGTTTTTTGAGTTCTTAATGTTTTTTTAGCTCTCATACATCCGCGAAATATTCATAGATAATATTTAAGACAATATTAATATATTGTATTGATACAGACACGCTGCTTATAATTACATCACCATTATCATATTACGAAATCTCACACAGCAAGTAATTTATCTGCAATACTTCCTTTATTTAATTATACATCGCAACAAGCTAAAGGATTATTCTGTAACCAGAACTGTTTCAGCCTGCGTACCGATGTGCTGTTGTACATAATTAATAACATTATAATTCTTGAAGATTTCTGTCTTCTGGGTTGTTGCGCTGTGTAGTCTGGTCGATGTTTACCAACGTTTCAGAGGTCATACTGCCTCCGTCATCAGGGCGATGAGTATGAAGATTTCTGTCTTCTGGGTTGTTGCGCTGTGTAGTCTGGTCGATGTT
>NW_019060254.1:500416-544990 GCF_000696155.1 Zootermopsis nevadensis
ACCAGACTACACAGCGCAACAACCCAGAAGACAGAAATCTTCATACTCACCGCTGTGAAAACCTCAAATCTTACATTATAATTCTTATTTAAATAGCCTATGATCCCATTCAGTTAGATCACTCAATCATTCGACTAATCGTGACACAAGTACGATTTTATGTCAATTATTCCTCAAAATCACATCTTCACACAGGTTTTTTCACCTCGTACTATATTTCACAAACGATGTTTATGCAGGTACACTCTGGTTAAAATAAAGTTATAGGATAATGTTCAGTCAGATAATAAATTGCCGCTGTAATAGGGCTCCGTAGGGTGGCAACTTGTACAGATGAACTGCTGTCATAAAAACAAAAGAGAGTCGACAGTTTGTGACGTGTAGACGGGAACAAAAACACATTCTTTTGTTCCGAGCATTGACTCTCAATAAGCAGAAATACTGTGTTTTTTTAAGTCCTAAAGTGAACCGACATGTTTGATATTGGAAGCATTTATTATGAGTCTGTCACTGACTGTCAGATATGGAAGGCAATGGGAGGATCTCCTGTCGGTTGGGACGAGATAACTACAAAGGTTACATCCATGTCTGCTTCTTCATGACAACTACAGTGGACTGCATTGTCTAATATTCAACAGATAAGAGGACCGACCTCCGATGACGATTGTAATGGAAATTGAGGGTGGGGGGAGGGGGGAAAGAACATTGAATGAAACTTCGACCGAACATTGCTACGTAGTTTTAAGCATGCTGTTGTAGGAGTTACTAACAAATGAACCTAAAATATCGTTGAACTGAAAGATATATTTAACATTTTACGAGGAGCATATTTTATCTGTATTTGAAAATACAATCGGTGCTTTCAAGACAATATATCACATGTTCTTTATGATACAAACCCCTCATATTAATTTGATAGACGAAGTTTTGGGTAATTGATTATTTATGCTGAGGTTTAAGAAATTGAGACGATGGACAATGCCCAAGAGATGAATCATACACTCAGTGTTATGTCATCGTCAGAATCCTGTCTGGGTTTAAGAAATTGAGACGATGGACGCCCAAGAGATGAATCATACACGCTGTGTTATGTCATCGTCAGAATCCTGTCTAGAGACATCTCTGAGTATAACGCTCCTTTTGTAAGCACACACGACTTGCGAAATTCTTTTGTCCCACGCCGTTGACTTGAGAGCGGAATTTATTTTTCTGAAGAGGTCATTGTGTAATGATGTGAAATACTGTACGGAGCGGAATTTATTTTTCTGAAGAGACCATTGTGTAATGATGTGAAATACTGTACGTTGTATTAGTTTCAAAGTAAAAGTGTGGCATGGGATAAGTGGACCTGTTTGCAAAGTGTATTTATCCGAATTTCCTTCTTAATAGTTTCGGGTCTCCTCGCCGTTGAGTTATTACCCAAATTTTACTTTGTCACACAGTGAGTCGCCATACAGTTCATGTATCACAAGGGAACAAAAGGTTTTTGGTACGATACATGTCAGATTTGTCTCAGAGCATAACTTTTTTTTCTTTTTTTAAGAATTTGGTATGAGCACAGGTTGAACCCTGAAGCTGGGTGTCTTTTGATTCCCCGCTCTTTCCAGTTTTAATTAGTTCATACTCATCATGGTAAGAAGTTCGCTCCTAACTTTATTCTAAGCCAGCTCACTTCATCCTGCCATATCTGTTTCAGAAATTTATGTTCGCGTAACTTCAATTTATAATCACTCGAAACAGTGAGAGATCAATACGTTATTAATTCAAGCGTTTCGGCAAACATTCCTGTTGACATCTTCAGGTGTGAATGTGTAATGATTTTGCCGAAACGCTGGAAAATCTTTAACTTTCTACGAAAATTAGATTAACACACACAAACGTAAGGATAAGAATGGAGTTGTTTTATTGACGCCATGTCTTGATGTGTTCACTGCAGAAGAACCATACTCTCCATTTCAAATCCGATACAGGGCAAGTATTTAGTATTCCTGTTTCGTATTCGGGTGATCTCTGGTTCAAATCAGGATCCGGACACCGGCCACACTGAATAAAGTTTTGTGTCGTCAGTTCCTCCAGGAAAATGCCGGGACTCACTTTGAATTAGGCCACGACTGCCTTCTTCCGCATCCTCCCGTCTATAAAATTACCTATTTCTTCAGGTTTTACAAATCAGATTCTGTGTGCATTTCTATCTCTCCCCTGAAAAGTACATGCCTCGTGTATTCCATTCTTCTTGATTTGACTATTCGATAACTTATTTTATAAATAACATAAATCATGCTTCCTTGTAAAAGTGGTTGAATTGTTTAAATCGGAGGACGAATGGACAGTCGCATACACCCCCCTAGTAGGGTTTTGATGAAAAAACTTAATTTCTCCGAAATCCGAAAAGAAACACCAAAGGAAATGAACGCTTAGTTCAGTTTCTAAGTGTTGTACTCTCGGCCCTGATAATGCATTCACACTATTTTTAAATAGTTAGATTTTTTTTTTAAAATTCGTGGGAAATAAACATCCTAGTTTGGTAATCCGGCTTCTGAAAATTAATTCATGTCTGCCATACCCAACGTGGACCTCTGCTATGAATTCTTAAAACAGCTGTGTTGCGACATCTTCTGCTAACTCGCATGGAAAATCCTCTGTAGTTATGAATCATAAAATCACGCAGAGTGGTTCAAATTAATGTTAATATCTTTTAGAGAGTTGGTCCATCTTAACTAATGTTTTTAAGTACTTTTATGGCCATCACCTTTAAATATGTATAATTAATCAGAGATCCATGTACTATCTTGGTTATCACATACGTCTCCGAGGGATTCTTTCGTCGGTTAACTACAAAGATTGTGAGGTAGCTGATCTGCTGTTTAGGTTCGAATGTAATTTTGATTATATAATAATAAATAAAAAGTTAATAAAAAAATACATATAAAAACATGTCCGCGGTTGGATTCAAAGCCGAAGACTTCAGCACGGAGCGATTGTGACCTCGGTACTACATCGATAAATCACACGTTATTGACATTTTTTTATTTATTATCGGTACGCTGTGTGTTTGTTGTATACGTAATAGTTGTTATTGCGAGATTGAGCTATTAATAAAGCTCGGATGAGATGTCAAAAGTTATTACTGAAATGATAGACATATTTCAAACCGTAATGTGCCTCAGGCAGGCAGGGGGATGCCGGTTCCACCACTGACAGATCCTGCACCAGAGATGGTCAAAGTAATGTAATGTATGAGATATTTTAGCAGGAACTAGTATTTCAACTGTAAAGCATCAGATTACAGTTTGGAATGTTTTCTGGGATATTTTTGTCAGTTTACCGTACTAGCTTGAAAATAAATTTCAAGTAGCGATACCATCCGTACATGGTTTCACATGTAACTTACGATCTTCAAAACATATGCTGTAATAATTGTACAGACAACAAGTTTATTTCCGCCAGCCTTTATGAGTCATTCTACTCTAATTACTCTCGTAAACAAGAAGCATGCATCGTCGCTGTGGAACAGTCAGCCATTTCCTTTTTTTTTTTTGATATCCCGATCCGGATTTTGAGTTATTGCAATGGTCCTGACGTTTTGTGTCATTTCCTCTAGTTTCTCCTGACGAGCGTTTGTATGGTATCTTAAAAAGGTCACGACTACTTGCCTTCATGGACGTCACAGTCGTTGTTAAATGTTATATAATTACAGTACTTAATACGACTTCGTGAAAGAAATGGATGTAGAGACATCGGTCTATTCTTTCGTAAAATTGTACAAGAAACGGACGTTTCGTAACCACGACTTTTTATTTTAGATTTTATCATATCCGTCTGAGAAATTGGGTGGATTTGTCTGCAAGCGGTAGGAAGTACGTGAGGAATTTCTCTGTCGTCAAATGAAGGTCAAATACGAAGATGCCTGTCTTCTGGGTTGTTACGCCGTGTAGTGTGGTAGAAGTTTACCGACGTTTCAGAGGTCCTTGCTGCCTTCTTGAACAGGGTGATGAGCTGTCATGCGTAAATTTCCTAATTTGTAAATTGTCTCAAAATACATATGTCGTATTATTTCAACTTATATTTCCAGGTATATACAAAGAATGGTCTTGCATTTCGTACTACGTCATAGTGCTGAGAGACTCGAAGACCAAACACAAATACACTTCGCCATGAATATACGTGTTTTATAATTTACTTTTATTTTGATGTGTAAGAAAACCCATATATCATCTCTTTCTTCCATGTAGGTAAGCGTGTAGACGTTACTTCAGCACACCCATGATAATGTAGTTGAAATGTGTGCATTCATCTGGTTGAGCCACGAGGCTGATTGGGTTTAAGATGTGAACTAGCGGCTTTTTTTACCCCCCCCCCAAGCTTCTGCTGTTATTATCTTTATACCTGCTCTGTAAGGTAGAGAATGTACAAGAGGGAACAGGATGGAAGTATGGACCGCCCAGACCGTGGTGACCACCGCGAAGTTACGAACTCTCTCTGGTTGCGACCAGTTTGTACCGAGGTAGTTACTGTAATCAGATTAGCACATTGCAGTATCTTACCCATTAAATTCTTTGTTTTCACATGTGAGAGAGTGTTCATTATACGGCGTAGTTTTAATTTTGTTACGAGTAAAACCTACAATGCCTTGTGATTATCTGACTACCGCCCAAAGCAGTCCTACCAAATGTCGAAAAAGGTTTTGGAAACTGGCAAAAAAATTCTAATGAAAGTCTAAGGTCTACAGGGGGGTTGTAGCACGTATGCGGTAGTAATAATGAAACATTCTGAAATAGAAGCATGAACAAGTCTGCTTAGAAAAAATTCTTTACACCTCTATATGTTCTTCAGACTACTTATGCATGATTTCGGAGTTTATTTCGTGACGAATACGTATGCAAATACCTGATAAAAGCATGAATGTCAAAGGCGTATTGTTTTAATAATTGATCAGTGAGTTGTAAAGATAAATTAATTTAAAAACCTAAGATTCTATATGTTGTGGATGTTTAAACATGTCTAAAAGATAATTACTTACGGAATATGTAAAAAAAAAATTATTTTCATATTTCCATGTTTGTCTTTTGCACATATAGAAAATATTTCTTTACAATCTGAATGTCTACAATAAACACATTGTCGTTTATCTTCTTTTTTTTTTTTTTTGGGGGGGGGGGGGTGATTTATACATAACAAAACGATAAGTAAATTTTGCATGAACATGAGTCTTCGCTTCCTTTTCGAGGTACCGCCTGGTAAAGTACTCCGTGTAGTGATGTTCCCAAATTTGATCGTTACGAACACTGAGATTTCTTAAAGAACTAGTCGCCTGGTCTGCTACGTAGTGAATCTCTGGTAGTCAGAAAAACACATGTTCCTTACTCGATATAAGTAAGAATTTTTGTCTTAGGAAGTTTTTGTAACTATTAAACGAGGGATACAATTTCTATGACAAAGAATCTGCGCTACCAGGGAGACAAATGTGACGGTAGTTCTATTTACATTGTGTCAGCTGTTCACAATGAACTGCTGAAGAGTTTGTACGTCGTTGACAGCAGGCGCATAAACAAGGACTTCTAAGTGTCCCAATACATAGAAATCCACAGAATACAAATTAGGCGAGCTTGAGGGTCACGCCGTGCGTCCTCCTCGGCCTATCCCACAGTTGCTGCAGATGTTCTGGACACTTTACATAACAAGGCTAAAACCTGGGGGGGGGGGGATACGATCATGTATGAACCACATGCTATAAAAATTACTTTCCTAATCCATTTTTAAGAACTACTACTTGACATGAAATCTTATAAGACAAAGGATATTTTAAAATATGCTATACGATATAATTCTGTTATCTTTATTAGGAGGCGTTGAATATTTTGCCACCTGGTCACCTATAGAACTTTATATTGGTCTGTTGACCTCCCATTATGACCCCTCCTCCCACCCGGCTGGAAGGCGAAAAGGAATTACGTCTGGCTTCCGAAAATGGGTCTGTTTCACCGGCTGTATTCATAGACGTTCCTTTCGTTTTTGGCTTGGTAAATAACGTGAGGTGAGTGTAAGGTGCGTGCTAAAGTGTCATAAAATATTGAATATCAAAATCAAAAATATTTTGTTGTAATTTGGAAAATTTGTATGATCGTGATTGTTTTTCTGAGGCGTAGGTGTGAAATATATCACGCCGTAACATTAGGCACACAGGGAAATAATTAAAATTGAAGTATTTGCAAACAAATTGTTCATTTGGTACATATTTCTACTCATTAAAGAACAGAGTGGTTCAGAATGTGGAAAACTACGTCATAGCACCTTAAGGGGGTATACATTAAGGCAATGGAAAAGTATAACATCCAGCTTCACAAAAGTCGGTGGCCAACCAGCCCTGTAATCCTCCGAGGAAATGTACGTGTGGAGGTTGGCTATCACCTTGCCTGCGATGAAGACGTTCTTAAAACAGTCAGAGCTGTCAGCCTTTAGGGACTCAACCCAGCCACACCCAGTAAGAAATATGATCTTAAACCATAGCTACATAGTCGATGGGTTTTTAATGGTGCACTCTGGAGCAGAATCAGACAGCTGCCTTCTTCTGAAGTTCTTACATAGCACAGAATTTTCCCCTGGAGATATGATTACGAAAACTGTGGTATAAGATAAAATAATGGCCCCCTTCCGTCTGCAATGGAACCTCCGAAACTAATAAATAAAAATAAACGTAAGGTGTTACAATCTTTTTTAGCTTTTAGCTTCATGTTATGATTTTATTAGAATGCTTTTAATACGTGATGCTCAAATGTGGCCTGATTTGCATATGAAACAAGATATATCCAGGCACTCGACACTGCCCCGACCGGAAGTAAGTAAATGCAGTTTTTATGGGTCGAAGAGAATGTTTGACAGAATCGGGATTTCCTTGTTTTCCGTGCGAAAGTTGAAGACTGGATAACGAACTGTTTCAGGCCAGGATTTCAGACTGTCGTAAACAGCGACCTATCGATAGTAATGCGATTGTTTTGCGTTTTAAATAGGACGTGTTTTATTTTACTCAAACGACAAAGCAAACCAAGCAGATTCAAGTGAGACGTTCATGTTGGATCAGCAATATTTTTCAGTGGTGCGAACGTCATTTCTGAGGTAAAATAAAATTGCTTTAAGTTTTTACGTCTCCACATAGAATTAACTTACCCAAAGACAGATGTGGTTTGTGGCATTATTTGACAGAAACACTTTTATACGATGATAATTCTCAATAATTTATTGCATAAGAAACATCTGAGGAAAATCGGCAAATATCAGTTTGTAGGAGGTGCGCGCGCAATTTCATCTCCTATAATTTTGATGGAAGTCTTGGTTAGAAGATTATTTAGTCGGAAACTCGTGTGTTTAGATAATGAAGTTAGTCGCTTGCTTTATTGATTGCTTAATGTGTTAGTCATAAAAATAAATGCAGTTTGGGTGTGGACTTTTCCACCTAGCGAGCTGGTCGAAGGCTCCGCCCTGCACACTGCTCCCGACACGGCACAGGTACGAACTGACCTGGAGGGTCGAGACTGTAATTTTCAGTTGCCCGAAGGCGACTGTTGGTTGTGGGGGTTGGACCTGCTACTGTAACACAAGTTGCATGTAACGAGACAGATTATGCTATAAACACTGCTATCGGGCTTCACACAGGATGATTATTAAATATGTGAACACGTAACTTGTCTAAAGAAATTGTTTCAAATTATATATTATTTAATTTTATGCGTATCACAAAGGAAGTTTGAAAAAATTTGGGGTCGAAGTCCTGGGAAACCAATCATTTACAAATGTCATTCAGCCACTTCTGCTTTATATTTGCGACAATATCTCATTTATTCTTGGATCCTACAACAGTAATCATGGCTGTGTAGTTTTTTGGGGGAATTTTACGAAGTTACTTGAGGTAAATTCTGGAATAGCTCTTTAAAAGAGACCACGGAATCTTCCTTCCCTTCCTTTTTCCAATTCATCAGTCAAAACCAACTTGACATTCAATCCATGCAGTTGAAATTCATCGTTAAATGCCTCAAGAATCGGCCATGAACGAGTGTTCAGCGTAGTTAAATAACACAAGAATAAATCAGTCCAAATGAATCGGAAATTTGCAATAACGAAGTGTTTATTGACGTTTCAGACAAAGTTTATATTGTTTCTTTCTGCTACATGCAAAAGTGAATAAATATTACCGCATATTGTTCACAGACGGTGAAATGGGATACTGGAATCACGCATGTGTTGCTAAGAAACTACTCCAACTTAATTAAGCTTCACTCCCAGAAAAGATACACAGAGGTGATTAAGTTATTAAGGCGCATTCATGGCGCCGTAACATCCGGTGCCGAACACGGAAGTCAAACATTACGATTGCTAGACCATTCCATGGTATCTCTCCTTTTGTCTCACAGCGTGGACGATAAGCGAATGCATTCGCCTTGTTACTGTTTAAATTTCGAAGTCAGATTACGCTAAACCTAGCCATGAATTTTAATTAAGTAATATCTACATTTCGACAACGATGAACCGAACCATAATTGTTTTCTTTATTTAGATATGCCATTTTAAAAAATCTGGGAATGACGTACGAGTAAAAGAAAGCCACTGCCAGGCAAACAGAGTTCTGATGCAAAAATCTGTCATTGTCAGATTCATGAACAAAAACTTATTCTGTACACTTATTAGTTTTAAATGACGTTTTGATGATGATGTTCTACTGTGCATGTAAGAAATTGTTTTGGTGCTGAGTTCATTCAAGTGAAAGAAATACAGAGACTTGATACAACATTAAATTTGGTTGCTTCTGATATTTTATATCATTAATTAAATTTTCCTTGGAAATTGTTGCTGTACGTGTATAACAAATATATTTCTTGACTATCAAATCTAAAACTTCTTGACGATGGTGAAGAGTCATTTGAATAAAAATTTCCTTGGATATTATCCATCGTCTAGTAAAATATAAAATATTTAAAGTTACCGTACCTGACCCATCATACAAGTCTGTACTTTCTAATAACCAAAAAAATTAATAACAACATGTTACCGAATTCGCGCACTTACAAATTGGAATATTAAAATAATGCACCAGTATTTGAATTTAATTAATACAGCTATTAAAATAACACATTAATGTATTTATTTACACATTATTAATGCTTACTGTTCACATACTTTTAACTAATGTAATTATCATATAGGAAATATGTGACTGTGATCCGAAGCACTTCTGCAGTTTCCATTTTGGACCACATGTACTTTCAAGTTGTTCAAGCCTGCTGTAAAGTATTTCAATAACTTGATCTAAAAGGGGCCAATTAAACTACTGGCCCAGAATCATTTTGAAATAAATTTTTATTTATTTTAAGGTTGATTATAACATTATTTTTACAGTGTAGTTTAGATACACATATTTGTTGCTATGTTTAGGGATTCTACACAATTAAAATAGTGTGGAAAATTATAAAAAAAGGAAACAAAAATATTCTACAGAAGAAGTGGCCCCATTAATAAAGGTAAATGATAATGCAATAAAAAATAACAAACTGTTAACAAACTGAGTAGGCACCTGAAGACGGAGATAGAGTCCCATCTCCGAAACGTCGTTTTACGTTTTATATTTTATATTTTACTAGACGATGGATAATATCCAAGAAAATTTTTATTCAAATGTTTCTTGACTGATTATTAGCTTTCTTTAAAAATCATTTTTCGTTCTTGAAGGCCTATGCGACAACCAACTTGTCGGAAATACTGTTTATTTTTTAGTCTTGCTACAATCCTTCTGTGCCGAGTTTTAAACGGAATGATCGCTTTCGGAATTGTTGTCTTTAATTCTCTGTGCGTGTTGAAGCCACTTCTGTTTGTAGTTTCGTAATTTTGTATATCAGGACAATATAAAATACCACGTCTCCTCTAATTCCTTACAGCGAGTTGTGATGTCCAATCCGAGCATTTGCGAATTGTTAACATTTCATTTCCATGCCTCTTTATCGTGTTTTATCACCGGAAAAGCGACTTATATGCCAGTTACCTGTAGACCTGCGTAGTCGTAAATGTTATTTACAGATTTGTGTGTAATTTACTTGTCTATAGGCCTAAATATTCTCATCTTGTTTTACAAATGTCTCATGCCGTTTGAGTTTTAAAGATTTTATGAATGTTCACAAGCGTATATAATATTAAGACTGTCAGTCGACATATTTTAATGATTATTTTCACGCTATAATTTTAGATTCTTATTTCTTTATTTTCTCGTAGGGCCTTACGTCGTACTAAATCTTTCCATTTTTATTTATGAGGACGTTCACTTTATTTTTATTTTACTTTACGTTTTAATTAACGTGAGTTTTTTGCCTTCATTAGGCGTCTGTGCTTATAAAAACTTTACACAAAACTAAAACATTATACCTGTCAATTACTAATGAAGTCGTCATTGTAGTAGATGAGAGAGTGACTAGAATATTATACAAATAATTGTGCATCTACTAACTGCTGGGTGGCGGCTTCCATTGTCTTTTCGTGTTATTTACTGCACGACATGTAGCCTGCCGCCATTTTCCGAAGCAACTCGCTTCAGCTGAAACAATTGAGGGCAGGGTGGCGTGGTAATTACATGAAATTAGGTAACACGCATGTTATGTTTTATATGCATATAGAGGCCTGTGTACTCGTTCTCATCCATTTTGGTGTTGTGAGTGGAGGAGCCTCAAGACAAGCCATTACACGTCCAAAGATGTCCTATCTGGATACGAGAGATCCGTTCTGCGCTCTCTGAACACGAAGATTGTCTGTTGTTTAATATTTTTGAGAAATCTTATGAATATAATTGTTTAGATCCACTGAATTGCTACACCACCATTTAATGAGACCACTGTTATGAACTGTATGCAGAGAGTGTGTGGGTTATTTGTTTCTTATTCGTCATATATAAATATTGTGCCAAGTTTGGTCTATATGCACGTAAGTTATTCTATATATTGAGCGGATTTAATCTGGTTTAGTATTTGTTAACACGAATATGTTAATAAATTACGCTTAAATATTAATATTTAAAATTAATCGAAATTTTTATATGCATTATAATCGGTTAATAGAATTTTTTTTAAAAAACGTAATAAATAAACTGTTGCCAGATCGCTACATAAGTCATTAAAAATTCTTGCTAATTTTTCAGACAAAAATATTTTATTTAAATTTCGGGTGATGCAATATTTCCACTGAAAACGCGATTAGATTTGATCGCAGTGTGTTAACGGTGTAAGGGAAGGGGACATTTGTGACCATTTATTGAATAATGCTTTGACATTCGCCGAACGATAAATAAGGCCTAGGTTGAAGTGACGTTGAAAATTATTCGTAAACTTCTGAGATTCTTCTTTTAAATTTAAAAGCATAATCTTGATAAATCAATTGGTTCATGGAGTGTGACTTTTAAAAATAAAGCTTGATTTTTCGATTATTTTGTATATTTTATTATATTCATGCCGATTCTTCGGTGAAATTGAACAAAGTTTAAGGCAGTGTTATTAATGTCTTGGGACGTATAATAAGGCGAATTACGTAAAATGTTTGATGTTTTAGCCTGGTGACAGTCCTACGTGCTCACACTTACAAATCTGCACAACACACTACGACATTAAATGCCCGTTTGTGTCCCATTAATGGTGATTAAAGACGCTGGACGTGGAATTAGGGCGACTAAATTTCCGTGGCTTAACGACGTACGATATAATTACGTAGCGCGTTCGTAGAACAAACCGGGTTGCGGATTTAAGGTCGGCTGGGGCCCCCTGTTGGTTTGCAGCCCCCCTAAACAACCCTGAACAAACCTTTGACGTAATGTCCCGTACAAATCTGATTCGGATCGAATATGAACAAACAAAATGTCTTTAAAACGGAAATGAACTGCTGTTGGTATTCTCTAAGCTGAATAATTAAAATGTTTATTGGAGGAATTGTGAATGTTCTTCATTGTTCTAGACGCACGTCTTCTACATTCAAGAAGCTTATTTTTTTAAAACCTTTTTAGAATAATGGTATAAATATCAATTAGCTCCTTTTGTCCAAATACGTTGGGGGTGTAAGAAGCAGCGTGTGAATTATAAAGGTTGTCCAACTTTTCCACACTGTGTTATCGCAAACGGGGCCCTTGACACTGAGGCAAAGATGCAGTAGAATGTCCCTAGCTGCATTTAGAATGTAGCTGGTTGTTACGCATTCTACTAACCACCATGAAGTGTCAAAGGTCAAGATCCACGTAAACTCTGCTACACTCTTGTCCCTAGAGTCTTGGCAAGTGATTTGTAATTTCACATCTCATGCCTTCAGCTGGTGGTATTAAAAGAGCTGAGAAAGCAATATCAAAATGTTTCTTTTAATATTTTTTACACAGTTCCGTCTTCCACTTTTGTAGTTCCACGATTTAGAAGATTATTGATTTTTCGATGCGTAGCAAAAGAAGAAAGACTGGTACAGTCGTGGCATTTGACTGAAATGACTGGGTATAAGTAAGGTAGATCTCATAAGAAAATTTATATAGTTTTGTTTCCGTCTTCTACCTAAACATCTAAACAGTTTTGGTCGAGGTACGATTCCATTGCCCCCATAGCCTTCCCTGTCGTTGGTCTTTCAATTTAATTTAAGATTTCTCCTTGTAAAAAAAAACACTTCTTAGGATATGATATTCTTTTATTTTATTTTATTTAAATATTTTGGACACTTATTCCTTATTAATGTTGTGCTATATACAGTTTTGTAACATATATCGGGTAAATGTAAACATGTTGCAATATATTGTAAGCTTAGGTAAATATTGCTGGAATTAATTTAATAACTTGTTTAACATTACCTGAGAAAGGCGTAATATATCATGGATTTGAATGGGAAGCCAGTTGGAGAAGAATAATGTGGACGAAGATTATGTTAATTATAACATAATAACACAAATCTAAATACCAGAATGTGAGACGTCAATTTTATTTATTATTATTGTCGATGGTTGTTTTCCCCACTGAGTCACTTCACGAACTGTTGTATGTAAAGTCTTCGCTGTAGACAACGTTTTGATAACCGAAGTCGGACAAACAAGACATTTAACAATTTATTAAATAATTTATTATCTCCGAATACAAAAATTTAGTTTAACTTTTGCTCAGTTAACCCACAAATTATTAATTTTGCAGAAAGAAAATGCAATTAAGAGTGTAATTATGATGTTCTGAATACAGAACTTTCTGACATGCCGAGAATCTAAGATGAGGCTGTACCATAGCTTCGAGAAACTAGATTAGCTGATGAGAATATTATTAAAATACAGAGCGAATGAGAGACTGGAAAACAAGACAGCATCATCAGTCAAGACAAAACCTTTTTAACGAATGTTCCTGCAGGCGAAGACAAGACGTCGTCTTGTAAACTCGATCACCTGTCTCACGACCCTACACCCGGGGCTGACAGAGCTAAGTCATAAACCTTTCCATTACGAACAGTGGAATGTACATGTTGAAAATTATACGCCAAGAGTACTGGGCTTCAAAAGAAGTAAACATCGTTGTCAATTGAAATTCTACCGAATTCTTTAAGGCGATTAGATCCCTGAGAATAATGTGCTTCAGTGCTGTGTAATAATAATAATATTAATTCTGGTCGTCATATTCGCAAACAGTGTGGAAATATCCTATGTTTGATTACTTAATTTGTGCACCTGATAATCGTTCCATTTGCTAATATTATTATATTCTATCCACGTGTAAATGTATTGAATATATTGTTCATTTAACGACTCTCTTTATTCCTTCAGAGACAGAGTTGGCCTACTCGATAATCCTAATTGAGTTACGTCTGGGTATGTTACAAAGGCAGCCGGAACATGAAATTGGTGTTTTGCTTTACGCTGAGATTAAAGTTGTTATATTTTAGTTGTAACCGGTTACCGACTTTCTTGCTCAGGTTTGTTGTGGGTTCGTACCTCTACAGACGAGTGCACCGTTATTACCTTGAACTATATCAGGACTCTCTCCTTTCAGATCTTTATACAGTCTTCGTTCAGGGTCATTATTGTGTACCATTCGACATGACATAGCCCTTGTAGCTGAACAACGTCGATAAAATAAACAAACAAAATGTCTTTAAAACGGAAATGAACTGCTGTTGGTATTCTCTAAGCTGAATAATTAAAATGTTTATTGGAGGAATTGTGAATGTTCTTCATTGTTCTAGACGCACGTCTTCTACATTCAAGAAGCTTATTTTTTTAAAACCTTTTTAGAATAATGGTATAAATATCAATTAGCTCCTTTTGTCCAAATACGTTGGGGGTGTAAGAAGCAGCGTGTGAATTATAAAGGTTGTCCAACTTTTCCACACTGTGTTATCGCAAACGGGGCCCTTGACACTGAGGCAAAGATGCAGTAGAATGTCCCTAGCTGCATTTAGAATGTAGCTGGTTGTTACGCATTCTACTAACCACCATGAAGTGTCAAAGGTCAAGATCCACGTAAACTCTGCTACACTCTTGTCCCTAGAGTCTTGGCAAGTGATTTGTAATTTCACATCTCATGCCTTCAGCTGGTGGTATTAAAAGAGCTGAGAAAGCAATATCAAAATGTTTCTTTTAATATTTTTTACACAGTTCCGTCTTCCACTTTTGTAGTTCCACGATTTAGAAGATTATTGATTTTTCGATGCGTAGCAAAAGAAGAAAGACTGGTACAGTCGTGGCATTTGACTGAAATGACTGGGTATAAGTAAGGTAGATCTCATAAGAAAATTTATATAGTTTTGTTTCCGTCTTCTACCTAAACATCTAAACAGTTTTGGTCGAGGTACGATTCCATTGCCCCCATAGCCTTCCCTGTCGTTGGTCTTTCAATTTAATTTAAGATTTCTCCTTGTAAAAAAAAACACTTCTTAGGATATGATATTCTTTTATTTTATTTTATTTAAATATTTTGGACACTTATTCCTTATTAATGTTGTGCTATATACAGTTTTGTAACATATATCGGGTAAATGTAAACATGTTGCAATATATTGTAAGCTTAGGTAAATATTGCTGGAATTAATTTAATAACTTGTTTAACATTACCTGAGAAAGGCGTAATATATCATGGATTTGAATGGGAAGCCAGTTGGAGAAGAATAATGTGGACGAAGATTATGTTAATTATAACATAATAACACAAATCTAAATACCAGAATGTGAGACGTCAATTTTATTTATTATTATTGTCGATGGTTGTTTTCCCCACTGAGTCACTTCACGAACTGTTGTATGTAAAGTCTTCGCTGTAGACAACGTTTTGATAACCGAAGTCGGACAAACAAGACATTTAACAATTTATTAAATAATTTATTATCTCCGAATACAAAAATTTAGTTTAACTTTTGCTCAGTTAACCCACAAATTATTAATTTTGCAGAAAGAAAATGCAATTAAGAGTGTAATTATGATGTTCTGAATACAGAACTTTCTGACATGCCGAGAATCTAAGATGAGGCTGTACCATAGCTTCGAGAAACTAGATTAGCTGATGAGAATATTATTAAAATACAGAGCGAATGAGAGACTGGAAAACAAGACAGCATCATCAGTCAAGACAAAACCTTTTTAACGAATGTTCCTGCAGGCGAAGACAAGACGTCGTCTTGTAAACTCGATCACCTGTCTCACGACCCTACACCCGGGGCTGACAGAGCTAAGTCATAAACCTTTCCATTACGAACAGTGGAATGTACATGTTGAAAATTATACGCCAAGAGTACTGGGCTTCAAAAGAAGTAAACATCGTTGTCAATTGAAATTCTACCGAATTCTTTAAGGCGATTAGATCCCTGAGAATAATGTGCTTCAGTGCTGTGTAATAATAATAATATTAATTCTGGTCGTCATATTCGCAAACAGTGTGGAAATATCCTATGTTTGATTACTTAATTTGTGCACCTGATAATCGTTCCATTTGCTAATATTATTATATTCTATCCACGTGTAAATGTATTGAATATATTGTTCATTTAACGACTCTCTTTATTCCTTCAGAGACAGAGTTGGCCTACTCGATAATCCTAATTGAGTTACGTCTGGGTATGTTACAAAGGCAGCCGGAACATGAAATTGGTGTTTTGCTTTACGCTGAGATTAAAGTTGTTAAATTTTAGTTGTAACCGGTTACCGACTTTCTTGCTCAGGTTTGTTGTGGGTTCGTACCTCTACAGACGAGTGCACCGTTATTACCTTGAACTATATCAGGACTCTCTCCTTTCAGATCTTTATACAGTCTTCGTTCAGGGTCATTATTGTGTACCATTCGACATGACATAGCCCTTGTAGCTGAACAACGTCGATAAAATAGATTAATCATAGTTAACTTTGCTATTGGTGAGTGCAGATTCACCCAGACGTCGGGTCGTTGATCTAATGCAACTTTAGAAAAATATGATTCGCTTCCTGAGACGTTATTTTTACTAGGTTGTCAGGGACACGACATTTTCGAATTTCACGGAATTGCTTTTAAAATATTTTGCACCCAGCGAAAACATCCCACAGCACCCTCTGACAAAACTTTTGGTGATATGGCATGCTCAGTGGACGTCACTCTGTTGAAGATCAGTGGTTAAAGTCGACGTGGGAAAGTTTACGAGTAAATTATTTGTTGTTAAACATCTCTGAATGCACTGGATTGTGAAGCAGATTTTTCTTATTATGACGGCAGTTCACTTTAAATCGTATAATTTAAGAGTTAAAAATATTTATAAGTACTAAGAGAGTTCGTTAATGCTGAAGATGATAGGAAACACGTTGCACGTGCGGATGGAGTAACTCTGAAACTGGCGCTGACAACTGAACGTAAACATAGCCAACCTACTTACATGCTCAATGTTCATAAATATTTACACCACTAAGAAAGATTGGAACAGTATATCTTATTTCTTTCATTTAGACATTACCATTACATGATATATACAGATGTAAGAAATGTTTTTTTCTCGGTCATCCAGCTGGAAATCAGTGACAGAAATATTTTAGTTCGTTGTAGTAAATGTTTATTTATCATATTTCGAAGAACATCGCAATGTTTTTCTTTTGTATCTCCTCATAGGTCATATCGGTTATCTTCGACTCACCCAGGCACGCAGAATGCTATCAGGTGAGTTTCGATAAGAAATTTACAAAAATTGTTACCTTATTTTCACAGTCTTCTAACTTTATTTATTCTTTGAAGAGTCGAGTTTAATAAATTGGACAAATTTAAACATGTGAAATATAAGCGGCTTTAAATTTTAATTTAAATTTACCACACACGTTCCGTGTGGGATAAAGATATCAAACCTAACCGGTATCCGTCTAGTAGTTTCGGAGATGCGAACAGACGATGTAAAACAACACTCAAAATCATGTCTCTCTCTGTGTTATATTCTCTACTGTCTTACATTTAAAACTTGTAATTGCACCCAGAACAGGCTGGATGTGTGAACAATGTGGTTACTGTATCCTGTCGTCCTCTAGTAACAGGAGAAAAAACAAATAAAAAATGCCAACTGCAGGATCTAGTAGTCTATAGATGTATTTCTCCACTAGTCCAAGCCTCCTTGCTGTGGAATGGATCTGGTGAAGCAACATTCTGTCGGCCACGTCTGTGAACTACAATGGCGTTATAAAGTTCAAATTATTGGTCTGGGTGAGCCTCGTGAAGGTCAACAGGGGATCTGCCTCGTCGTACAACGCGGGGTCCGAGGCACCTGTCGCCACACGGACGCTCGCTCGCGCGGTTGGGTATCACAACATAATGACTTCATCAAGACGCTGCGCCCCTTCCACTGCTGCATACCATTCTGCGGAAGGTTTATCAAGCGAGGTCTCTGCAGGAGATTTCTTTGAGAAGACAAATCTTAGTTGACAGGTAGATGTTAAAAAAGGGTGTTAGTACATGTAGGCCCTGTGGAGGAGAAGTGGTTTCAACTGGCTCGGATGGAAATTTATTGGCACGATTTTGTGATTGGGTGATGAACCAATACTACGTCTCAGTGCCTTGAAAAATTAGTATAAACGGTGAATTATTGTTTTCTCTGCTGCGTGAACTCACTTCCCATAAGTATCAATATTTGTAAAGTTTTATCTATTGTCTATTCTTGATATTGATGTTGTAATTATTAGAAGCAAATTCTTGAACACTGGCAAATTATTACAAGACCACAGTATCGCGGTTAAAAGGTAATATTGTTTATTGTACTTATTAAGTACCGAGCGGTGAAGCCGAATGGGGAAATGACCTGGACACTGGATGGAGGAAAATGGGCAGCTTCACGCCCTGGTCACTTTACTCCTGAGGAAGGGACCCCGGTTCCCATTAGATAGGATGTTGGCTGGGGCACAGAGCCGTTCCGGACGCAAAGGCTTAAAGAATAATTGTCTGCTTCTGCTAGGAATCGGACTCCATTCGTCCACCTCGTAGTCATTAGACTGACTCATCTGCGGCTTCTTTAGTTAATCTAATCCTCTCCGTCCACTGCAGGCTTTAGCCTTGAATGAGGCGGCAAGTTTGTTCGGTAAATTGGGAAGAACTGAAAGGAAGTTGACGTGACGTATTAACGCACACGTGCAAGATATTCGATTGGAGAGAAGGAAGAAATCTATGCAAGTCGTGAGAAATTGCGCTCCGTCCGAGGGTGTACCCAAGTACATCCACGATGTAAGTCAGGGACTGTGTGCTCGGATGGTGCACGTGATAATGTTATGAGCAGAATTGTTTTCTTAACCTTAATAACTTCGGTGTTTACTGTTAATTATCTCATCCGTCATCCCTACAGGCAGAACAGAGCAAATACAAATTTACGTTCCACTTACACAGAAGGGATTAAGTGGCGGAAACACATTGTAGACGAAGATAATTTGAGAATAATTGGCGCCGGTTGTTTAAAATTGTTGAAAATTGTTTCGCAGTTTGTTGCTTGTTTCCTGAACGAAAATTCTTCTTTTACCTTTTTTCCGGTAGATTATTCTAATAAGGTTTATTGTATGTTTAGATTCAGTGTCATCCTCAAAGGCTACAGCCCCGCCTTTCACCTCCAACAGAATACCCGAATGTACATTATAATACGCTAAAAAACAATTTATCTGTTTCCGATAGATTAAATGTGGGAGAGGTAACGCGATTCTCTAAATAAAATACATCAAAACAAATTTGAAATGGAGTGTGTTTAAAGGCAACAGTTGAACAATAACTGTTTCGCTTTGAGCACAAAATCTATCCTACTTAACTAAAATATTAAAGGATTTTGATTGCAGTAAAAAATATTTAGTTTCTGCAGTTTCCTTCAAAGGTGCGAGGGAGATGACGCAAAATGCCTCTTCATTCTTTCTGTTCCTTTCTAACTGCTTTTTTCCTTATTCTCCCATCTGCCTGAGTTGCAAAGCGCAATGCAGGTTTCTTGCAACCACCTTCTGAATTTTACACATTGCATCCAACCGGCTATAGTTCTATCTGCTCTCGATTTTCACAACAAATGTTGATGTCGTCAGTGTATTCTTACTCTTGGGAAATTTCCTCAGATAACGTTCTTTGCTTAATCTTTGTCTTTGTAACTCTCATCTGGAAATATTTCTCTTTTGACCCTTCTCGTCATCTGCCTTCCATATCTTGTTATCTTCCTCTTACGTTAGAACAGTTACACTTTGTTTCAGTCTCTTCTTGAGTGAAATATAAATCTTGCGGACTGGACTGAATTCGACGAGGTGATTTGATATCGTACGCCCATTGACTGTTGATACCTCTGTTTCTGGACGTGATGCGGATGTTGAAGGCTATAACTTTTCTGAGCCTGTAGCCACTGAATTGTTTCAAATGGAGAATAGGTGTCACAAATGACTTAAGACTTCTAGGACTCCATGTTGTTAGAAGATGTATTCTGCAGTACAAAGTCTTATTGAGGGGAAAGAGGGAATACAACAGGTAGATATCTACTATAATTTTCGAAAGCTCTAAGCCACTTCTGTTACCTCATGCAATCCTCACGTCTTCTCAAAGATAATGTCGATGGTTGAGAATGTGAGGGGTTTTCAAAAACACAATGAAAATGGCTGTAATAATAACAAGACACCTGCCATAAGAGACGTCATGACCAGAATTAAGATGTTTCAGTCTTATAAAAGTTCATCCACTCCATTCGAATCTAGAATTATAGTTAACAAGCTACCTCCCCCCCTCACACCACACACTTCTATTTTTTTTAGACATTTTATGAAGCGTCCGTAAAAAGAATATACAGACTTCAAGCCTGACACGCAAGGTCTGAGCTGTAAACAGTTGCTGCTTCAAATTTTACGGAAATAATGAATAATGTTCATAATTATGCCAGTGTGCTGGTTTTGGTTCAGTATTTGTTACATGGGGGGGGGGGGGAGGGCAAGAACAAGTTTAAGTTTTATTTCTTTTATTCCAAAGAGGGAGGGCTTGCATCGCCTTTGATGTGCACCGACCAGTGCACGCGCGCAATCTGAATAAGCCGTAGATCAAGTCGTCTTCACCAAATGTGTTGCGTCACGACTCGTAATTCAACTGTACTTATTTGTAGATGCAGCAATGCAGCACTGAGGTCCATTGCCACTTCTTTTCTCTTTATGCTCGTTCTCCTTCTTCCCATTCTATTATTTCCTTCTATCTTTTTCGTTAATGTTTTTTTTATTTGTTATTTATTTCTTAGTTTCTTTTATCTCTCTTTTATTGTATATTTTTCTGTAATATTCTGCAGGTGTGTTAAAAGTTTTTTTATTTATACAGTGTGATCAGAAAATGACGCAACACATTAAATCATCTTCTTCCATTTGAGGAGAAAGAGAGAGAGAGAGAGAGAGAGATTGAAATTAAGCAGGTAATGGAGGGCATTGTGTTACGACACATTACAGAGACTTGTTTCATAACATAATTCGCCTTATGCGATCAACATGTGTAATGTTGATCGCTTTCAGCAGTTTGTCTAAAGGCGCTTTCTTCCATTAGTATGCTTAGCCGATTTATACGTTGAATCTGTATCTCCCTATCTTGTACGCAGGCCGCTGTTGCACGTAATTTGAATGTGTTTAAGAAAATTTAATTATACTTGCGAAACTACAGTATCCTTACACATACAACCTCAAAGTAGAAGCTGCAAAGTAAATTTCTGTCAAGAATAACCAATGTCGATGTCGGTATTAGTATTAGATTATAACAAACAGCGCTAAAACTTCAATATCGCCATCCATATTCATGAAAATTCGATTAATATTATATACTACAAGAATTGGCTTTCACAACCTTGTTTCTCAGGCTCTGAGTTAATTACGCTTCTCGCATGGATTGTTTGTAAGGACTGAGTTCTCTTGTCTGATATAAGAAATGTAAATTTCTGTCTTAACATTTGCTTACATTTAAACGAGTCAACGCACGCATTTCCTCTTGTTAGTGGAGGACGTACACAACTTTGCAAAAGCACTTGAACCACGGCTTCTGATATTAGTCTTTACACATAGTTAGCAACGAAAAATGCTTGTAGCGTGTTCTAGACACAAGTATTTTCCTCGGCAACAAATCTACATATTCGTTTCTAATTACATAACTTTTTACGTTTAACTACATATAATTTTAACACATTTGAATTATTTTGTGTTCCTCTCAAAACATATTTGTGCACAGGTTTGGGATGTCATATCTTTGCCAACATTTCGTTAACATGGAGATTGTAAATGACAAAGTGGTATTACTTGTGTGGAAACCGCTGTCGGAAGGATTTGTGTATACCATTAAGTATTGGTTGCTTCTTATTCATATCGCTTTATTTATGTCATCTTATTCAACTCTAGTTTTATTGGGTGCCGCTATGTTGAATCTACCGCTTTGTATTTAATAATCCAAGTAAAACGTGTGGGCGTATGACAGCTTAAACACACAAAGTCAAAAAGACTTTCTGAACATCTTTAAAGCACTTGCTTAAAATAATGCTCTTAAACACTGTTGAAAATTTAATAAAATAGGTGCAAAGAAATATAATTATCTGGTGCGTATTCTCACATTTATTTCAGTAATGTTTACGTGACTGTAATAAAGCTCTTTGTTTTGGACAGCAGCTCGTGCATTTATACATTCAGAAAGTTCATCGTCTTGTTTACAAAACTCCCTGATAGGGCTGCATCTGAATCCTGCCCTCCCGTTTAAAACTAGGTCATTACAGTGGTATCTTCCGTTGAGGAATGGCGACCAACGTTTTTGCATGCGTTTTTCATTTTTTTTTTCCACACGCCACAAACTTAAACTTACATTTTTACCGGTTGTGTTCTCTTTGTTAAATGCTGACTTTTTTAAAACAATTATACTCATACCATTTGTGTCTGTTTTTTTCCTTCGTGAGTAGCAATGACCCTAGCAACATTATACAATTCAAAAAACTACTTATAAACATCCTTAGTAATTGCAGTCCATACAAATCACCAAATGTCTACAAATAAATTATTCTCTATTTATATATCGGTTTACCAAATTTTGGTCGCTTTTTAGATGCCTGATTTATCCAGTAACGTCATTAAATTTTGCGGGTATTATTCAAAAATTGGTTAGATTTTTAATTTGATGCTTTCGATGGAAAGAGACGGAACATTACTGTTGGTATCTGATGATAAAATTTTCTCATATCAGTGTAAAAGAAACAATAAGGGGGCTTTTTCAGTCTGAGCTACACTGCGCGTTAACGAGAAGTGTGCAAAACAGACGGAGTTTCTGTTGCTATCCGCAACTATTTATTTAAGAGGAAGACCACGAGAGGCGCAACTCGCATCCGCCTCATTCAAGATTCAGTATGTCAGTATGCAAATCACATGAATAAATAATTAAATCCTCGTTGCTGGTGCATGGATACAGCGTGGCTCTTTCCATGACTTAGAAAGCTGTCTGTCTGTTTTGCAGGCTCTGGTAACTGTGGCTGCATTATGTGGTCAGACAAGCAGAGCGTTTCCCTGTCACTGTCGTGTCAAAGTATACGTTAAATGCCGAGGCGCCGCAAATATGATCTTTCAGTTTTTAGCATCAGCGTTTTTACATTTCGCTTCAGTGATGTTACATTTACATCAGAACCGTGTTTCCAGTGTTCGTCCAGAGGTCACATGCTTTTTTTATGAGGCAGGATCTTACGCCGATAGACAGATCAGAGAGCTTACAGTGAAAGTTTACAATGGCTTTATAAATAATAGACAAATTAAAGTTGGCTTTTACTTTGGATTATCAGTCTCTCAACCCTGCAGATAACGCTGGCAGCACGATGAGGTTTTCAATCTTTGACACCTGGGAACGCCGAAATCGTGGCCTTGTGAATTCTACATTTATCTTTCGGTTTTGTTGGATTTATGTCATGAAAATCTCACAAATTCTGTATGAAATATTGTAAATAAGTTACAATCAAAACACGGCAATGGCACGAAACTTTGAGGTAAACTTATACATGGCATTTATTGTTGATGGAATACATTTTATTCGAAGTGATATACAGAAATTAATCACTAAATTGTATAATTAACAATTTAGCTAGCCTTTTCATACAGAACGAGGCATGTGAAGGAATGTTGTCGTCATAAATTGTGGCCAATATTTTGGATGTGTTATCTCTAACGATTTTAATGCCACGTGCTTTAGTGCAGGACTGAAACGTGTAAGTCATGATGATGATGATGATAATAATAGTAACAACAATCACAGCGATAATATTAAGCGATGGAAACTGCAAAAGTTTTGCTGTATGCTCTTCAGAGTGCATTTATACCACACGTATGACTGCATGGAACTATAATACGAGGAAATTACTATACTTTTATAAGAACTGTGATATTTCAGGATTTCACAACATGAAAATTTAGATTCTGTTTTCTGGTATAGTCTTGTAGGTGGTTGCCAACTTACCGGAGGAACATATCGTCTCCGTCTTCATAGCAGACGATGGAGGCACTATGATCTTCCGAAACGTTAGTACACAACCGTGTCACATTTTGTCCTGGAAGACCACATTTCAGATCTAAAGAAGCTTTTTTTTTACTAGACATTTGTGTATAATTTAGAAGATGTTATGAAAATGTGCATAGGCTTCTTATTTCCTCGCCATTGGCGGCGCAAGAAATTCAAAGCAATATGTTGCCTTTTGGGGTTTACAATATTCAGTATTTTAATTGTAACTTTCCAAAATATTTGTTTCTAAACAGCGGGGCGAGGAAGCCGTTAGGGATTTTAATTTTTAAATCTATCCGTTATCAACTGCGTATTTTGTGTATGCGGTGTAAATTGGAAATCACGGTTCGAAAGTTGGTTGATTTTAATTAATACAACAGGGAAATTAACGATAGCCAGTGCAACGAAGCCCGATCCTTCGGAGATGGGAAAGCAAAAGTGTGCTGAAGAACAATTTGCATTAGTTTCTCAATCGAGTAAGGCCAAATAGTGGTACTATTAGTAATAAAAATAGCCTGCAATATCAGGTGGACGTGTCTTAAAATTTAAGCCGTAGAAGTTACATTTTGTGTTAATTATAATATGTGAATGAAATGAACGCGTAATGAAAAGATCGTATTTATCTGTTAAAATAGTTTTATGTCTTCTCCTAAATTACTGAACGGAATTGGATTAAATTTAGTCTTGGAGTCTACGTTAAATCTAACTTCGGTGTGTTCAGTCGGTTATTACACCTGCTTTGTATGAAGTGGGAATGAAATTGTGTGATGTTCTGTATAACGGTGCTTCGTCATAGCTGCATTGCGAAGTCTACGTGCTGATAACGGGAGTTTATGTTTCAAGAACTTACCAGACATTTCTGGATACATTATGCATTCTTGTATTATGCATCCGTCGCCTGTTATGATGTGTGTGTGTTTGTGACTTATCACGCGTGAACGAAACACTTTTCTAATGCCATCACAAAAGTGATCTTTTCCACATTTCTTGATGAATACGAAATTAAATTTATTCTGGCATGCATTAGTCAAAGTGTGAAGTGTACATCTATATGATTTTGAAATTCACTACTTCTTCGTACAACAAATGTTACGAAATTGCTAGTTGTTTTATGTATATTATAAATAATGTTGATAGTTTCAAGAAAATTGAGACCCACTGATAGGCCTACACCCCGTCATTTAAAAGGCTTCTGCTAGTAAAGCAGTGATCGGATGATCCAGCGGTCGAGCGACTTTGACTGTAACTCAGCCGTCTTCGTTATTCTGTGCTAACATAACTACTGTTAATGTGTAGGTCTGTGTTATCTGACGTATATCTAAGTCTGGATATAAATGATAGCATTACTTAATTATACCCATTCAAAATGTACTTAAATTCTAAGATTTATCGTACAGAAATAAAAATAACACCTACTTATATTCACATCTATCATAATGAAATACTGTTCGTAGGAGATAGCTCATAATTTATTTCCACGCTTACAATTACTTGTAATTTTTAGTGTTCTGATGCTTGAGAATGATTCTTTTAGAAGCCCCATCCACTGTCCCAGTCGCATGCTTCTTTTCTGATCGCTCTGCTCTCGACGTGAACCACCTGCACAAGTTTTATAGTCTGAGAACTAAGACTTAAGAAACGTGAAGATATGAAATTATAGTTTCATGGTTGCAAGCAGGAGAACAGCTTCCTTGTATTATACGGAACGAATGCGACAGCAGTTACCAAAATTTAGACCACATTTTAATACCTGTTACAGTGACCGAGCTGTCAAACCACGTACGGTCATGAGCAACCCAAACTCTGTCGAATCAGGGGTTAGAATCCTGCCTTTTTTTGGTCCATATTTATGCTTTCTTCTACGTTGTGATTTCCTATTTACATGTAGGTATTGCAATTGACCTATACACTTACAGTTCCACACTGCGTATAAAAGTTGAAAGATGAATTTTATTGATATGATTTTGCTTTGAAATGGTAGTAACATACAACTGTATTTCACTTATGATACCGCCTCGTCTTCCTTGAAATAAATTGTGGTTAAATAGCGAAATTATTTTTGTATATGTTTTATGAATATATATTCCCGTCGACCTGTTTTCGTATTTTTCTATTAAGTATTTTCTTAGTGACAGACTTATAAATTGAATGTTTGCGTATAAATCGCTTATGTGTTTTGCATTCTAAAACCGGATTTAATTGCCAGCTATAAACATAGAAAGGATTTTATGCACAAGAGAGATTATAAGTTATATTTCTACATTATAATAAATCAGATATAATTTTAGTGGAGAGGAATTATGAGTGAACTAATAATCTATAACTGAGAATGACGTTTTGTTAGCAATACTTCTCATAAACACGGAGATAGAAATAAAGAACGAATATAAATATGTATATATGGAATGAAAATAATCTGTTCGTTGACTAATAATAGTAATGACGGCCACGGACTCTGTGCCTATTAATTTTACTGGCTAATTGATATAGAACATTCGTAACATCGAAGTTCATCATTTCAACATAATACCTATTTCTGACTTATTTAGACTTAACCGTAGCAGTAACACTGAAGGGACGTGGTTCGTCTCTCGGACGGGACATCTGCTACACAGCCTGATATTTTCTCGGTTTTTCTCTATAATTCCCAGCCAAAAGTGAAAAATATCTCACCATCGCTTCTTACCCATCCTTTTTATATTTAGTGGTAAATAGTCGCGTTTGAATGTAGATGGATGCTGCGTCACATTGTAACTGATATAGGGTAGTCAAATTGACACATACAACTTCATTGGGTTCCATTTCCTGAGACAATGTGTTTGTCGCTGCCAAGTTCGTGGCTTTCCAAAAGCACAAATGGAGTTAGTTTCTGACTGTAAGGTGTTGCATTGTGTGCCTTTTACACAGTAAAGGTATTATAAAGCGATGTTTTTATTGAGTTCTCTTTTTTTTCCCCTTTTGCGGCATGCAGGGACCAAAAGCATTCCTTTATTTCTTTGATGCAGAAAGATATATCATCTTTAATACAGAAATATAAAAAGGAAAACAGAAATTCATGGTTTCTTTGTTCACACAGAGGAACCTGAAAGCATCAGGTACATTAGCTCTCAACTGGGATAACACCATCCGCAATCATGACAATCTGGGCGACGTTCATTCGTCCTTTGATCTTATTTTATGTTTTACTACTATAAAAACAGGTCACAAAGATCAGTGTGAAGTAAAGAGACACACAGTGCTACTCTCAAAGCCTCTGTTATTCTAATGCGAACCTCACTTTTCACTTGGCGTATCCTGTTTTGCAGAAACAATTTTATCGCCACCGAGTAATGTTGATAACGACTGGGAAAACAGGCGGGAAATTCGAATTACGTTTTTATTTTATCTGTTTTGTGCAAAGAAATTCGTAACAGCGCAAATCCCACATGTGAATACACCCCATTATTATTTAGGATATGATATGTATAAAACCTCAGTGGTGTTTTTAATTCTTGACATGCGTGTCGCTAGGTACAAGAGAGCGCAGCGATCATAGGTAGATGAGCGGTAAAATTGTCGATGTTGGTCTTCCGGACTGTAACACCACGTGGACTTGTAGGTGGATACCAGTGTTTCTGAGGAAAATAAATGTCTTCATCTTCAGGGCTGAAGATGGAGTTCGTCCTTCATAAACATTGGTATATACCTACAAGTTAACGACGAGTCACAACCCAGAAGACCAAAATCCATGTCTTAAGCCCTGAAGAGCCTCTTCTCAGTCCGCGTTGATAATAATGATTCAGCAATGTATCACAACTACCAGTGTACACGGTGATAATTATTACCTATTGTTTGGGAGACACTGCACGGTGGGTGGCCTTGTGACGTGAGGTCACGGCTAGGGTCGCACCATGGAAGGTCAATACGCTTTATGGGTGGATTGTCCACTGAGAACATTCTGCGTAAAAGTGGCCTATGCCAGGTACGAAATGGAAGTTACCTCAGCGCGTAGAAGTACAGATACGTTATTCAACTCTAAAGGGTTTTTGACGACGGTAGTTTACACTTAAAATTGTTCGTTATCAGGACTTTTTCCATCTCTGTTCTTTTAAAATCACGACGTTTCGAAGGCTGGTTCTGTATCCGTCTTCAGGTGAGAGGTACCTACTCTGTTGGGTCCCTTAGATAGAGCTAGTCTCTATCACTGGACGGAGACAGAACCAGCTTCCGAAACGTCATGATTTTAAAAGAACAGACGATGGAAAAAGTCCTGATAACGAACAATTTAAGTACTGATACGTTACTGAGTTACTAGAGCCAGCGTCAGATTGCAGGAGCAGCAAATCAATAATGAGACTGAATAAGAATAACTACGACTGTATGTAATATAAATTATACACAGTTATTTGCTAGCGATTAAACCTACTATTTTGTGTATACGTAAAGAACTCTTGGATTAAAACAGACTTCGGATGGACAGCTTGCCACCAGAAGACACGCTATAATTTATTAATGGGGATTTCCCATTCCAAATCTAGTAAGTATTAACTGAATTGTAAGGACCCTGTTACGTCATAACGTTCCATAGAAAAGTACAACTGATAAGTACAGCAACGTGTTATTGAAACGTACGCGAAACTACGTTCAGTCTGAAATCATGGGCTTTGTTAAATTGGGCTCTATTGGCCCCATTAGGTTTATTTAATTTTAATATGACAAATATTATAAATGTGATTACTAAGGAAACGTTTTGGATTGTTTAAATAACATTTACCACTTTTAATGAAGGAGAGACAAGTAACATCTCCGAGACCTGAGTCTGTCTTGCGCTCCCATATATGCATAGTCTGCTCAACTCGTAAATCGTTTGAGTTGTATAGGCTGTTTGATACATAGCTCAGATTCATTCGACTTATAAAGTATGTTATAGGGAACACCATGGTTGCACTAATTCCAGTTAACACGTAATCGCTAAGTTATGAGGAGGCAACGTTTTTGCACGATCCTGTTTTTCCCGTATAACCTCCGTTCCGTTTATTTATGGCTGATTGCACGTTCTTCATGACAAATTGTTACGTCACTTTTAATATTATTAAATTCTTATTGTTAATGGTCAATTGCAAGAATGTCGTAAGGGGCAGTTTTGCTCTGCACCAGTCAAGTCTGTTACCTTGAGCAGCTGAGAATATCAAGTAAGTCTTCAGATGGGATGTTTGGAAAGTGAGATAAGCATTGCTTACAACGTTTGAATTAATGAAAATATCTAACCGTAATGTGTATTCTCGAATGATCAGAACCAGCAATTTTATAAACATAATATATGAGTACCAGTATTACATTTAAATACAAATATATTTATTTATTGACGAAAAATAATTTCTGAAAGGAAATTATCAAATAAGGAGAATAGTTACAATGACATTAAGAACATAAAATTTCAGGAAATTTGTCATCATGGAACTAAAAATATTTTATTATATGGACTTATTTAAAAGAGAAGTAAAATTAATTTTTTAAAAAGTTTAATTCCAGGCGCTCTTCTGTAAGTATGGGTATAAAACTGGGCCTCTTACTCAGTTTAATGAAAATATTTAAAATCGAAGTGGCAAGGAAAATATTCGGATGTATGAGTAATAAAATGGAAGAAAAAATATCTTGGAAATTAGTTTCAGAGTATTCGCGTTACCGCTTGGTTAAAATAGGGCCTGTGTAGAAATAAATAATACATGTTTTGTTATAGGAACTTCATGGAAAACAACTACTCTTGGGGAAGCAAACATAAATGATAGGAACATATTAAATTCGATTTATGCAAACAGGTTTACAGGGCGTACAGTAAATGCACTGAAATGAGGAGTAAATATGAGCCAGTCAATGAGTTTAGAAAGATATTTTTTAACTTTCCTTACATTTATATTACAATTAAATGTTTTGTAATTTTTGAAGTGCGAATGGCAGTAAATGTGCCTAGGCCTATTGTCGGAATAAATATCGATATTGTATATGTTTAATATCGTGATGATTTAAATTTTAGTTTTTTTATGTAACCAATTATGCATAATTTTAAATCTCTATCTGCTAAATATTATAATCAAATTGCGAGTGTTCTGCTTATTTTTAAATAATAATTTTTCACAAAACTGTAATAATATTTGTAAATCGTTGCTTATTTTTGATTGTGAGTTTTGCTGCGTACCATTCCAAGTTTATTAAGCGTGGGAGTATCTAGAAAGAAACGCAGGGAAGAGAAAGTGTAGAAAATGTCAAATATAAGTGGTGCAACCAACCGTAAGATGACCAAGAACAAAAGACATTAGACAATGCGTTGTTTTCTCCATCGACAGGCATACCAACCAACAAGTAGTTTGTAATTAATTTCCCATTCTTTTCATATATTTATTTTCTCTATCAGCTTTGAGAAGAAATTACGTAGCTTCCTGCCTACCTCTTACAACAAACCTCTAAATCACTACTCAAGTATAATTTTCATTTTAATTTACGACTCACGACACAGTTAAAAGACTAACTTAGCACATCGCAACTTATTGCTTGCAAACATGACAGCCCGTACATCATATACTGTATAAATACCAAGAATGTAAATTTTAATTGCATGTAATCGCAGTTACCACCCTTAGGATCATTACAGAAGGACCGAATGCTTACTTCGTCATTACAACATGGTAAATTTCGATTGCTAATGTTACTTGCTGTAAATCATCAGACAATCCTGGAGCAATATAACTACATGGCATGTCGTTTAGTGCCAACTTCTACAGTAAGTACATCTTGCAGAGACAAGTAAGCATCTCGGATGTAGGATTATGCCTTCTGTGTAATATACTCTGATTGCTGGGTAATGTTGGGTGTGTTTTAATGTATGAAATTCATTTATGAAAACTGCTAGTCGCTTGTTAATTAAACTTTAATGCTTAAAGTGGTCGTTTGTAACATTTTGGACGCGAGCTGTTGATATAATTTGTGTCGCTTTTTGTTTTTGAATTGCAGATAAAAATCCTATTTAAATGCCTCAATAAATTGTAAATGTAAAGTGTTTGTCGGCCTATGTTCTATGTTTGTCAACTCAATTATACGAATATGTAGTTTTCTGGTTCCTGCATTGTATTCCAAATTAAAGGAAATGACTGTTGTATGTTATTCTTATCTGTATAAAGAAAGGAAAACCAGCAAGCTCGAATAAGCGAATAACAGTACGATGAGAGATTTGAAAGATACATTGCCTAATATGTTTCTAGTATTTCATAAGAGAGACTGTTATAAAAAAATGCGAACTATGAACTATAGGTTTACACAGATGTAGCTTTCGTGTTGAATGTCACATGTAAATGCCTGATGTATAAAGCACTAAACACAACAAACATTACCTCAGTACTCTACTGCTGCAAATGTTGTTAATATACAACACACACAAACCTTCATATAACCTAATTATTTTACACACAACTAACATGCTACATTTATTTCCCAGGCACATTTACAAAAATCCGCACATAAAATATGGGTATAGCTTCAGAACCAAGCGCTGGCACAAACATTGTAATTATGAAGAAACAGCACAACAGTTTCGCGTCAATATTCACTAAACCACCTTTAATTGTATTATTAAACATATTTTCCCACATAAAAGCTATTACATATTAAAAGAAGCAGTGAATTTTATAAGTTATAGATACACTTAGTTTTATTTTGATGGTTAATTTATGAGTGAGAAAAATATTTTACAAATGTAGATCGCCTAATTCAGAGAGAAGTGATAGTTCTGATGATGAAGGTAGTAAGCACCTGTGAAATGTCAGTAAACTTCTACCAGACTACACGGCTCAATAATCCAGAAGACAGAGCATTTTAAAGAACTCTGACTGAGAGAGGTCAGTATTGTTAAAGGCCTAATATTCATGATCGACCTTACCAAAAAAAACTGCATTGTCTGCATCGGCAGCGAATGAACTGGAAACCAGGGTGCATCAAATTTTGCTTACTAGCTGCCGATGTGCACGTGGTAACTTGAGTACTCTATGGAGAGCCTCACTTGAGAATGTAATTAAGGCTGAGGTAGTTAATGAGCGACTCGTGTTTCGTTCTTGTGTGCAAGGTGCATTGTTGGTGTGCTGCAATAATTGGGGAGCATCTGGGACCACGTACTGACTAGAACACAAGAAGCTGCACTTAGGTGTGATCTCGTGTCTCAAGTTGTTGTAGGTTGGCTTTTCGTAACCTTTCTCTTCTTCAGGTATACTTCTACTGCACCTCAGTATTCCCCTGTCTTTTCCCTCTTGTACTCCTGTTTTCTATTTTCTTCATTTCCCCTGTCATTCACTCTCCCTTTAACTAAAACTAGCTAAGAAGTAAATTCAGAAAACATTTCCTTTCTTCAATATCTCAAGATAAGAAATGCAATTTGGGAGAGTAGACACAGGAATGGATAACATTAAGAAATGCCTTGTTATTTGTTTTCTATTTAACCATGTTGTTAGAAGCTTAGGCTACACAGCGTTGAATTATTGGCGTATTAATTAGTAATAAATAAGGAATTATACGGATAGAAGCGGTCGTGGCCTAATATAATTAACTTTCCCGGGATATGTCGGGAGGGACTGACGAAAATTACGAAGTAGCCTGTCTCCGAGCCAAGATTTTAATCTCAAACATCCCTAATACGAAGCAGGAGTGCTGACTACTCGTCCAAGAAGTTGGGTAAAAAGGTATTAGGGAAGTAATTAGTGAATAAATGAATTGGGTTTATCTGGCTTAGGATAGAGCCGAGTAAAGGGCTTTATGAACACGGTGATGTACTTACGGGATCAGTAGAAGCAGGAATTTGTTCACAAATAATTATTATCTACTCTAACATGGCACAGTACTACGTATTTGTTAGTTCTCCTTTTCAAATCACAAAGGAGAAAGACGATAAACTGCAGAAGAATGAAGAGACGAAGGTGGCCTGACTTATTTCAACTGTTGTTCCCTCCAGTTTCAGAGCCACACATTCTTGAGGTCATATAAATTGGTAACTTCATACAGTGATAGAAGCTTCTGTACCACAGCTTACATTAAATCAATGATCTGTGCCCTGGAGCTCCACCGAGGCTGTACGTGTTGTCCAAAGTGTTAAAACAGCTCAGAATAACAAAGGTTACGCATTTTCGTCAATACTGCTGTCTGAAGACAACCTCAGTCTGCCATGTGCTTTGTCGGTCGTCCAGTATACTGACAGGCTATTCCACCTTCTTCAGCACAAGCCTTACAGTCATAAATAATACTGAATTTCATATATACTGTGATACACTGTCACAACTAAAATAATAGGATCGGGTGACGTACAATGATATTATTAAACAAATATTATTTTGTTTTATAAGCTTGTCATTTTAAGCGGACGTGAATTCACAAAGTTTAAATTGGACCTAGAATTTTAAAAGACAGGTAATTAAACCGAATCCAAACATTTGCACTTTGTTGGGAACTGGTATTGTCTATATTCAGAAAAATAATTAAAATGTTTTTGAGGGACTAACACATGTGAGCCCAATTTATTTTTTCCCTGAAAAATAAGAGAAATTGAACACAGTGCTTTGATTGAAATGTGTTATCTCTTATTACCAAGCTGGTAAAATAACATAGTGATAAAAGAAATGTCTACATCCATGTTGATTAGGACTGAAAACAAAAGACTGTGTTCTGGCGTTCGTAAATAACCGAGGACGTGCATTCTAATTGTTATCGTTGTCTTTAACTGGCTTCAAATATTTCTGACAAATTTGATGGACATCTATCGCCATTTCTTATTCTCCATCGCCATCTGGTTCTGTAAATTATTCCTCATGCATTTTTGAAATTATTAAAGTGACTCTTTAGTGCCTTTTGTCTAAACGTTTCTCCGCCAGTGTTACAGTACAGTCCATATTGGCAAATTTTGACTAAATTTGGTATTTGTAATGTTACCGACCTTCAGGGAAAAATTTAAATCTGTAGAAATCTACCAACGTTTCAGGGGTACTATTATTAGGGCGATCGCTGCAACCCTGAAGACAGCTATCCTCTATTTAAATTTGGTTTTGACTTGACGGTGCTACTATAACATTTATAAACCGCTATGTGCGTGGTCCTAAAGAATATTCCTGGCTGCTTTGTTGCATACTCGACCCCACAAAGAACATATCATATGATATTTGCTCTAGAAACAACCTAAAATAAAATAGGCTTTGCGTTATACTGATACTAGAAATACTTTGGTTTGGGACATGTATTTCGCGTTATAAGTTGTTTGTTGGCTCAGAAGTGGTGAAATTTATAATTTAGTAGTAGAATACGGTACATAACACTGACACAGTTGCTTCAATCTGTCTTTGAGCAGAAGAGGAAAGTTATAAGCGTAATGCTTCACTACATATTTACTTTATCGTGTTTTTATCAACCTTTAAATGTTAAAAAAAAGAATGGGAAACACTGAATGAGGTTACAGAAATAAGGTATTGATATTTTTTAAATTGGTAGTGACTATGTTTGAATTGTTTCGTAGACCTAAGCTGTACTGGCATATAGCCTTGAGCATTCCTAAAATAAATATTTTCAGTTCCGGCATAACTGGTAAAGTATCCAATGGGATTGTACGCCTTCACACTGAAATAATATTGAGATAAGTTTCATCCTGACCGGAACATTTAACATTTTGCACCCGCTAACGCAGTGACCTGTCCACACGCCGAGACAGATTAATAGTCATTAGGAATTGCAGCTACAGTCTTCTTGATTTTACCTGGGTGTAGACCTGTAGACTCAGTATGTAAAGATGAATGTGAAATTATTCCTGGCGCTTAGGTAAGAATGACTATATAATTCGTTGAATAACATCTAATACTTAAGCTACTTCCAATAATGTTTAACTCAAATTATTTCAGTCTTTTGCGATAAGTTAATACGTACGAACTATCAAGGAGGCAGAGTGACATACTGACAGACAAACTTCAACATAAATGATTGTCTTTAATCTGAATAAGACCCGTCATCCTGATTTTAGAGGTAGCAAGAACCTCCGAAACGCTGGTAAACTTCTACAATCCAGAAAACAGTCATCTTATTCACCGCCGTGAAAACCTCGAATTGAGCATCAACACAGAAGTCTTATACTTGTAGTAAAGTAACGTCAATCAACGCTGTTTGAGAATATTACTTATTCTGAACTGTTTAACATTGCAAATGTTAAGTGCGCGACGAGCAGTCACGCAAGTGTGCCAATGGGAAGGTATTAAGCCACTTCATTAAAAATTAACTTCGCCTCTTCACACACCTTCCGCAGCCATTTTCCGCTTCACTTAATGCCGTTCGGGTTTTAAGAAGATTTTGAAGAAAGCCAAAATGTTGACAGGCTAGTAGAAGCACGCTAAGGTCTTCGAGGGCTCTCATTAGCACGGCCAGTGGTAATTATATGCACCACCGCCTTCAACAACCAGTAACTTTGAATTTTGCCTACAGAGGATATTTATGAGTTCAATGTGATCCTTAGAATACAGAGCAGTTAATTCCATAAAGTACATTAACCAATTGATCTATGTAATGGAGACACGTTTCTTCTTATCTATGATAGGTGGTGTTATGTGAAAATGAAGGTAGAGTTCGAGTTATTTATCGCATTTACTACGAATGTGAAAGAATTCTATGTGCACACAGTTTTAATTTCCCAACTCTGTTATTCTCCTAATTTAATCAGAAGCATAATATTTATTTTCTTTCCCCTAAAACTGGTTTTCCTTTGGTTTCGTCATGTTGTCTTATATGTGGTGGCCTGTTAGGCTAATGAAAGGATAAAGGACATACCGACCTGTGTGTGTAGTCCTGAGAGAGGGAAAAATTGGCGTTGAATTCTCTTATTAAAATATCACTTGGAACATTGAAAACAAGATAACAGGATATCATTAAGAAGGCTGTTTGATAAACGGATTGTGAGATATACAGATGGAAGAACGGGCTCCAAATCTATCCACAACGGGCTTCACTATTAGCAATGATGTACCCTCAGGTTTTGTTAACAAAAGCTTATTTATTTGCTGATTTTCTAAGAATCTAACACACATATTCATAACACGTGAACGACGGGAAAGACTTTGTCTTGTGAATGACGTTATGGACAACTTGTATAACTCAGATAGTTTTCATGTTCCACTGCGTTCAATTAATAATTCATAAGCACTCTATCAGAACGAAGATTCCTTAATAATTCGTAGATCATTGCGAAACAAAACGGGTGTTCGGGTGAGCTCGCTACTGACAGGCGATCTCCATGATAGAGTGATCTGTTGGAAATGTCCACTTGTTGGGTGCTAAAATTGGCAAGGATGAATTGCCACCCCCTAGGGACAGGGTGACGTTTCTTACGTGGATGCTCTTGACCAGACAAGCAAGGAGCACTTATCTAGTGGCTGGAGGGCGAGGAAATAGAAATCCCTCTGTAGATTAAAAGGGACGAGTCATCCATCTTTTATCACATTGAATGTCGAGGGGAGGGGGTCGCAGCTAGACGCTAGTATTCTCTTACTGCAGAACGAATAAGGGGCCCTACCATTAAGACTTTTCACACGTTTGTGCCCCAAGGCGATTTAATGTAGGGAGTCACCAGTAAGAACTGAGTACATTCTGACATCTAAAGAAATATTAGTAATAGTTATAATTATTATTATTTGATCTTGCAAGTCGTTCAGTATGTTACCTTCTCATTAAAAAAGATTAACTCCACTAGCGAGAAATAAAGGAAAAAATTAAGAAAGAAAATTCTCTTTCCGATATGAAGTTGAACGCAGGCCTAAAAGTCGTCCCCTATAAGAAACTAGTTGTGAAATTTGAGACCTGGTGGAATGGACAAATGAGGGTAGAACAATCAATGAGTACAGTAGACCACACGTATAAAGAAAGACTTCGTGATTTTTTGGGATTATACACTTTACATGCTGTTGTAAATACATTTAGAACAAGGAGGTTTTGATGCGTTCAGAGCGCGCATGGGAACGAAAATAAGTTTATTAAAATTTGACGTGGAAAGGTTCTGTAAATCAACTTTCGGCATTGATGTGAGGGTGTATTAAAATTGATCGTAGGTAAATCGATTAAATTTTAAGGAACTGAACTGAATTCATCATTGTATCTTAAAGAGTATCACAAGATCGTTATGTTGGCAGTCTGACTTCACAACTATTTTCGACTATAGTTTCAATGTTTATTAAGATTCACTACATGTTTCGACTAGTATCACAAGATATTGGATTGGTAAAAATTCACCGCTTTTTTCTAATGAATTTTTCCCCCCTAATCCTTCGGTGTCCGAAGTCCAAGCAGTGTTTTAACAGTCCCTTGTGTTGAGGTACCTAGACGACCCTATTTTCAGTAGATTCATACATTCCTGAAACCTTGACTCACGTATACATTGGACTAGCTTAATAAAATGGTGGCCTTCTGTGGGAAGTCATAAATATTTGGGTTACATAATGCCGGAATGTATTATAGTTAAATGTTGTCATTTGTTAATTTCGCTGATGTATGCGGCTAGAACCCAATTCTGTATCCTGAGTACCAGTGGCGAAATATTATAAATACCAGCAGGAGCATTAAGTAGTAAAGGTTTGTTTTCTGTCGTACTATTACGCGTTTTCCTTCGTTTTGAATATTCTAAACTAAGTTCCGGTTTCTGCACTACACGCCAAGTTCACTCACTCCTGCCCGCTCCCACCAGCAGGATGATGGAGTGTGAAGTAATAGGATTTGACGGGGAGGATCGAAGCTTGAAAGGCGCTTTGATTCACCCAGTGCCTCCCCTTCTTCTCAATCTCCCACAAACCCTCCATCGGGGGTCGATTGTTGGCTCACGACTGAGTGCTTGTTTGGGATGCTGCGAAGATCTTTCTATAGTACTCTGATACCCATCACGCCACGTGATCAATTTATCTTATCAAAATCGCGAGGCATAAGTCTGTCAATCACGCCACTGATATCGTCCGATAATTGGACGAATTCACGTGACAACATTTGTTTAGGAGAGTCTTCGCCCATGCAGACAAATCAGTTCAAACTCTGATTTATCTTCGGTTGTTCAAAATTTTTGGCACAGTATTGATGCTATGAATTTTCTGGAGTTTAATATTCAGTGCTTTTCTTCGTGTTTATGTTGCCAGTGACGAATGTTATGACCTGTAATGTTGAAGGAGAGATATGTTATTTTAATATATTCTACACCAATAGACATTTGTAGAAAACATAGTTCCTTTAAATAGGCCTGTCTTCTTCTGAATCGACATGAACTTATAAAGCAATTATACGGTTTAACAATTCCAGACCTACATGTTAGATGTGAAAAACTTCTAAGTAATTGAATAACATTATACCTAACCCTCGAAAGATGAGCTCTTGTTACTGTGTGATTTTCGGTACACGAAAAGGGCTTTTGGATTTCTGTAATGACACATTTTTAAGATTTCTACAGAAGCTGATATCAGAAAAATTCGGAAGTTAATAATAAAGATGATTAACTAATCTGGTAACAGACATTAATTTACCTATTTAAATAACATTTTCACATATTCTTCGTTACATGACGAATGTTTTTGCCTTGAGTAATAACAATGCAGTCGGATAACGCACAAGAGCGTTGAGACAGTAAATGATGCGACGGCTTAAGTTCTGATGCTTGTAATTATTTCGTTTCCTCTGTCGTCAGAACAGGCTTAAGCTTCTTGAGCGAAAATTGACAAGACATGTCGGATGTTGTCTGATTCACCAGCTCACTAATATCTCATTTCCTGTTAATATAGTCGAGATGGATTTCGTTCTTACAATCTGATTAAGAGGAAGACAAATATTATCAGTGGCGGATTCAACGCAGTGCAGAAGTAGAAAGTTCTGATTATTCATTTGATGTTTGTGTATGACAATTTTGCGGGAGAGATTAGGCTTTAATACATTGAAATTTGCATGAAATCAGTTTGTATAAGGCCTATTACAAGAATTAATGAATGATATTGTTTATGATTTGTACGACATAATGCAGTGTTCCCAAAACCTTTCTGGTACCGGATTCCCTTCTCAAAATTATCTAATACGTTTTGATTAAATAAAATATAGGCTAACTAAAATAGAGCGAAGGTACAATTTTTTTTCTTCATATTTTCACTTAATCATGGGATTAAAAAAATGGTAGAAGAGGCCTAAAATTTACAATAATACAGCATAAAAAGTATAAAGATAGAATCTGCTCTACTCGCGAACTCTCGCACAAAAATTGAAGTCCCCAATTGAATATCACTGACTTACACTTAAAATTATTCATTGTCAGGACTTTTTCCATCGTCTGTTCTTTTAAAATCACGACGTTTCGGAGGCTGGTTCTGTCTCCGTCTTCAGGTGAGAGGTACCTACTTTGTTGGGTCCCTTAGATAAAGAGTAGGTACCTCTCACCTGAAGACGGAGACAGAACTAGTCTCCGAAACGTCGTGATTTTAAAAGAACAGACGATGGAAAAAGTCCTGACAATGAATAATTTTAAGTGTAAACTACGGTCGTCAAAACCCTGTAGAATTGAATCACTGACTTACTTTATGATACAGAGTTCTTCGTTATGAGCTTATATTCGCTCAGGTTATCGAGAATTTACTTCCCAGATGGAATGGGTCATCACTGCATTCACAAAGGCATGCCATTTGACCATACCTTGAACACGTCCTAACAACCAATTTCATTAAAACCCACTTCAGTGTTATTGCTTTCCTACAAAGGATTAATTTATAGATATTTCCTGAAAGGCAAAGAAATTGGTTTCTAACTTTATCCTTATAATAGTTCTGATGGATATTTAATACTCGTCATGCATATTTTCCTTTCTATAAAGAGATCGTGATGCTTTCTACTACGAAGTGTCTGGATTGCAACCTTTTTAAAAATTATGAAACTTAATGTGAGCGTGAAGTAGCGACAGTAGGTGATCTTACGCATCAGAATTTAAATTCTTCTGTTATCATTTAAAGTGGAACTGATCAGAATATCAAATTCCATCTTAATTAGTCCACGAGTGCGGGAAATGACGGACGGGAAGATAGGGGGATAGATTGTATGTCCAAATTCGCCATTCAAGTTGCGTTCCTGTAAATAAGTAAAATAATTACTAGTCTACTTTTAGAAAATAATTCTGGGCCTACTTTTTAACTTTTAACCGTTATAGGAAGACATGCAAATTTTCGTACTTACACATTTGTATTACTTTATTAGAGTATTTTGTGTGTGGAATGGATGTTAATTTGCTGAGTTATTTTATTTTTATTTAGTGTTCTGTCTGACGTCAGGTCCATATGAACAGGATCCTTCCATCCTTTTCTCTGACTGGGACCTGTTCATGTACGTTCTTAGCAGATGATCCAGAAATGGTTTGCCATTGCCTTCTTCTGTGTGTGAATGGAGTAATTGTTGGGATGCCACGGAGAAACCGGGGAAGCCCCCGGAGGAAAACTCCGTGTTGTCTAGACCACGGCCTTGCCCAACACAAGTTATAAATTCGGGCACCGCCGGGAATCGAACCCGAGACCCCAGGATTACAAGGCCAGCTTTCTAACCGCTACAATTTGCTGAGTACGATAAATTAAAATTATTTAATGTGCAGAATTTGCACTTATTTCGTCGAACCTTTCCGTGCATAATGAGTATCAAACGTGTTATGAAATTGCCTCTTTATACAAGAAATTGGATCAGTATTCGGCAGTATGTCTCTTTTAAAGATTCCTTAACTATCTGTAAAGGAATGCTATAAATCCCTGGTCCTGAATGTTCGGCTTAGTCATTTTCTTAGCTCTTTCTGAGTCTAGCAGCGAATAAATAAATATGTGCAAATCTTCCGTCTGATTTCTGCGCGAGTAATCCGTGTTTGTTCCTGTGACACTCAGCGCTTTACCAACAAACAAAAGAGCCCAGGTTGACGCATGTGGTGGATGTGTGGTCCAATCAACACAGCAAATGCTCGCATTAACGGTTCCTTTTTCTGTTGAATAGCAGCCTTTTCAACAAGCCATGTTCATTGTGAAGCTACACACCCAATGTTTGTCAACCTGTCACACGCCATTGAAAGTTCATTTGTTGAGTGTTGGCTGCCTGTTGCAATGATGGGGAAAAAACCCGAATAGAGATGGGAACAACTTCAGCGGGGGTAGACACAAAAGAGGATGTAGAATGTCGTTGCGTTTAGAACTCTGTAGTATTCTGTTAAAGAATTCAATCAGTAGCAGAATAAAATCTGTAAAAGTGGTATCAGAAATTAGAAGGAATTCTCAACCTTCATTTTGTAATTGAGACATACATGCTGCTTGTCTTCATAAGGGTTCTATTTACAGTCCGAGTATAGGGTTCGATGATAGTGGCAACGTACTGAATGGCTGGGATCTGATTCATGCCAGGAGTGTTAGCAGTATTTCTTCCCATTTTAGCATGCAGAACGGCAGTGACATCTCTCAGGTAGCTTGTATAGTCACTAGATATTCTCCAAGAAGAACGGCTTGCAGAACCTGAGGGTAATTACTCACTCACTTTTACAGAGAATGTGTGAGAGCTTTCCATTGACGCCTCTGTCTCCCCACATGGCTTTGTGTTTATGCGCCACCATAAACGTAATAAATTATCTGCACTTTCGCATTTCTATTCTATCTGTTTTGTGCAATCATTCACATGCATCTGAATTTCGAATTGGGAATGAAGTCAATTTCTTATAGTTAAGTAAAACGGATTCAGTGTCCTTTTTCTTCGTGCTTATATTTGACTTTGGAAACTGTATTTATATGTTATTTTAATATCTGTAAGATATTGCGGTCGTTTCGTTGATCTTATATATCATAATATTTATAGGTTTAAGATCTAGAAAATTAAAAGAAAACAGATTTATACTTCTTCAACCCTCCATTAACACACCGAGATGGATCTGTTCGCGGAGGTTATACAAATGCATCATGTGTGGGAGTATGAAATGAATATTGAAGCCAGTTTTCTGCATGCAAGTTGTACTCTTTTCACGTTGCTGAAGGGTTTAACGCTGTTGAATTACTTTGCTCAGTTCGCCTGAAGGAGGTAAATAACTCTTAATCCAAAATCTAAACAGACTCCCTGCAATAAGACTTGTTATGTTGATGTTTATTTTTAATTTATTTCAGTTCGCTATCAGTATCATTACAGGATGTTTAATGAAATTGCATTGAAGAGGAATTTAAGGTACTATCCGGAGTTTGCTAGGAGGGATTGGGAAAACCACGAAAGCCTACAGTCAGGATTACTGATATCGAGAGAAATATTTGAATGCAGGACCTCCGAAATAAGAATCAGGAATGCTAATCATTCGGGAGCGATGTTAGGTGCAATAAGGTCTAATATTTATTGATCAGTCAACTTCGTACCGAGATGTTGGGTCACGTGTTGCAAATAAGTTTTACTGTGCTAAGGCTTACTTGCCCTGAGACGTATTATCTGTGACACTTCAGTCCTAGAATAATATTTTAAATCTAGAACTCAGATGTGACCACGCATTGTGATCTCAAACCATTTGTTGCAAAATACTGAACTATACTGCTAGTGTTCTGATCAACTTTATTCTTTTCCAGTGGTTACTACAGATATCACCTGCTTTAACAATAAATACTTTTGCATTTTGCTCACAGGGTCCATTTCGGGTTTTGCACGATTTTCGTTGTAAGCAGAAATTGTTTCCCTGGACAGCATTAAACAGCTGATCTTTGCAAAACAGACGCGTTATTCTTTCTTTGAGGTATGCGATGGATGTTAAAATTTCTTTATTTGAGCTTCAGCTTTAAAGGGTTAAACAAAATATTTGGCTTACTGAAATTGAATTCAGTTACATTTCTTAGACTTCCCAGTCTTGTTGATTAGATTGAGATTTGTGAGAGGAATCAGGTGTACAGTCGCAGATGCTGGTTATACGTCTAGTCTGCATTTTCTCCTCTCCGACCCTTTGTGTACCCTAGGGTGAAGTTACTTCCCCATACAATTACAGACCACTTGAAATATATAGAAGGACAATCACGCGTCCTTTGGTTGTGTACGGAAATGCCGGGAATTTCAGCGTTACAAAATTATTACAAGTTCAGGTTTACTATGTGCAAGGGACATGGAATTTTCTCAAGAGGGCGCCGGGCTATTCATATCGTTTTAATCGTTGTCTTGGCAGATATTTTTTACCGTAAGGACAGGCAGGGAAGGAAACGAATCTGATAGGGTTCGTTAAGCGGTGAGATGGCTTTAGAAGATAATTGGTGGGTTTGGAAGTTCCCTGTCTGGGTCGATTGTGGGAGGAGGGTGGCTTCTACACACATCTTCACTTTTCCCTTAGCACTGAAGAAAAACACACCCATCAGCGACAGGGCAAATTGAAGGCTGGGGTGGATAGAAACGCGATTTGGAGAGGGATTGTCTAAGAATATATTTTTTCTTAGCCGTTGGATTTATTGCAGGAACAAGTTTTCTTTTGACCTCTTAAATAAATTGTCTAGATAGTCATGGTCTTATTTCTTTATCTTTATTAAAAATAAGAATGTTTCTGGGGTAGAAGTAGCAGAACTGTATCGTCAGCCGCTCGTTGGTCTCATTGTGTGTTCATTTCTGTAAGTGTGGGTTTTCTCATGAACTACAATCCTGTTTTACGTTTTATATGTTAAATGCTTGTAATTTCCGCTCCAGGCGTTACCTTCGTGATAACTTACCAGGCTGTAAAGAGTCTCATTTTCGAATCCTGCTTCGTAAACGGACGAGTAAAGGGGTGCTTCCTTTATTATTCATCTATATTGTAGCTCAGATCTTACTTCGTTTAATGTTACAACGGCAGTACAAGGAACAGCAACGCACTAATGCCAGTTTTCTAAACTACATACAAGTGCACACATCATAACAGTCCGCCTGTGCTAAAACGCTCTCAGAATTAGTGAGCCAGTAATCTGTTCGTTGGTATTTGCTTGTTCTTTATGTTGGTTAGATAGTTAGTTAGTTAATCATCCAGTCACACACTTTGTTGAAACTCCGATATTTTTGTTTACGTCATTTTCCTCTGAGCCTAAAAAAGTAAGACGACAATCGTAAGAACTAGATACTACAAAATACAGTTTTTGTTAAGCTTCTACTAACATTATTTGCATAGTTACCTGTAGGAACCAGGCTGAGTAAAAAGAATATAAGGTCACGATGTCATAAACATTTAAAATCTATCCGTGGACGAGATCAGAACTCAGGACCTGGACCGGAAAAATGAGATATCATCTCCGACGTCCAAGGACTCAGCGTTCCTTATTGTTTTCTGTTTCTGTTAAAAATTCCCGTGGATGACTTTTTATCTGAGAGAGGTCCGTCCACGTGTATCATTTCTACTCTCAGAAAGAAGTACAAGCTTCATAAAATACGAGCGGATAGTCTGGGTTCTGACCCAGACGAAGTTCTCGCTTAATAAGGAAGCATGTTCTGGGATGAGCAGAAATTCGAAAACCTGGGAAAAGCTGACACTCGATAATGGACAGTGTGCTGCACACAGTAATCCCAGAGGGCTTTCATTTAATTTGAAGTTATTAACTGCGCAGCCGAAACTTGACATATTTATTATTGGCTG